>CM041294.1:79645151-80245151 GCA_023052935.1 Piezodorus guildinii | reverse complement strand
CATCATCTACTTTGGTAGAAACAGTATCGAAAATAATATTAACTTTAAAGACTAATTTTAAAATTTGAACTATAAATTAAATACCTAGAATATAGTAAATCAATTTTTATTCTACATATGAACTCAATTTTTAATACCGTTTTTATAAATTGTTTATTTATAAACCATTTTTATAAATTGTATAATTTTTAATTCCGCTGGTTTGCCAAAAAGCAACTGATTCTCATGACTATAAAATTAAATTTGTTTTTTCGAATAACTATTTCTATAAATTTTGAATACCTCAAAAACTACACATTTCCTGAAAAATTATTTGAAAGATAATCGAATTTCGAACCACATAAAACCAAAATAATTTTAATCTGACCATTATTAGCAAAAGTTATATATATATATATATATATTATATATATTTTGGTATTTGTATTCATGTTCCATGAGTAAGTTTCCATGGAAACATGTTCAATTGTTATTAATTTATTACAAATCATTTTAATAGGCTATAAAGCGTTCCATTTAAAGAAAATAACAGAACGTTGTATTTCTATAAACTATGAACACAGAAATTTCAGGTAGAAGGCTTCATCCAAGTTTTGGGAAAATTCTCATTCATGTTCCAAATGAGTTGTGACGATTTACAAAAATTATACTTATAAGTTAAACCGTACTGATTAATTACCAGTATGCCTACCCCTTCTGATGTGCTGCTATAAATTTGACAGAATAAAATTACGACCTGACAATAATTAATAACTTTATTCGATGCACATAAATGTAGTTGAAGGAATAAATGATTGACCAATAGCCAAGTTATATGTGTTATAGTAACTCTTACCAGAAATGCATCCCTATGGACGTATCAACACAAAATGAAATAGCGAGCAAAGCGTAGTTAAAATATATAAATTAAAATTAAACAAAAAAAAAATCTATAATTGGAAATGGAAACTTAGTGATGTCAACAACTAGTTTAGCTTCTAAGACTTGTTACGAACGTCACATTCATTCAACAAATAACTTTCTAATGCCAAAAACTCCGAAAATTAAGGCAACTAACTAAGTCAAGTCTGTGGGTGGGAAAGGAGTTAACCAGGGGCAATTCAATAGATTTTTTCTCACTGAAGGTTTTCATCAATATTTTAACATTGCAGTCATATTTAAAATACTTTGTGGATTTGTGTGAGAATATCGAAAAATTTGGAGAAATATTATTGTTAACACTAGCTATTGAACAAGTCTAATGTCTGATTAGAGCCTGGATCTAGCATATACTATCTTGAATTATCTTTAACAATTTGTCTTCAATCCTGGTCATTAAATGTTTGCATTTAAATCGGTAACTGTTTTTTTAATTTTTTTATGCTAAAGACGGAGTTGTTTTTATATCTTTTGGAGCAAAATTAAATATGAACTTTACCTTTTGAAAAGAACTGCTATTTTGAAACACACTATTCAAGAATTCGAGGACTTGTGTGTTGTTAGATGAAATCAGATCAGAGGTTTCCATAAAACGGAAAAATAATTTTTTGAATTAAGTCGGTCCTTCCATGCCATTGCATTGATTGATGGAGGGGTCCGTGAAATATTTTTGTCAGGAACCATAGACCTATTTTCCTTCTGAATTTTTTAACGGTCAAATATTGATATTAATTATAACATGAAATGTTATCAAATGCATAAAGATAAATTAATACAAGTTTAAAATTATACAATAAAATGTTATATATATGTATATATAAATACACACACATATATATATATATATAATTATATATATATATATATATATATATAAGGATATAGGAATAGGTCTATATTGATAGTCATCTCATCTTAACTATATATATATATATATATATATATATGGGGTGGGGCACTACACCACTAATTATAGTGTCCTGGGATTGAATCCAGATGTGGTAGGGTAATTATTCAGTTATTTCTGCCGTGGAGTGAACCTGGGATGGAAGACACCCAGTATCTATAACGTGAGCACCGCAAATTTGGGAAAAAATGTGGCAGCTGAGCTAGTTATCGATTTAATCACCAATTCACACAGACAAACAACTATAAACAGTATAAATCCCTAAATACCCTGAACCCAAGACCCAAAATGGTTTGCAGTGATATAGGTTTTTTTTAAAAAAACTATTATGCTTTAACTCTTAAGAGTGCTGATAAAGCATCATCAAATATTTTTATTTTTATTGTAAAACAAATAATTTTTTTGACAAATATGTAATAAAACATCAAGAGAATTAAATTCTTTAAATGATAATCATAAGTAAGGACATGACAAAAAATGTATGATGGAATATCATGTTTTTAAAAACGTTTGTATTTTTTAATAAAAACAATGTGAACAAGCACTTGATATAAGAATCTTAACTCGAATAACTTCAATTGTCTTCAGTTGAACTTGAGTAACTGGCTTCTGTGTTTAGCATCAATTAGACATATTTTGTTCGATGTGTCATATTATATTAGATAAATATTAAAATTATTGGTAGAATTTTTATAATAAATAAAAATAGATTTTTCCCGATGACATCAAAACTCAATATTTTCATTATGACTAAACTTACTTGGTGAGAAAGCCAACCTTTTCTTCAATGATGTAAGTTTTGTTCCTTTCAAACCAATTGTCAGATTGGTCAAAGGTGATTCAGCACACTTAGGGCTCTCCATCACTGACTGCACATTCAACATAAAATTATAAATGCATTGCAATTACCTCAGATCATTAAAATACTAATGACATTTAAAACAATAAATACTGTTAATTAACTTGAAACCATTAATAAAATCACAACAAAACAATATTTAACAGAAGACTTACACTGTTCTTGTTATGGAGAAAACTGTAACGATTCTTTATCCTTTCTGCTAGATCAGTTCATATTTTTCCACACTCAGCAAATAATTGGCGGACAAATCAAAAAGCGAACGGATCTTGATAATTTATCTATTAAAAAACAAAACGAGTGAGTTAAATAAGAGTGATCATGATATCGGACTTTGCCATTAGAAACCGTGAGCAAAGTTTAACAGATTATTATTACCAACATCAACAGGAATTAATTCCACATCTTGATAGTAAACGTCATTCCCGCTCAGAATTTTACTAATATTTTATACCAACTCATTGATTCTTCATAAATATGGAATATTAAATGTTTAAAAAATTTTTTTCTTTAATATTATTACGAATATTTAATAAATTATCAGCTAATATTAAAGAAATTAAAGTTTAAAATAAATTCAAATAAGCCGGTATGCCACTGATAACGTGACAGGAGCCGAGTTGCAACAGATTCGCGGGTGAAAATGAAGATGGCGGTACTATCTGATCAGCTCCCAGCATAGGTATGTTTTATTTCTACTTATTAACGAATTTTAATGAAGATATTCTTGCTTTTACAGTTTATATTAAGTAAAAATTTATATTTTTATTTATTAATATATTCTGGTATGTAAAGATTGAGAAGAGTGGCGTTGAAATGGTAAAGTTATAGCACCCACCATGACTGAAGGTATGATACCTGCATTAATTTTTAAGTTTTTAAAAATATAGAGTCATATATATTTATATAAAATGAAGCAAATTCTAGACTTATCCTGTAATAGTTCTAAGTAACATAAATGTTTTAATTTTATTGTTAGCATAGGAATAACTTAAAATTAAATTTCTTATTTCATATGGACAGAATATCATGGAGGAAGTAGACAATTCCTAGACATCCTGTGAGCAAATATGGAGGACTAATGTATAATGTATTGAACATGAAACCATAAGAGGGCTCTTGCTCAGTCATTTTGAAAAACAGTAGTAACTGTTTATTTTAAAGCCATTTTGATGTTTGCAAATATTCATTGGGGCTAAAACGAAACAGGACAATAATATAAAAAAAAAAAATTTCTTTTTAGCCGGGGTAAATACCAGCAATGTAGGTCTTGGTTTAATTTGTTTTAAAAAAAATTGTTAATGCTACTTTTGAAAATTATTTAATTACCACCACCAGAACTATCTTATACTTCAATGAATATAAATAAGGTCTATTATTCAATATTACATTTACTTATTTTTTCATTCATACAAATTGTAGTCTTATGAAGACATGAAGTGATAATTCTTTATAAAGACTATTTGTTTCACTTACATTTTTATTTACTTATTTAAAAAAAATTTAAACAGTATCGAAAATAATATTAACTTTAAAGACTAATTTTAAAATTTGAACTATAAATTAAATACCTAGAATATAGTAAATCAATTTTTATTCTACATATGAACTCAATTTTTAATACCGCTTTTATAAATTGTATAATTTTTAATTCCGCTGGTTCATCAATCCTCATATTAATTTGATTTTTTAACTTAATGTAATGTACCTAAAAACTCTCGCTCAGTATTAAGAATACTAAACTAAAATATTTTCACTTTAAGAGAAGTGAGATGTACTTTTTGTATCAACAAAACTAATTTAAATCTAAAAACAAACATACATTATAGACCAAATCCAACTTTTACCTTTACATTATAATATTTGTGCACAATGATATGTAACAGAAACTACCATACTTATTTGACTCTACTATTCTTAATTTTTTTAATTAGTCGTAGGGAGTGATGACCCTACACTAAAAAATAGCATCGTGAAACGTGAGTGTAAACTCGTAGGAGCTTACACCGCGAGGCCCAGGGCCTACACAGCCTATCGCGCCACTGAAAAAAAAAAAAAAAAATCTTATATTTTAGGCAACCATTATTTAATTTCTGTACAAGCTCTTCTGTCCCTTATTTTTCTTATGAATCTCAGCATCTCTTATGCCCATTTTTTTTCTTTCACTTGCCTATATATGAAATATATAGATAGGATAGTGAAATATAAATAACAGATAGTATTGCGATCACCAAATTTTATAATTCGAGTTTTCAATGGAAATACACTTTTCAGGGTCCTCTGAGTCCAAATAACCAAGTCTCACAGGTATGTGTTGTAAGTTTATCCTAAAAATTACATATTTCAGATAGCTATATGGTGGGATGTGTCAACTTTCGTTACCAAAATTGGCTGACTGAAAGTGCCACATAATACCAATAATTTTCTACTTTTTTATGATTTAAAAAAAAAAAAAATTGCTTTAACAATTTTCCTCGAACTCCCTTTATTGGTGTACAATTAAATGGGCTTTAATATCATGCAGGTTATATTCTCATTGGAATACTTTAAAAATGTTGAATTTTTTTAATTTCATCATCTAAAGTAACATTAGTTTTGTTTTTTTTATTAGAAATAATTAACCATCTTGCTTCTCTATATTAATAAGAAATAGTTGAATTTGAAATATGAAAGAATTTTATAAACAACTGAAGGATAAAACAGACAAAACATTTTTCACTGATTTTTTTTTCCCAACTAATAATTTTGGGGAGCCCATGGCTGAGTGGCCAGCATGCTTGCTTACCACACCTCCCCCAAGTTGAACGAATTTTAATACTAACCAAAGGAGAAAAGAGCTAAAGTATCTTTTTAATTTATTTTTTCGTAACATAAGAATAGTAATATAGATGTGTAATATACCATTGGAAAGCTAGATATTTTAGAAAAAAATTAAGGTAATGTAAAGTGATGAATAGGGTATAAACTTAAGTGATTATTGTATGTAATAATTTTATATAGTAATGTAATTAAATTTAAAACGAGTTTTCAAGGAAACTGAAATTAATTCTTTAAATCTTTTTGAACTTTATTTAGTAGTTCTTAAATTGATTTTAACAACCAAGTAAGTGAAAGTCTGTGTGTTTGGTGCACAAGATTTTTTAAGATATGAAATTTATTTGTATATTTTCTGATACCTAAAGAATAATTCCCATTCAGCTATTTGTTGAGTAATAAGAATGCATTAAATATCTAGACAAAACATACATTTTAATTTTGTATCATTTAACCATTATAACTAATAAAAAAATATTTATATTAAACAATTTATGTTTCTATCACCAAAATAATGTTTTTCATAGCCATCTATGATTAAAAATTAACAGTAACCTCAGTGAACCAATCAAGTTCAAGTACCCATTTGAAACCAATTTCAGCAGTAACTGTCTCTCCATCTAGAAAGTTCAGACTATTACATGCAAAAATATAAATAATAAAGGAATATCCATTTTTTACTTTCTTTCAAACCAAATATTGTGGTTTTACAAAAGCATAATTTAGGAACAGTACTTTAGATGGGCAGAGATAGATAAAATAAGAATATAATCTTTATAAGAAGATAAGATAGGGATAAATAAATAAAAAATAAAAGTAAATGTTATCATGTCAAGAATAAGATAACATGTTATTAGAAATAACTATAAGAGATAAGCTTAACAATATTGGTAAAAAGATGATAAATGATAAGAAAGTTATGAATAAAAGTAGGCAAATATTACAAAATTACTATTTGATAACCATCAAGAGGTCAAAAATGTCTATAATTTCAAACTCATTTTTCTTGTTATTTTAAAGCAACTATCACTTATTTTTATAATTAACCAAACAATCTCATTTTGAATGAAAAATTAACAAATTTCCTATCATAATCCACATATATTAAACTTTTGAGCTTGAATTGTTTAAAACATCAACAAAATTCTGCTGAGAAATACAAAAAATCACAATTAATAAATTGGTTGAGATACTACCTCTGAAAGCCTTTACAAATCTCTTAATCATAGTTAACAATATTTTTTATTATATTTTATGTTCAAATTATTTATGAGGTCTTAGAATATTTTGAGCCTTTAAACATTGAGTCATTCCCTCAAAAATATCACTACTTACTACTAACAGAAAAGCTCAATACTTACACTCCTTTGGGATACACCATAGTTGGATAGTGAGAAACCAAAATACAGCATTATACTTTTATAAATACAAATTTTTTATAAAAATGTTTTAAGATTCTAAGATTTTTTTTTTCAATAAAAGTAATTGTATTGTAGTTCACAACTTTTCAGGTATAGTCTCATTTTTTATTGCATTGTAATAAAATATATTGGTAACTGTTCACTTATTTTCAATATGATAATACAAAATATTATTCTATTCTGATTCCTAATATTTTTAAATTTTTTTTTTCTCTCTTAGAAATCTAGATTTATAAAAATTAATTTAAATCGATTATTCTTGTTATATATTTTCATTTATTATGATTTTTTATATAAGTTCTTTATGATGTTACTTCTGTTTTCAAAAAAGTATGCATTGTTATAATGAACCTTCTATATATTTATCATTATTACAACTTATTCATTTTAATAAATAACTTTTCTTAAAGCATTGTTTTAGAAACAAATATTGGTATACTGTTCCATTAATAGGTAGCAAGTTCCAAATCAAATAATATTATATAAGATTCTAGTAGCAAACAAAAAGATGAGCAAAAACAAAATTATTTTCATCGTTCATAGCTAAAAAATAGTTTTTTAATAAAATATTAACTCTTTACATACAAATAGTAAAAACAATAATAAGAATAAACTAAGTTAGTTCTTCATTGAAAATACAAATAACAATTAAAATAAATATCTAAAAGTATTTTTACTTACCCAAGAACTTCTGCAAATTTAGTCAAACAAATAAAACTAAACCTTTCTTTCATAAATGTTACAGTTACCTAACACTGAATTGAAAAAAATAGGAGAATAGGATGTAAACTTAGAGGGATAATTATGTATTATTTTCACTTATCTATATATGAAATATATAATAAGGGAAGTGTTGCGATCTGAGTTTTCTCTTAAACTACAGGTTTTAGGATCCCTAGAGTCCAAATGACCAAGTCCATCCCACAAAAAGGTCTGTGTATGTTTATGTGATAGGTCTAGCTTGAAAAGGATAAGTTGTATAAAACTACAATTTCATTTTCTAGCAACGCATGTTTGTTGTTGGGTTTCCAAAGCTCTTTTGGGCAGTTCTTCCCATTGCACCCTTGTGACATGGTCAGCCCAACTGAGCCTCCCCAGCTTTATAGATTTCAGGATATCTATTTCTCCAAAAAGGTCATCAAGTTCCCAGTTCCTCCTCATTCTCGATCCATCTCCATCTCTCACATGGCCAAATATTCTTCTCAAGATTTTTCTTTCCAAGGTTAGCAGGCCATTTCCATTCTTCGCCGAGATGGTCCAGGTCTGAGAAGTGTAGGTAAGAACATTTGCAACTAGATTAGAACAAGAACTTTTGCCAAACTAGATTAGATGTCATATATAACTTTAGAAACCTAAATAATTTAGAAAAAAAGTTATCTTACACACAAAGTTATATAAAGTAATGGAGAGTGATGAAAAGTGGATACAACTAACAGATTGAAATAGATAATAATTTGTATCGTTAGGTCATTTGATCTAAAATAAATGTTTCTATCAAAACTCGATGTAATTTTTTAACCTTTTTTCTACTCCAACTTAATTTAAAAGTCCTTAAATTACTTTTAACCACAGAGATAAGTGAAAGTCTAATATGTTGTGCACACCCGATTTTTTTAAGTCTTATTAACAAATTGCTAACTTTCATGACTCAAATAATTTAGCATGAACCAGAATGATTTAAATGTATATCCTCTGATAGTTTAAGGTTACCTTCATTGCTCAAATTTTCACTTCTAATTCATGTCTCACGAATATTTTCATTTTGTCAGACTTGTAATGCATTTGAATTTATGTATTATTGTGAATATAATGAAAATTATATTAAACGATCTTTCTTATTGATTATGTTCTCTTTTCACCACTTATTTCTTTCTCTCTCTTTCTCTATTTATATATTTTTCCATTATATATCCTCACATATAATTGTTAGTTAATATATTACTTTAAAAAAGATTTTTATTCTTATTGTTTCTAGTTTCTAATGACTTATGTTCTTTTTATTTACTAAGATCAAATATCACTTCAAAATTGTTCATACTTCATCATATCACATATAGTTCAATTGTTCACATATTGTTCTTATTTTGACTTTTAATTATTTGCTTAGTTTTTCTTTATATTTTATGTTTGCTTCCATATTTTATTACTGCCATCTTATTATCATTTTAATTTAATTTAATTTTATGTTTGTTTACATATTGCATTACTGTCATCATACTATTGTACCTAACTTATTATTAATTTTCTAATTACATTGTTTGTTATCTTGTCTCCCTTGGCCCTGATGAAGGCCCACAATGTAGGCCGAAACGTTGGCACACAATTACGATAAGTATTATTTGCTAGTGTGTATTTTTTATGAACACACCCCCAACCATCTTCCTCATCTAGGATTAATACATAATAAAATATTAGAAACCTAAAGTTATAGAAACATATTACCTAACATATAATGGATGGATAGAGGGAGAGATGAAAAATTCTCTGAGTAACAAAAGAAATCTCCAACTAAGAAATTAAATGTATAATTATAAAAAGTATTCAAGTAGGAGTCAAGTGGATGTAGAGTGATGTTTCTCTTAGATGGAAGTTAGTTTGTTTATTAATTTGTCACTTTATGCTGCAATGGTTAATCAGAGGATGCTTCAGTGGGAGACCTAAATTTCGCCTGTCCAGGTTTAAATAGGATAGGGATCTTTAACAAGTGTCTGACACCGCACAGGTTTGGGACTGTCATTTCACATCCCCTCAGAAGAATGGCATAACCAAGGATTTTTAATCCCTTTGAAAACTCCTAGGGCCATCTGCCAGGTTTTAACTCCTGATCTAGGACATTGAAGGCTGTTATGCTAGCTACTACACCACAGGTGACCCCAAGGTGATTAGTTAAACATTTTCACAGGTTAAAATTAATTAAAAACCTTACATTATTATACTTGATTAATTTAAAAGCTATGATCCAAGGATAAGGAAAAAAAAAATCTGTACTTTTCATTTAGGAATTTTTATTAGATAATTTCTCTTATAAATGCAAAAGTTCAATTGTAGAACATCTATATATTATCTCTATTTATATATTTATTTATTTTTTACAATTTTAACAATATTAACAAAAATTGTACATATATCATTCATTTCAAAGTGATAGATAGCAAATCCTTCAAATCGTAGTATCGGATTGAAGTTGCACATTATCACTTCCATCAAAAATATACAAATTATACAAATAAATATATATTAAATATTTTATAATTATATATACGTATGTATATTATAAATATACATAGAATCCTTTTAACAGGTATTAAAATAATGGTAATAAAGAATCAAACAATATTATAGAAAATAACATGCAGGTATTACTTAAATATTCATTAATAAATAAAACAACAAACAAGTCATTCAAACGATAGTTCGAAAATATATAATAATAAAATATATCTAACTCAAACAATATAATAATTGAATAAATATAAGACAATTCTATATTTAAATTATAATAAAAAAATAATCCACAATATAATAATATTCACTAATGAATATGATTTTAGAATTGGTTAACATTATTTCTTAATGCAAAAAAAAAAAAAAATTTTTGCTTAAATTAAATAAATCATATGATATAATGAAATCTTTCATTAAGTCCTTTGACATTTTGACTAGCTAAGATTTTATTTATTTATTTATAATTTTTCTTCGTTTTATTTGGACTAATAAAATATTAAGTAAAAACTTATGAAAAATTGAAAACTCACACACTTCAATCTTTTGGACAAGACAGCGTAAAGTAGACATTTTGGTCTTAGCTAACTACAATCACGATAACTAGCGCTTATATAAAACACACATTACAACAAACTTCTAACTCTGTGTCGAAGCTTTATAGAAAAAAAAAAAAAAAAAAAAAAAAACGGTCTGTTTGTTATTTTGGACTAGCATTATTGTATTATATGCATTCATTGCACATTCAGCGAGGCTCAGAAAAACTTCTAAATAAAATATCGAAATTAAGTATTAAAACAATAGAGAAGAAAAAATAATAACTGGTTTGATATGGTCGATCAAGCTTACTTAGTACCCTGAACAAAATGAAATCCCCGTTATGAAGAATACCATAGCCTGAATTACTTACAACTATGTCTTGATCAAGATGTGTCTTTAAGCTGAGGTAACGGAAGTAGTCGTTCATGAGATGGAGCAGTTAGGTTTCTCTGAAACGTTTCCATTTGCCTTTTCGATCTCCAGTAGCATCGTATGAAACACATCAGCTACAGACTATTTAAAAAAAAAAAAAAATTAAACTGTTAAAAAAAAATTTACCTTAAATCATTCTGGGACATAGGTCATCCAAAATGAAATAAAGTTTTAAAGTATAAAACAAGAAGATAAGATAAATAATAGATTTCATTTTTATCTATGAAAAATACTGGGTTGTAACACATGAAATGTCAATTTTTTTTATTTTAATTTTTATACAGATGGATATTAAAGTTTTAGCTGTTGATTCCTAGCAAAATATGTACCATCTGTAATAAACATTTGTTAATCCTCTATTTAGCATTAATCCACCTAGTCCTGCTATACACATCGGAAACATGGACAACAACAAAAAGAATTGAACAAGACCTTCTAATCTTTGAGATAAAAATTCTTCAAAGAATATTTGGGGGTGTATGATAAGATGTAGTTCTGAGGATGAAGCTTGGAAGACTTAGATGGGCAGCCAATGTGGGGAGGATGGAGAACGAAGCAATCCCTAAGTAGATCCTGACAGAACCTCTACGGCACGAGAAGAAGAGGGAGACCAACATTGAGATGGTCAGACGGTGTAGCAAAAGATTCAAAGGATGTCCTTGGAGTCGGGAACTGGATGATGGCCGCACAAAGCAGGGGTTACTGGAGGAAGTTGGTGGAGGAGGCCAAGAGGAGTCATCACCGAGTTGTAGCGCCATAATAGTTAGTTAGTTAATCCTCTATTTACAATCTATGTTTGTTTCCCCAAAGTATGTATGCAGATTTTAATATAATATTAATGGTACCCATGATAAGACGCAATTTCCAAACAACTTTTTTTTTAAGAGTTGAAACTCCGTCATCCGTTGCCAAGGCAGCAAGGAATATTAATCATGTGATTGGTAGAGAAAGTTCTAATGAAAGAACCATCAATCGTTGCTTTACAAAATTTTCTTCAGAAGATACAATGTTAGGAAAATCTCCTCCCCTGTGGAACGCCACAAACAATGGAGGACGAAGATCTTCAGAAATCTGTTTAAGAAGACCCTTATAAAACAGTCACAGAACTTGAGCCAGAATCATACCACTGCTTTATTCGGAGTTTAGATAATTTTTTGTGAAAAAAATCTGGCGCGCGTAACACACAACTTTCACTTACCTCCGTTGTTAAAATCAATTTAAGAATTTTGAAATGAAAAAAAGGAAGGATGACTTTTTTAAGAGATGAAAAAAGGTCAGCAAATTAATTAAATTGGATTTCTATAGAAACCTGTGTTCTATTAAAAAATCTTTTATATTATACAACAATCAGTTAGTTTTATCAGTTTTTCATCACACTCCATCTACTTTAACAATTTTATATTTAAGACAATATTTTTTCTAAAACCTTTAGCTTTCCAACGGTACATTATACATCTATATTAATATTCAAAAACACCAAAATTACATAATAAATATTGTTTAGCTCTTTTCTCCTTTGGTTGGATGTCAGTCATTAAACTTATATATTTACTAATTTTTTAATCAAGAACAAGACGATATGGTTGGTTTTTTTTAATGCTACAAAATTAATAGTTCTTTAGAGGATCGGTATTTAAGCCTTGTCAGACTATTTCAATCAGAACATAATGAAATGAAATGAAATGAAAAAACTTCTTTATTATCCTGGGACTAAAGTCCCTTAAGAATAAAATAAAATACATAATTGATGACCGGAACAGTGTGGTCATGATTTAGAATAACAAAATACTAAACTAAAAAATAATTAAGGTAGTAATATATGTACATCTTTACAAGTCAGACTTTCGGAATAAGAAAAACAAAAAAAACAAAACAGAAATAGCTGGTTCATCAATGATAATTTGAGTAATACAAACACACAAAAAAAAAAAAAAAAAAAAAAATAATAATAATTGGTATTTATAGCATCTGCAGTTTGAAATTATTGTCTGTTTGACTGGGTAAGGAGAAGGTGGTTGAAAAGTAGCGATTTGAAGGAGGAAGCAGTACTTGCATGACGGATCTCAGGAGGAATAGAATTCCAAAGAGTGGTTGCTTTGGCTAGAAAGGACTTGTCAAAGGCAGCAGTACGGTGAGGAGGAGGGTAGAGGTCAGAAAGACGGGATCTAGTAGAACGGGACTGAATTGATGATTTAAATTGAAGGGATTGGAAGATGTAGCTGGGACGATGAGTTCTGATAACCTGGTAGAGGAAGGAGGCTAGGAAATACTGGCATCTGTAACGAGGATAAAGCCACCTTAACTCGGTGTAATACTGGGTTATATGCGTGTCTCTGGTGATTCCGAATACAAACCGTATTGCACAGTTCATAATACGCTTAAGTTTTGCTTCGAGCTCACCTGAAAGTCCGCTGTACACCTCGCATCCGTAGTCAAAGTGGGGAAAGACAAGGGAAGAAACAAGGAGTTTACGAATATTGAATGGTAGGAGGTGATGGAGGCGACGGAATTGCTTTAGGGTTGTTATGGTTCGGCGGGATATTTGGGAGATGTGCGGTTTCCAAGAGAGAGTTTGATCAAGAGTAATACCTAAGTTCTTGACAGATGAATGAGTAGGAGTATTGTTTAGGAAAAGGTTGGGGGAACTGGGAATGGATTTAAGGAGAGCAGGTGATGCTATCAGGATGGCTTTTGTTTTTTCAGCGCTTAGCAGGAGTTTGTTGCTGTTTGACCAAGCACTTATAATGTACATGATACAAGAGCCCATTAAATTTTACATCGATTCAACTAGCAAAATCTAAATGGTTAGAGCCATTTTTGAGAAAATTGTAAAAAAATGAAGAATGAATGGTAAAATGTAGCACCACTTTTGGTCAGCCTATTTTGATGAAAAAGTCGCTGAAACACCATGGACATATAGTTGTTGTACATATGAAATTTCATTTTCGTGCTCAATTTATCACACAAACACACACGTATGGACACACAGCCCTTTTTTCAGGACTTGGACATCTGGACTCAAGGGACCATAAAACGTGTATTTCCGTTGAAAACTGGGATTCAAAAATGTTCACGATCGCAATACTTTCCCTTGCTATATTTTCATAAATATAGTTAAGTGAAAGTAAACATTGATTACGAATAATTTTCTAAATTTCTTTTACCACGGAACTAAAAAATTTTCAAATCTGAGATAGAAAACTTGTTAAGCTATTGGGTAATGTGTATTAAAAGTGATGGTAAATACTTAGAATAAAAAAATGATAAGATTTTATCTCAAATTTTTATTTTCTACCTGATTCTAAAAATCAGTCATTTCAAGAGTTACATCCCAATAATAACATACAAAATCTAAAATAAAATGTGTACCTCATTTTGTTTGGCCGACGTTTCGATAAAGGCTGCTTTCCAAGACAGGGCTAATCGTTTGCCTTCTTCGGAGCTTATCATTCGTTCCATATGAAGATCAGTTTTGTTTCCGACCAACACAATTGGCACCCTTAAAATAAAAACAATAATATTAATGATCAATAAAAAAATCAATTTCAAAGGCCTAACACAGATAGAAAGATGTATTTTATTAGTAATAATTAAAAATGTTTGATTAATTAATAATAAGACACAAAGCTCTGATAAGCCATGTTATGGTGTAACAATTTAGGTGAACGGTAATTTTAGCCTAATGCAGTTTTCAACAGTAAGAAAAATATTTAAAAATAATCTACTGAATAAAAATAAAATCAGAGTAAATAAACATATTATTAATAAAATAGGGTCAGTCTTAATAAAAATTCAAAGAAAAAATAAACTAAACATAAGCACTATTTTTTTTTTTTTTTTTATGAAATTTATCCTATAAAGATTAATCTTAGTACATTAGTGGGTACATATTTTTAGTGTTGCCTGGTCACTTATAAATTTTCTGAATCATCGGGTTATTGAAGACTTAATTTGTGAGCATATTTAGATTTTTACAACTGCCTTTAACTTAACATCCATAGCATAGAATAATAAACAGAAACAAAACTCATTTTTCAATCATGCAAATATGATGTCAATTGCAATTCTTTCTTATTAAATTGTACTTCTGCAAGTAATAATAACAAAAACAATTATTTTGACTCTACTCATGGACGCACTACACAATGATGGAGACAGGCAAGTGAAAGTACCATCACTAAAGTACTAATTTATTATATATTTCTTAGAAAAACGTTTAAAGTATGTGATAATTTACTACTGTCACCTCAACACAGAATATCAACTTTCACTTGCCTGCCTCTATTATTGTGGGGCTTGGCCTATAAAAGAAACACAATTTGTTCAGTAGTTTGGTAAAATTATAATACAGAAGGTAACTTAAATAGTGAATTGAATCCACGTAACTCTTGAGAAATAAACAAAACTGAACAATTAAAGTTAAAGTTGGCGGATGAATTAATATAGTCGAATAAACACACATATACAAATCGAATGCATGATTAATTTTGAATTGAGTAAAATCTATGATAATTAGTGTACTGTTGATAAATACTTACTGTATTTTACCCATCATGTCAAGTAACTTTTCATAAATGACCTGGACGACTTCGAATGACTTGAGTGATGTGATAGAATAAACAAGAACATAGCCATGTATGTCCATTGAATATTGTGCAGGGAAAATTGAGTACTCATCTTGACCAGCTGTGTCAACAAGTTTTAAGTCATAATCCTGGCTTCGTATACGAGTCGTTTTAGTAAATACTAAACAGAATTTAAACACAAAATGAGAAAATCAAACGCATAAGCACTCCATAAGAAATTAAGATATCTGATACCCCACCGTTTTCAATGGTAGGATCATAGGAATCAACAAACTGTCCATCGACGAACTGTATGCTCAACGATGACTTCCCTAAAAAATTACAATGAGTAAAATAATGATAGTTCTACTTATTTACTAACAAGTACAAACAGTTGCGTAAGGGTTTTCCCACACACACTTTTCGATAGCTTACCAACTGATCTGTAGCCCATAATAGCAATTTTCCTCTGTTTCGGAGGCATCTTATCACTGATTACATTTGAACCTTTTCTTTAAATTTCATACTAGGGTAAAAGTTTTTAAATATCGACAAAAAACAATGACAGATTCTACACTATTATTATGGTATAGGTTAGACTGTTTGGTTAGTGTTATCTGAAACCAATGTACAACCGATCTTTGTCGTGAATTTGAATCTTAGGATATTCATAATTTTCTATTATAAATTAATATAGCTTATAATGCAGTTTCATCATTTTGAATGGGTTATAAGGGAAATTAAGCCTTACATATACAAATTAGATACATTCAAATTTTTACATTTAATTTTTAAAAATTAATCACTAGATATAATTTCATATTATTCAAATATCAGTAATTTCTGGCACTGATTTTCACTTTTTATTTGTAATTCAGAACTCAGTGAAACATTATTATTGTTTCAGATTTGAAATTATGAGTTTGATTCAATGCCATGACAACTATGCTAAACAATATAAAATATCTTTTTCTTATTGTTCTTCTTTTCATATTTATATAAATTACTAAATTCCTAACAAATGAGGGAGGGGTGCAACAGCAATAAACTTGAATGAAATCTCACAAAAATAGATTTATCACTTCTTTACTTCTCTTCCCCCCCCCTCCATTTGATAAAAATCTGATACATTTAAACATAACAGAACTTTCACTCTATAGTTATTGTCGATGTTGAGTTCATATAAATAATACCATTATTATAATATTCTCAGCCAAATCTTTTTTTTTTCCAATAATGAACCTTTGTAATCGAACAAAAAAAAAAAAAAAAAAAAAAAAAAAACGGGGTTACCTGTAGCATGGAATTACCCCCCTTCAAAATTTGAGGGCTTATGTTTCAAGATGAATAGAACCCGAATAACGAATTTAAATAAAAAAAGTCCGTTTACCCTAATTAATAATTAAATACCAACATTTTTGTTTGCCTTTAGTGCTATTTCATAGAGAATTGAATTTTCTACAAAATGAAAAAAGAATCATTGAAATTGGTTCAGAGCTAGCCGAGATATAGCATTTTGAAATTAGCAGCTGTGATATGCTATTTTCCTTTGAATTATTTATTGCTTTTTATATTACTTAATTGCCCACCTACAGCTTTATATACAGTTATACCCTAATATTGTTTTTTTGGAAATGATAAACCATTTTGTAATAACTTACAACGTCTTTTGTAAATATTTCAAATTTCCCTTTAGTTTCCATCGAAACTTAAAAAAATAAATATTGAATTCCATTAGCAACCAATATATATATTATATATATATATATATATATATATTTTTTTTTTTTTTTTTTTTAACAAAAATCATCATCTCTACAACCGTTGCAGTATCTTGGGTTCAGCCTCTTGTCTGTGAAAGAAAAATGTCTGTTTAGAACATTTAAAATAAAGAGGGTCTTAGAAGTTATATTTGTTCTATTATATATATATAATTTATCATATTAAAAAAAATTA
This sequence comes from Piezodorus guildinii, assembly GCA_023052935.1. Classification (NCBI taxonomy): domain Eukaryota; kingdom Metazoa; phylum Arthropoda; class Insecta; order Hemiptera; family Pentatomidae; genus Piezodorus; species Piezodorus guildinii. Next base: position 80,227,517 of record CM041294.1, on the reverse strand, counting down.
ATATTAGTTTAATCTTTCTCTCATTCTTTATTGGTGCAATAGATGCATAAAACTATCAAATGCAGAATAGCAGCAGCTAACAGAGCACAATTTTCCTTATCCAAGTTTTTTAAAAGCAAAATTCAAGGCCCCTATATATTGAATAAAATATTGATTTGAACATTTACAGATACCTTATGTAATAAATGAATACTTCATATTTTTGCAAAATAATAAATGTTAATTTTATATTTTGAAACTGTGACTATATTTCCATTAATTAAATTCGAAAAAAACTGTATTAAACATGAAAATGGCTAGTGAAGGAACTATCCATTGGTAGTTCAATATCTAAATTGAGTTAAAACTTCCTGTGGCCTTTTTTTATTGGCTGAACTCTGGGGTCGAAGGGGTTGGGATGCAGTTGTTAAGTTATTGTTCATGGACAACTTTTTTATTAGAGTAATTATTGTGGAAAGTGATAAAGAAAGTTTGTGGTAAAAAATGGGCAGAGAATGGAAACAGCCATTTTTATTTTACAATATATATTTCATACTATTTAAAAAAAAAAAAAAAAATTTGAAATTCACTACTGTATTTACATTATTACATCTAGTAAATGTGAGTAAGATTATAAAGGCATGATACAAATTTAAAGAAACTATCTATTGGTAGTACTTTATAAAATGTTCTAAATCAGAAGATTCTAAAAAATCATCTTCTTTTAGAATGATAATCTGGACTCATGTCCATGAAGTGAAGTTATCTATATTTATTTAAATTTTTAAGATTAATGTTTAACAAATAAATAGTTTCAATTCAATATGTTCTTAGAGCATATGCCACACAATCTTCCCACTCTAGCTAAATCAACGACAACTGAAGGGGCCTTGGTTTATTTTTTATTTATTTATTTATTTAACGTCACTTTATGCGACTGTGGCTAATCGGACGATGCTACAGTGGGAGTCCTAAATTTTGCCTATCCAGGTTTTATTAGGATCTTTAGGGATCGATAGGGATCTTTGGGGATCTTAGGGATGTTGGGGCCTTGGTAAGACTCCTCCTAGGAGAAAAATCTTGCAATGTAATGTACTTTTCAACTGAGAATTGCAAACTTACTGAAACAGGAAATATTTTTCAGTTTAAAAATTGTGTTCAATTAATTGTATTGTTCCCAGATTGAGATGCCTATCTGTTCTGGTAAGAATAGGTTGGTTACCTATAGGATAGGATTGGTTATTCCTATAGGTAACCAACCTATTCTTACTGTTACAGTTGACATTACTGAATAGGATGTATATCCCCCAGAAATGAAATATATTATATATATATATATATTAATAATAATATTTATATAAATATATATATTATATAATATTCTGGATATTGTTCTAGAAATATCAGGAACAGAAGCAATTAATTAATGGGGATTCCCTCACAGCCTCTCCCCCAGGTATGTGAGACCTGTCAGCCAAATGGTGGCCACTCACAAAATTGTGATGACCCTATACTACAAAATGCATCAAGAATCATTTAATGTAATCTCCCAGGAGTTTACACCGCAAGGTCTAGGGCTTACATGACCTCTCGTGCCACGGAAAAAAAAACAATAGAAGCAGTCCAATTTGTCTGGTTTTATTATATAAATGATTTTAATATGTGTTCTTTTTTTAAAACATATTAAATAAAACTATTAAATTCAGTTTTTGGAAACTCTTCTTCCTTTCTCTAATGCCATCCAGGATCCCTCTACATACTCTACATACATCCCTCTACATGCCATACAGCATCTTACCACCTTGACCTTATGAGACCCATTAAAAAAGAAGAAGCTATACAAGAGGAATTGAGATCCTTGGCAATAGAAATCATAACTGGGCGTTATCCCAAGCTCCATGTCTACACCGATGGTTCAGCTGAACATGCAAATTACAATGGAGGAACAGGCGTGTACTCGCATCTATTTCAAATCTCAAAGCCAGTAGGGAAAGTGTCTACAAATTTCAACAGCAAAATTCATCTTATGTTACGAGCTTTGCAAGCTCTCTGAAATATAGATTCAAAGAGCATTGTCTTGTTTGTGGATCCACTGGCGGCCATCATTACAGCTACGCAGCCGAATTTGTCTCAGGATAATGACGTGAACTGCCAAACAAAAATTGAATAACTGCTTTAACAGGGTATACAGGTAGTTTTCCAATGACTCCCGGGCTACTGCGGTATTCATGACAATGAAGTAGCTGACAAGCTTGCAAAAGAAGGTGCTGCTTCAGAACAGTTAAACAATCAAATTTCCTTTCGCCGAGCTAAGGACGAAGTTAAGAGAGAAAAACATGCTTTACTAATGGATTCCCTAAGAGAAAGCTCGATGAAAAAGTCCTGGGGCAAGCTCCTTCTGGAGGAAGAAGGGATACAGGTAGATTTAAAGAGAAGAGATGCTGTTGCACGGTTCAGAATGATTACCGGCCATGACTACCTCGCGAAGGACTTGCATAGAGTAGTAGAGTCTTCACTTTGCTGCCTTTGTTCTGATAATAGTGAAATGGATGCAGCGCATCTAGAAGTATGCTCCCGGTTACAAAATATAAGAGCTGAAACTCCATCAAGATCGGAGTGGTATTGAGCTGCCAGATTCCTTATGGCGGAAGCCGAAATGGGAAGGCATAATTAAAAAAGGTTTTGGAAGTTATGTGCGTAAACACTAATAATGTTTTCTCTATCTTCAAAAATAACCGAGTTATTGAATTAAATCACTTATGATCGGCCGCCATTTTAAAAATAACCAGCTGATATCAACAAGTGTAAGGATTATCACTGAATGTACTAATATTTTTGTTGGCGAATCTCAAAATAAGAGCAGACATAAGTATATAAAACTTCGTTTTTCAAGTTTTTAATATTATTACGCCTGGTTTAACTTATATCCTGTATTGATTTGACATGAACGAAAATATTTTGTTTTTCGTAAAACTTTAATCCATCCAAAAAGGCGAAAGAGGAAAACACATTAGTTTGTTTCTGGGATAAGAGATGGCAACACTTCCGATGCTTTCGTTTGCAATATATTCCACAGCTCTGGTATACAAGACTGAATAGAAAAGAAAGAGAAAACTTTTAATCCAGAAAAGACTTATTTATCTCTCATGCATCTAATCCTCGCGGAAAATTCTAAATGTTGGTAACAGACATGGCCCGGAATAGCCTAGTTACCAGTGATCTATTTCGACTCGTATCCTTTTAAAAGGAGAATAGAGACAAAAATGATGGTTCTCTTCCATTTTGAACCTTTTTTTTTTTTTTTTTTTTTATCCTCCAACTTTATTTACAAAATAAATACACAAACACTTACAAATACTTACCTGGCGTGGGGGTTACCGTGATCACTTCCATTTTGAACCGTATCTTGGTTACAATAAATGTCAATTGTTAAGAATCCTTTCAACGAGAATGAGACTTTAAATTAGAATAAAAAACAAAATTAAAACAGTCCTTAAAATATGACAATCGGGCATATCCTTTAAATAGTAAATTAGTCCTTTTCGGGAGTGTAAAGTAGGGATGAAAAAAAAATTTTAATTCAAAATTTCCTGTCCTCTCAAACCCACTTGTTCATAAACTGTAATCCTTATATATTCTAACTAACTTTCCGAAGCAACTGATTTCCTTACTTAAGTAAGACATTGAAGTACAATTAGTTGGTGGTCTTTCACTAGACATTATTAAGTCCCGTGATATTCTTTTTTGGGCGTTTACTTGATGAATTGTTATTTTTGGTGATATAGTATCCTTTAATGACACTCCACTATCCCCTTTTGAACAGATTCGATACCTAGGACTCCACCTTGACAAACGTCTAACTTGGAATCTCCATACAAAACCGAAACTGCCCGACGTTCAACACTTTTCAACAAAGTTTCGACTACTTCAACACTTACTGGACAAACGCTCCAACCTTCCGCTTAATCACAAAAGACTTATTTATATGACCATCATAAGACCGATATGGACTTACGGAGTAGAGCTATGGGGCCTACTAAACCATCGAATTCTTCTCGTATCCAATCTTTACATCCAAAACCTTCGTAAAATCCTTTATGCTCCTTACTTTGTCACGAATAAGCTCATCCATAAAGACCTAAATGTTCCATAGGTTGACCTTAATAACCCTTGTTACTTAATTAGCCCGAACCAGGTATCAATCATTCCATGAAAAACTCCATTTCCACTCTAATCCACTAGTTTCTATTCTATCATCCTCTTCGATTCCTGATAATCCTCCGAGGTGTCTGAAAAGAAGATAGCCCCTAAGACCTTGTAGTTTAGAATTAATTTTATTATGATTGTGTTTGCCAAATGGTAAAACGTGTAATTCAATCCAAATTTTTTTGGTGTGAATAAGCCTCCACGACATTTTTTTTTCAAAACTCCTCATCTTTCTGACTGTTTTCACCTTCTCTCCTCTTCCATGAGATTTCTTCCTTCCCTATAGGAATTTTCAGTTATTTTATTTTTTTAATCCTTCCACGATCCATGCAGACCTCTGTGATATTGGATTTCTTTATCTCATCCTTTACCCTTCCAACATATCCACGCTCTCTCTTCTAATTCGATTCATTACTAATTCATATTCATATAGTTTATTAGCTCTGGTATGCCACATTCCATTCAACTATACGTAGATCTTTTTGTTCGATCACAAGCTGTATCCTTTCTGCGTTCTTCTTGGACCATAAATCCCTGTCTCTATCTTGAGTAAGTTCTCCATTCCAGTTACCCTCACAGTCTCCAAACCATACAAGATTTATATATTATTATAATATAGTCGTAAATGTAATAAAAAATAAAGAACATTATATGCAATTTTCGATTTGCTAACATCATTCTTAATCTTATCTTTAAAGTTTTCTCGTTTTCCATGACCTCAAGTTCCCAAAATACCGACAGGAGGTTCACAGGTGGTACGCACAATGCAACCATATGGTCGTGAAGAACAACCAAAGCCGCATATCCCCGATGATCCTTGACTGGTACCTGTACCTGTACAAGTACCCGGTCCTGCCCACACTCTGGCCCTTAGCTTCTTCCTTTTTGGCCATTAACTTCGCCTCGTAAATGATCGCCACGTTTCGCATCCTTGTTATTCAGTTTAGCCTTGCTCCATTATTACCAACAGATGTTAACCATAAACATGTTAATTAGGGAGTTAGAATCGCGATCAACCCTTTACAATATTCTTGAAAGGTCTTCTAAAATATGTTGTTATATATTATAGCCTAATTTATATTCATATTCTCTTTTACTTCCACTAACCTATATATGATATAAATATCTTACACTTACCTGCATTGAAATACAAGAAATGGAAAATATAAAAATTCCGTACATTTTCGAATTAGATGACAGGTTTTGGTCTTTGGTCAAAATGACCAATAGGAACTTCCAAATAAAAATGATAAGTCTAGCATGAATTTCGTATTTAAGACAAGTATATTCCTAGAATATTCCAGCAACTTCTTCACCGAAACTGATAAACCAGAAGCACTTCTACTCATTTTTTTTTCTTTGGAATCTCAGCTTCTCAATTTTTTAAAATGATCTACCAAGCTTTTTACTTTCACTCACTAGTGCATGAAAAATATTGTACGGTGAAATATTTAGAACATTTTTCAATGCCAGTTTTCAACGGAAATACACGTTTTAGGGCCCTTGAGTCCAGATGACCAAGTCTACTCAAAAACTAAGTCTTGCGGAACTCAAATTTTGTATCTTAGACGAGAAATGCCTTGAACATCACAGCCACTTTTTCAACCTAAATCGACGAACTCAAAAAACTTTCTTTGTACCATGCCTTTTTTTACCTTTTTACGATTTTCTCAATAACGGTTACAACTATTCTGATTAAACTCAATATGGTGATGCAAACAAAATAGGCTTTAAGAACATGTGGGTATTATCCTCATTAGAATAGCCCTATTGGGTTTAAACGTGTAATTTAAAAAAAAAAATTCTTTCTTTAATTTTGTTGATTAGAAAAAAATCAACCATTTCTTCTAGTTAGCATAGATAAAGAAAGAGTGAATATGGATTGTGAAAGAATAGGATAACTAACTGAAAGAGAAAACAACAGAAATATTTTTCAATTGGGAACAAAATAAATATTTCTTAAATTTTCAAGTAATTGAAAATTGTGTTTTGCTCTTACGATTACTTTATATATTCTAGAATCTTTCTATTATAAACATTTTTAGAATATCTGGCCTCTTCACTATTTGCAACGTAATGAAAAAAAATATATTATTTTTTAAATTATTTTTGTCGAAATTCGGAAATTGGTGGATCCGAATGCGAAACGTCTAGCTGTTTCCTTTTGTGTAACTCCTTTATACGCCCATAAAGCTTACATTTTCTAATCATTTTAATATTGGAGTAATATGACCATGAAAAATAAAAAAATTAATAAAAACGCTGAAACTCTGTTCAAAATAGAAAATTTTAAAGACCGTACCAAATACCGAAATAAAATTAGAAGTATGAAATTTGATCATAGAACATAAAGAAGTGGAAATCTGTTGATTGGTTAATGGGATAGGCGGTGGTGGATTTAAATGTTTGGGCTGATAGGTTCATTTTGTAAGTCAGTCTGTTATGGAAATAATATTTTGTAGCAGTATCTGAAACTGTGAGAGGGTCCAAGTCTCTGTAGAGGAATTCGTCTGTCACATCTAATGGCGCATCCACGATTTTTCGTAAAATCTTAGTTTGGAAAGGCTGAATTCTTTGGATGTTGGAAGTTTTGGTAGAGTCCCATAGCTTTTTCCCGTATGTGCATAAGGGTTTGATGAGTACTTTATTGATAGTAATTTTGGTGTCCAAGGATAATGTTGATCGTTTTTAAAGTAGCTTGGATAATAGTTCAAATTGTTTGTTCAGCTGTTTTGTCCAATGATGGTCCTCCATGTCAGTACTATGTCTAAATTAAGTTCCAGATACATTAATGCTTCTAAAGTAGGTATATGATTGAAATACCGTGCTGAAAATTTACCATGGTTAAGATATAAAAGTCAAAATATAAAGAATTACTTGATATTTAAATTGTTACATTGTATACATTGTTTAATTCATATATAGGAGGTCTGATGAGCTTTACCGGTTCTCTACCTAGAGCGCTAGTCGACTAGTTTAGTTCCTTTGGCTGCCGCTAGAGCTCACGACTCTGCCTGCTACACAGAGATGGGCAAAATCGCATTCGGATATACGAATACGAATGCATTCGGGAAGATCGAGTTTTGAAAATACGAATACGAATGCAATCGTATTTCACAAAACAGAATACGAATGCATTCGTATTTCGAAAAAATATACGAATACAAATATACTCACAGATGTAGACAGGTATACGCCCGAATTTCACAGGTATGCAAAGGGATACGGTCATATTCCACTGGTCTAAAAACGTATACGGGCCTGTGTACAAGTCAATATGTACGCATTTGCAGGCGTGAATTCGAATGCGGTCAATAATATCTTATATTAAAAGACATAAAATTTAATATTTATGATTTTTTTTTAAAAATATGATTCAAATATTGTTGAAATAACTTCTTTAAATACGAATACCTATTTATTTACATATATCAACTCTCATACAGTTCTCTTCTCTATAATGAAATAATTTAACAAATATTTCTTAAAATTTATTAATTTGTGGAAAATGAAAAACATTAATGCAGTAATGCACTTATAAATTATATTATAAAATAAAAGAAATATTATCCCTTTGATATATTTTTTTTGAGCTTAAAATTTATATTGAAAGTAAAGTTCAGTAAATATTTTAACTTTTCAAACCAACTATGTGAAAATAAACACCACGCATTCAAAAATAGGTAAAATGTTGAATTTTAAGCATTTACAGTGTAGTGTTTAGGTAATCCAGGTATGGAATGACTCGTTGACTTTTCATGATTATGTTTCTATTTTCTAAGTTTAGAAGTTTGCTATTATTCCAAAACATTGAAGATTATAATAATAATAAAATTAATTCTTTATAATGAAGTGAAGTAAAGCGCTAATAAAAGTACTTATGTAACATTCAAAGCTGTAATAGAGAGTGATGATAACCGCAAAAAACTTTAGTTTTTATCGTATATACTATATTATTATTAATTTATTCTTATTAGTAATTTGATATAAAATAAATGCTTTAATTGAAATTCAGTATAATCCTTTTTTTAATGTTAACTTTGTTTGAAGATAAGAATTAATATAAAGCCGCCTTAGAACCACGGGACATCGGGAACTTTACCATCGGGAATTTTACCATGATACCTGCTCTGGGATTTTGAGCCTATTAAAAGAGACTAAATATGTGACAAACTTCTTAGGAAGTATTGCAAGACTCAAAAGCAGAAGGAAATCCCTAAATTAATTAAAAAACAACTAAACAGTTTTCACAATAGAGTGTAAAAAAATCTAAATGGACTAGGAATATACTAACTAAACATGGAATAATACCCTTTGCCGTAGAGGCATTTTTAGAAAATAATTCATGAACCTGTTTCTATTTCCTATGAAAATGAATGTAGTATATCCTAAAACATTAAAGTGGTATAAAAAAAAAAATAATAATATCAAAAATAATTGGTTATAATGAAGTGAAGTAAAGCGCGAATAAAAATGAATATGAAACAATTATTAATATTTATATCATTAATTGTTACATATTCACTTTTAAATCTATAGATTTAAGTTGATTCTGATGAAATGAAAAAATACCTTATGTATTGTTAATTTTGTTTATTTTAATTATCTCACCACTTCTTGTTGCTAGTATTAAGAATAAATGGATAAATATTAAAGAAACTTAAATTAACTGGAGAAATAAAAAATGTAAAAATAAACTTTTTCCAGGTTATTATTTTTCAATTCGCATATAAGAAAAGCATAATAGACCGTTATAAAGCTACAGATTTTACAGAAAATGTTAAATAATATAAAAAGTATCACCTTAGTTATGATTGTTCCGACGAAATAAAGTTATTTTTTCAACATTAACTATTTATTTCAAATTGACCACTATTAATTAATCACTTTTTAATGTACTGATTTTTCCTACAAATAAAATTGTTGGGAGACTGGATGAAACTTTAACACTTAAACTTTACTTATTCTTGAATGCGTGGTGTTTATTTTCACATAGTTGGTTTGAAAAGTTAAAATATTTACTGAACTTTACTTTCAATATAAATTTTAAGCTCAAAAAAAATATATCAAAGGGATAATATTTCTTTTAGTTTATAATATAATTTATAAGTGCATTACTGCATTAATGTTTTTCATTTTCCACAAATTAATACATTTTAAGAAATATTTGTTAAATTATTTCATTATAGAGAAGAGAACTGTATGAGAGTTGATATATGTAAATAAATAGATATTCGTATTTAAAGAAGTTATTTCAACAATATTTGAATCATATTTAAAAAAAAAAATCATAAATATTAAATTTTATGTCTTTTAATATAAGATATTATTGACCGCATTCGAATTCACGCCTGCAAATGCGTACATATTGACTTGTACACAGGTCCGTATACGTTTTTAGACCAGTGGAATACGGCCCACACCAGTGGAATATGACCGTATCCCTTTGCATACCTGTGAAATTCGGGCGTATACCTGTCTACATCTGTGAGTATATTCGTATTCGTATATTTTTTCGAAATACGAATGCATTCGTATTCTTTTTTGAAATACGATTGCATTCGTATTCGTATTTTCAAAACTCGATCTTCCCGAATGCATTCGTATTCGTATATCCGAATGCGATTTTGCCCATCTCTGCTGCTACATAAACATGTACATGCGCCTCAGCTCATTTAAGGAACTGACTCGTTTTAATTTACCAAATAGACAATGGATTTAGAAAAAAAAGAACAATTGGTCTTTGGATTGTATATATTGTGTATATACAACTTATAAACTTCACTATTGTATTATCCTTTTTGAGATAAATCTTCTATTTAGTGAAACCCAATGTTTAGATAGCGTCCTTTAGTTACTCATTCTGACCTTATTAATTTTATATGTATTATTATTATCAAACTCCTAAATAATGAATGACCCGACCAGAAGCCTTCCAGAGATTGACTGAAGCGTAGGAGAATTGTATTAAGTTAGATCTAGGGCTTGGATGATGGGGACATGGGATAAGTATTGTATAAGCAAATATTTTTCGTATCAGCATTTTTCGATCTCTTAGCTAATTATCATTATAAAAAATGAATGCAATTTTTCGAATTCGAGTTTTCACCAGAAATACACTGTTTAGGGTCCCCTGACACCATATGACCAAGTCCCGCAAACAGGTCTGTGTGTGTGTGTGTGTGTGTGTGTGTGTGGTAAGTCCAGTGCAAAAACTAAAAGCTGTACAAAACTGAAATTTTATATTTGAGACAAGATGTTACAGCAAATCTTTCATCAAAATCGGCGAACCAAAAGAGTCACTTTATACTATGCATTTTGCATCTTGTTACAATTTTCTCAAAAACCACCAAATCGATTTTGACTAAACCCGTAATATGGATGTAAAATTTAATGGGCTTAGTTTTATTTAAGTTGGGTTTTATTCTGATTAAAATAGTTTGACAGGGCTTAAATGCCGATAGTTTCTTCCTCTAATGTACCTTTAATTTTGTAGATATTATAAAAATAATCATATCATCATTGATAAAAAACAATGGAAAATATATAAGTTGAACGAAGTCTATATCCATCTAAAGGAGTAAACTGAAAACATATTTTTTTTTAATGCAATATTTTGTTTTTTTAACATAAGAACAGTAATATACATGTTATAATATAGCTTTGGAAAGCTTAAGATTTTAGAAAAAAATATTATCTTATACAAAAGTTTGTAAAAGATAATTAAGAGTGATGAAAAGCCAATAATACTTACTAATTATTTTAGATAATAATGTAATGGATTTTTAATAAAACAATTGTTCTTATAGATATTCAATTTAATTAGTTCATTAATAGTTTCACTTATTTTTATCCCTAACTGTATTTAAAAATTCTTTAATCGATTTTAAAAGTGGAGGTAAGTGAAGGTCGTGTGTTGCCCAAACCAGAATTTTTCAAAATAAGTTAATAATTAAAATATTTCTAATATTTTCAAAAATAATATTATGGACAATGGAGCTGAACCGATAAAAAAAGAAAGAAGAGACAAAAGATGCGGATTATCGATTTGAACATCCTCGCCATTCTTCCTCCAAGAAGAAAGGCCATCGTTAATAGGTTTTGCTTTTTTTCACTCTCTTTATTCTTTTTTGAGCCTATACGCTTTTTAATGGGATTCGATTAAGTCCTTTCTATAACGGCGGTCATGATAGGCCTCAAGAACAAAAGTTAGTATAGCTTCCTATATTTGGCTTAGAAATTATCTCAATGCTTTATTTAAAAAAATAAGAATTGAGTTTTAATCTGCCAATCTAAAAATTTAATTGAATGTTATAAAAATACCCAAGTTAAAAAAACGGGACAAGTGGCCTCATCTGACAATTTACCACTACAATACCCGTTATTGTTATTTAAAAAAAGCATATATATATATATATATATATATATATATATATATATATATATATATATATATATATATATATATATATATATATATATATGCCAATAAAAATTTGACAATGTTCCATATTCGATTTCTTACGAAGCTTAGTTCATTCTTACGTAATGAATCATATTTTATAAGTAGACTCGTCCCTGCTTAAAACGGTCGCAATTTGAATGAGGTGTCATTTATGTTTAAAAAATCTCTGTATGACCGATTTTGAGTTTAACGCTTTCGTAGTTTTAGTTCATCGTAACGAAAAGTGCAATTAGAAAATATGTTTATTTTATAACGACTATTCATTATTATATTTATTCATCAGCAGAAATGAAAACAATAAATCACAATTGGTTAAGCTTATTTGTTTGTTTTTTAAAGTGAAGCAAAGATAACGGAACATTTAATTATCCGATACAAAGAAAACTTGATTGCTATGTATGTATTCAAAACCCATGGAAATGACAAAGGTTCCTACCCTATTAGGTTTATAACTGTTTAATATCTCAAAGAAACTATTTAAAATACATTTTAAAGGTTTAATTTAGTTCCCATAGCAATCCCATTTAGTTTGCAGTGAAACATCTGTTTTTATGAAAAAATATTAAATTTGAAATAATTAATGACAATGTTCTTTTTTTGTTTTGTTTTTTCAGTGGCTCGACAGGCCGTGCAGGCCTCGCGGTGTGATCTCCTGAGAGATTACACTCACGTTTCACGATGAAATTCGTAGTGTTGGGTCATCACTCCCTACGCCTAATTTTGTGTGTGGCCACCATTTGGCTGACGGGTCTCACATACCCGGGGGAGAGGCTGCGAGTGAATCCCCATTTAATTACATCATTATAAAAGCCCCGCCGGGACTGGGATTCGAACTCGCAACCTGTAGCATGAGTAACTAGCGCGCTAACCACTCAGCCACGGGCTCCCCTGTTAGTTTATAGATTTATAACAACTTACCATTTATGTCAACAACTTAGTTATAATTCGGTAGGTAATGTCGTTTCTAAAATATTGCTTACTGAATGGAACAATAGTTGCACGATCCTGTACGACGTTGGCAATATTTTAACAATTATAAGCTCCCTCTTTCCCAATAACGTATGTTCATAAGTTAATGAGCTTACAACAAGTTTATATTAACTTTTACGATTTCATTTATTGCATATTGACTTTTCTAAAACCTTGTTCTTTCCAACGGTATATTATACGTCTATGTTACTACTTATGTTTCAGGAATAATTTTTTGATGATTTGGTTTCAGAAAATTTATTTTTCCCGATTAAAGAAAAGCTGAATTGAAATTTATTTCACTTTTTAACATTTAGGAAAGAATGTCCTAAACGGTGGTGAAAACCGTATCAAAATCCGTCTTGTGGCTTAGAAGGAGTCAGCAGAAGCCAATATTGCGTTATCATTTTACATATATAGAGACGAAAAGATGATTACAATAGCTTACGGGCATTTTATATATCTCGTAATAGTTAAAAATAAAATAAATCTGGTGCAGGCAATACACGAGTTTCATTTACTCGAGTATAATTAAATCGTTTGAGTCGTTTTTGAGAAAATTATAAAAAGTTGCAAGATGCATGGTACAAATTGGATTTCCTGGCTCGTCGACAATGGGAGAAAAAGTTGCTGCAATGATCCAGCCACGAACTTGTCTTAAATACGAAATTTGAGTCTCGGAGTACTTTTAGTTTTTAAGGTAGACTTACTAAATACACAAAGACCTTTTGGACTCTATGGGCTATTAAAGGTATATTTCCGTTGAAAACTCGAATTAAAAAATGTTCACAAACGCGTTATTTTCCCTTATTACATTTGTCATATATATATATATATATATATATATATATATATATAAAACTAAGTGAAAGTAAAAAGAGATAAATCTGGTTCACTCACCTCCGTTGTTAAAATCTACCTAAGAAAAGTTATAGATGAAAAAAGGCTACCGAATTACGAGATTTGATAGGAACGTGTGTTTTATTAAATAATTTATTTATTATTATCTAGAACAATAGGGATCACTTGTAGCTGGGTGGCTAGCGCAACAGCCTCCCATGCTAAAGGTCACGGGTTCAAACCCGCAGATGGTCCTAGGATTTTTTAATGGGAGTAAAAAATCCTTAGTTACGTCGTCCTTCGGAGGGGACGTTAAAAGGTGGTCCCGAGCCTGTGCGATGTCAGGTACTCGTTAAAGATCCCTATCCTAATAAAACCTGGATAGGCAAAATTTAAGACTCCCACTGTAGCGTCGTCCGATTAGCCATAGTAGCATAAAGTGACGTTAAATAAGTAAACAACAATCTAGAACAATCACTTTCTTTTATCCTCTTTTCATCACTCATCATTATTTTATACAACAACATCATTATTTTATATAGCTTACCATATATATATATATATATATTTTATATTAAAAAAAATAAATATTTTTATTATAAAAACTAAATTAATTTTTATTTTAAAAACTAAATTAATTATATATATAAAAACTAAATAAATATATTTTTTTAGAGTCCTCTAGTTTATAATAAAATTCAGTCAAATTTTATATTTACCATTTTTTGTTATTTTTTTTTTTGTTTATTTATCACTTCTAAGAAGATGATGTTTAATTTTATGGAATCTACTTTGGAATAAGAAAACTTAAAAGATTGGCACTTAGCACGCTCTATCATACTGTTTCAATCAGAATGAAACCTATTCTAACCCATTTTATTTCACATCAAAATAGGGAGTTAAATCAAAATAGTTTGAGAAGTATTTAAGAGAATCGTAAAAATGTGCAAAATCCATGGTATGAAGATTGTATTGAAAAAGTTGCACTACCCTCATATTCTTAGGCGTATTCGCTTCTAGCATACGACATTTTAATTGTATACAACTTATCGTTTTCGAGCGAGGCTTACCACACTCACACACACCTTTTGGCGGAACTTGTTCACATCTTCTGGAAGATGGACCTACCGCCTCATTCCCGATATAACGATATGGATATCCCTAAAACACGGAGCCATAGATTACTACGTTACTCAACTACTTACTGGGCGTGGTTGCTACAGGGCCTACTTAGCCCGATTCAAAATAGAGGATAGCTCATGGTGCCCATCCTTTGATCCTGGAACAAACAGTGGAACATGCATTCTTCTCTTGTTAAAAAAATAAAATAAAAAATCACTCACACCTTTTGGCGGTACTTGGCCATTTGGACTCGTGTATTGTGGTGACAACCCGATTTCGAAAATTTTACGTTCGCAATATTTTCTCTTACTATACATTCCATATATATTGATAAGTGGAAGTAAATCTTAATTCTTAAAAGATAAGCAACGTTTCACGTCACCTAGAGAAGGCATAACCAAGGATTTTTTAATTCCTTTAAAAACTCCTCGGCATATCTGCCGGGCTCGAATCCCTGACCTTGGGCATATAATGCTGCTATGCTAGCACAGGTGATCTCTATTTCAATGTTTTACTTGCCCGCCACCCAGACTATCTTCTTGTTTCATATGGTTTACTCTACTTCTTCCTTACTTTGATTAATGGAAGTAAGCTCGGCTGACCACGCGTTTGCATTCTACACAATGCATTAGCACTCTTCCTCCGCAATGCTCCGCGCCATGTGTTCGCGGTGCCCCCCGCGCCACGGCGAACCGATAAATAAACGGCTTAATATATATTTAGCCAAGCTATTTATATCCTACATCTGCATACATTACCGCCTACCTGTCGCCCGTTTGTATAATTAGCATTGATATTTATATATATATTTATTTATTCATATAGTTTTAACCTCGTATATAATGTTATATCTCCCTTTGATATATGGATCGTCTCGTCGCAATTATTTGCTGTCTCCTATTTAATGGCTTTGCACATTTCTGAATCGCATTAATGTGATTCTGAAGATAAGTCGTTTGAATAATGAAAATGACAAAGCTATGATATAAATTGACCTACAAGAATTCTGATCATTGCGTGGATATTGAATAAGCTGTCAGAGAAAAGTGTTACATGGTTAAGATACAATCTAGTCTGACCTTCAAAAGAAATTTAATAATTTCAGAGTAAACACTAGTCAGTCTAGTTTTTAGACAGAATTATTTTGATGTCACTATTACTTGATAGTAATAGTATGATAGTAGAAGTATGATTAGTATCAGATATGAAACAAATGACCGGAAACAAGGCAAACAAATTCGAGAGGAGTAAGAAAACATTATAGGAAATGTATTCCATACCTGAAAGAAAAATTTCGTGAAGAGTTTGGCGAAAGAGAATTTACAGTAACGGCACATTGGTTCAGAAGCAGGGGACCATCCAAGTAGATACTGGATCATTTTTGGAGAAGTAAGGACTAAAAAGAAAACAGTTGCAAAACATAGCGGAGACCATAATCCTGGACTCACTGGGAATCCTGCATCACCACACATATTGAGGCTAGACTAGATTTTTGATGAGCGAAATGCCTATGTATTTATATTTGGCAATATCCCCCTTTGAAATTGTCTTCAGGATTGATTCGGTATGCTGTGTACTCATAGCAACTCAGCCAAGTTGAGCAGCAGATCCAAATGGGAATTTCTTCTTTTTATTTTTTTAATGTTATTTTTCCTTAACACTGTATATATTTATTAGCTCATGTGCAGCCCCCAGATTTTCCTCACAATTTTGGGTACCCACTTTATAAAGACTGGATGTGCCCTTAGAGGGTCACCAAAGTTGCTCCACAGAAGAAATAACAAAGCAAATAATTATTTTAACAGTATTTCAGTCCCCCTTTGTTCCATTGATCACTCCGCGGTCTTATAAATTCATACGGTACTAAAATTCTGATGCGGGTGGCCGAGTGGTTTAGCGCGCTTTGCCAGAAACATGGGATACAATAATTCGCGTGTCGGTGCTACTAACTCGCCATTAATTCCCCGCCCTTTCCCCATGATAAAAAAAAAAAATAAATAAAAAACAAAAGGTACTAAAATTCTGAGAAAAAAAGTAAGTTTGATACTTTTTTTTTTAAATTATATATTTCTTGAAATTTGCAACTGTATTAACTTTGCTGAAATAACAGAATAAATAATTCTGCCACAGCAGGGGTTCGTACCCAGGACGCGGGTTCCCAGCAACCAGATGACCAGTAACATGAAATAAAATAATTACGAATGCGCGTCACTGTGCTGGGAGGCTTTTCACTCTGAATTAAGTAGTATCAAAAGCAAAAATAACGATTCAAAGGACAATAGCATATCATTACTGCTGATTTCAAAAAGCTATATCTCTGCCGTTCTTAAGCAATTTCAATGATTCTCTTTTCATTTTGTAGAAAATTTAATTATCAATCAAATGGCACTAAAATGCTATATATTTATTCTACGCATTTTGAAACGTAAGTCCTAAAATTCTGTGGGAGGGTAATTTTTTTTGTTGGTCAATTACAAAGGTTCATTATTGAAAATAATAAACCAAAAGCATTTATACTAGACTGTGTTACTATTTCCTTTTCTTTTCTTTCGATTTTCATTCAAATAAAATTTCCTGATTCCAGAAAACCTTACATTTTTTTCTCTATAATCCGTAATAACTGAGCTATCAGGAAACCACATTTCTTATAAGTTGTGGGTTGACCATAGAAGATGATTATTTTAATTTTCTTGTTTTTTTGATCTTTGTACTTAGTAGAGCCTGAGTATCCCCAGAAGGGTCTTCCTATTCCATTGTCGCCCACAGCTGGATTCGAATTCAGGACGTTTTTATATATGACTTTTGAACTTTAGCAACCTTATCCACTTTAATTATATAGTAAAACTTCGAAGATCATCAAAGAACAATTTTTTTATTTGATAAATATCATAAATATCAAAAGCGGACACTCATACTACTGGGTCAGTGAGCTATGCAGACTTCACGGCGATGATAAATCTAATCTACCATAAGATAGACGAATACCTTTACCCAATATGGCAAGTTGACTCTCTTCTTGGGCCTAAACTCGCTTGATAAATACCAAACGACAAAATGACTCTGTAAGATAGATAAATTCTTAAGAGCTTTATGACGTACGAGATATCTGAATCGCTCTTTGAATTCGTAATGGTAGATTTCTAATCCTTATCTAGGACTATCCTAACAATGTGAAAGTCTGTCGTGCACTTTAAAAACAGGAGGGTGAAGTCAATGCATCATGGATGAATTGCTAAAGGGAACATATAAAGAGAACAACCCATTAAAAGAACAGTTGTTTTTAAAACAACCACTATTTTTGAAGTGAACACTTCTTTAGGCGCGATATGTGATTTTTGGCAGGGGTAAAAACTTTGATTTCGTAACCATGGTAACGTAGCCAACATGTTCTAGACTGGTGCATACGCTCTGTGAATACCTGTTTTTTAGAGATAGAATAACGATATCAATTTCCGTGAACGTTATCGATACCGGTATAATATCGGCACAAAAATATCGGTATAGATAATACTTTTTTAAGTATTTAATTGAATTAAAGTCAGTTGCAAATTAATGAGTTAAGACATGGTAGGATAAACTATGTCTTAGAACTTACCTCTTACTGTATATAAAGTTAATGTAATGAATATCTTAATTCTCTTGACTGTAAAATATCGATATTTATAAATATTATTTAAACATTACTTTGCATGAAAACATTCAAACATACGAAGCAAAATCATGATGGTCTTACTGTCAATATATAAATCGTTGTAAAGCGAAATAAAAAAGAATATCTTGTTTATATAAGCATAGAAATATGACATTTGAAAATTAAATTCATTTTAATAATATAGATTTCTATTAAGCAAATTTTATATTTCATTACTAATTAATACATATATGTTTTGTTTACTTGGGAGATAAACTGAAGTTATATCTGTGAAACCACTATAAAGCTTATTCCTAAATGTCTAAATTTCCTTGATACAAATGGCAGGTCCAAAAAAAAAAGTGCTATGTGTACAACCAACTCATACAGTCTACAGTCAGATTTAGATTACGACATACTTCATGATGATAGATATATCTCTACAGGATGGTGATGTTTTACAACTAAATGAAACAGTAATAAAAAAACTCTTCTTTACAACAAAATTCCAGTGAAAATCGAGAATTTAAGAAAAATGTTTTCACTTTTATTGGCAGTCCCTATGATTGCCTGAATTGTAATTTTTGTTGTTGTTATTTTTGCAGTAAAATCGGAAAAAAATAGTGGTTCCCAACAGAGGCAAGGACTTCCTATATCTAAAATATTAGTCTTTTAGTGGACTTACGTACATTTCAATTTCATGGGAAATACTGATACCAAGACTCAGTATGCTAGACATTGTCTTTTAGGTTAATGAAAATGAAATAAAAAGAACCAGGCTCTAGGAGTTTACTTCAGCCAGCGAAACATTGAATTACTAAAATTTAATGCTGAACCCAACAGATGGCTGCAGAATTTTTTTGTTTGCATAAAAAAACCTAAAGTTTGCGTTACATCCCTCTGAAGTAGTCTGAAAGAGAAAAGTGGTATATGGTTAGGATAAAATAGAGTCTGAACTTCAAAAGCAGTTTTATGTTATCTGAGAGAGCAGGATTTTCGTTGGACATAAAATAACGCGTTGAGTTGAAAATAAACTTAGTTTTTTTCAGACCCTGTCTATATTGTAAACTAAGGGGCCACCAATGGAGCAGGGGCTAGCATAACAGCCTTCTTTGTCCAAAGTCGTGGGTTCGAACCCGGCAGATAGTTCTGGACGTTTTTGAAGGAAGTAAAAGATCTTAAGTTATGCCGTCCCTCGGAGGAGGTCTATAATGTAATATTAGTTAAAGATCCCTATCCTTATAGAATCTGGATAGGAAAAACTTAGAACAACCACTGTATCATCATCCGATTGGCAACAGTTGAGACGTTGATTTCCAAAAGGTACTAAAGGACAATTTTTACGTAATTGATATTTTTATATATTTATATTCTCCTCATTTAGCTTTATCTAAATCTGAAATTTAATTGTATCTAATGAACATTCATGTCCTTTAATAACGCGATTTAGAAATGCTATTAATTTAAAAAAATACTAATTACACATTTAGTTTCATTCCAAATCATAGCAGAACATTTCATTTCATAACTTTAATGTGGCTTTATTAATATAGTAAAGAAATAATTCTAGATTTTAATGCGAAAAGAATCAAATTAAATGTTTTAATAATATAGTAATGAGAGATTTTGGCGCTTCCTGTAAAATTCCCCAGAATGGATATAGTACCTTTTGGAAATCAACGTCTCAGTTGATGAAATTAATGACGTTAAATGAATGCAGATAAACTGAACTAAAAAACTTACACAAGATAGATATTTATTCAAAGACTCACAAAGTAATCAATAGTGTTTATTTACTTATGCGTTTGTTAAATTTGTTCTTTAAGTTCATTTTTTTTCAAAATGTTAGAAAACGGTTAATTTTAAGATTGTTATTGTTCATTAGCAGTCCCTTGTCAGTGATAACTTGCAATTATATCAGTTAGAATGTTGAATTCGTCTGTGTAGAGCGTGTTATTCTTATTTAAAGGCAAGGCTTTACAAAAATTTAACGTTAAGTTCATTTTCTTTCCCTATGACCTACCACGGAACCCCATAAACATAGTGCAGACCTTCATGGTTCCGCGGACCTCTAGTTGGGAACCACTGAGTTAGACCATTTACAATATAGTATTAGCTCATAATATATAAATAACCAGCTGAAGATGCTTTGTCTAGAGCTTACAATTTATAATATTTATGCTAAAGCATTGTCGTCATAGCATGGAGCCATTGCGAATGGTTGTTTACAACGCCTGAACCTTTAAGCTGTCCAACTCTCTGAGTTGAAATCTGACTTCGGCGTTTATGTTTAAGAGGTCACTTGTATAATTAGTTAGTTTACGATTTTTTCCCCAAAACTTAAAAGTTAAAAATTAAAAAAACTATTTTTCTCCTTGTGAAACTTGATCTCTTACAGAAATGACCATATAGATCTTTAGAAATATATTATTGAGTGAAATATTTAAATCGAATCGCGGATACTACACTTTTGATATATTTGAGTTCATAGCAGCTCGTGTGATTAGCGTTAATCCATGAGACCCAACGGTCAACTGAGAAGTAGATGGAAAGACAGTCTTTGGTCTCAACTAAAGGGTCTGAATTTGATAGTAGTCAGTAGGCTAATGAGTGTGGGTTTTTATTCATCACCACGTACGATCATATGAATTATATTACACATTAGAACTTTAAGTAAGAGAAGTTGGTTTGGGATTGGGCAGAAATATATATAAATTGAGCAGTCAATGGGAAGAAACACATCACTAAGAAATACGTTATAGTGTGTCATTTTAATGTATGCAAACTTTTCGTTTGCGGTCACCTGTGGTTTAGTGGCTAACATAACAGCTTTCTATGACTGATTTTGTGGGATAAAATCTGGCTGATGTCCCAGTGATTTTTTAATGGGAGTAAAAAAACCTTAGTTATGACGACTTTCGAAGGAGACGTAAAAAGGTAGTCTCGAGCCCTTACGATGTCAGTTACTCGTTAAAGACCCCTGTCTTAATTTAACCTAGGTCGGCAAAATGTAGGACGCCTTAATGTGTTTTCGTCCGACTAGCTATAGTTGCATAAAGTCACCAAACAACTTTTGTTTTAAGTTTTAGGCCATCATTAAAGTGAATTGGAGCTGCGTTGCTGAAACATACACTGGTTGCTTGTGTCAGTAACGCTTCACCAATCAATCCTTGAGATAGCCAAAAACGTCGGTCTGAAATAATTCATAACAAAACCAGTAAGTATGCTAAAGAACAAATGACATGAAGCAGCCTTGGAGAGATGCTAACCATTAACAGCACTGGATAAATAATAAATATTCTGAAACAGAAGGTCTCGCGGCCATCTTCTTTTCAGAATCCTCGGCGGATTATCAGGAATCGAAGAGGAAGCAAGAAAGAAACTAGTGGGTTAGAGTGGAAATGGTGTCTGGTTCGGGCTAATCCAGCAAAACATAGAACATAAGGGTCTATATGCATGAATTTATTCGTGACAAAATAAGGAGCATTGAGGATTTTAAGAAAGATTTTGGATTTAAGGATTGAATACGAGAAAAGTAAATTTTAACTCATTGGTGTGTTTTTTTTTTTACCGTCCTTAAAACCAACTTCTTCAAACAAACTTAAAAGAATGTTTATTGAGCTATTATAATATCTTAGTAAATATTAGTATTAAGTAGGGTAATGTCGGGGTTAGAAGACCCACTTTGGCATAACCTCGCCTCCAGAAAGTATCAAAACATCATTATCATATTGAAACCTGTAATTAATTACAGATAAATCGTCTGTATTGTGTATATTTAGTTATTTTTAGAGACTGAAGAAGGCGTAGTAAGGCAATATATTTGGATGGCAATAATAAAGCTATAAAGTATTTCTCTCTCTCACTTTTTAATGACTACACCGTTATTGTCTCCACTTAATCATGTAATAAAAAATCTTACGATTGAGTGATATGCAATAATGATAATTTATTAAAACAGCCAGTTTTTTTATTTCCTTAAGATAAGAACAGGTGCCATTAAGATCCGCGAACCTCTAATGAATTATTCTACAGTGGAAGGAATAATCCCGCAGATCTAGATTTCCCTTTTTCTTTCTTTTCCTACTGCCTTGGAAAACAATAACATTAATCAGAGAGCACTTTACGAGATAACGGCGTCTGGGTGCCGGGAACGCATCAATCATCAGGATATTGGCAGCAGAAGGTCCTGGAAGTGGAGGTTCGAAGCCGAAATGTGGTACGGTATCCCCTTATATGGTTGCTCGGCGCCGTCCTTGCCCCTCCAGCCCGTGGGCCGCACCAGCCCACACGCACCTTACAGACCTCATTAAAGACCTCTTTTCTACAAGAGCTGCCTCCAGCCGTTGGTAACTTTAACGCTGGGCTCGGTAGGAGAGCGTTCCTACCACACCCATCCATCACACCGCTCTGTCCTGGTCAGCAGCAGGTCCTTGTAGTGGTTTGAGGATTCCATCCACATATCAAGTTAACAACTCATTCAGTATTCAGGCTGTCTGAAGCTCATTACAATAAATATTTTTTGAAAACAAAATGAAATACTTCATTAATTTTACTAATGGAATGTTTTTGGATTCCAGTTTTCAACAGAAATACATGTTTTAAGATCCAGTATATCTCCATGCTCTTTATAACAGCTATTTCTTTTCGTCACTGCGGTACTCTGAAAGGACTTTAATGGCAAATGTATTTATTGAAATGCATTTAATTTTGTTGACTTGAAATAATTAACGATCTTTTATTATTCATAGTAATAAACACATAAGGATATGAACTATGAAAGCGTTTGAGAACTGAAAGAGAAACATTTAATCAGTGAATGTTGCGTGCTGCGCGCACATGATAATTTAAATTAAAAATATATTCATTACCTCTGTACAATAAAATACAAGTAAATGTGACAATTATGACTTGGTTATGGGCTTTATACAGATGAATGAAAAAAGAACACAGTGGTAGCATTTCAATGTTTATTTAAGTAGTAGGTATCGAAGCCAACGTCTTTTTAGCCGCCTTGGGAAATTATCAGGACGGAGATAAGGGGTCACGAACTAGTGAATTTGAGTGGGCTGATAGTTTGCAATTAAAATAGTTTTATCTACTTCTGCCTAAATCTGCAACCAATGGGATATCCACCTCTTTATGGATGATTTTATTGGTGACAAAGTAAGTTTCATTTAGGATTTTTTGGAAGAATCTTTTGTAAATGTAGTATTTAGCGGTATCTTCTGGAAGCCAATGGCTGAGTGGCTAGCGCGCTAGTCTCTCATGCTAAAGGTTGTGAGTTCGAATCCCAGTCCCGGCGGGACTTTTATAAGGATGTAATTAAATGGGGATTCACTCACAGCCTCTCCTCCGGATATGTGAGACTCGTCAGCCAAATGGTGGCCATTCACAAAATTAGGCGTAGGGAGTGATGACCTTACTCTACAAAATGCATCGAGAAACGTGAGTGTAATTCTCCCTACACGGCCTGTCGCGCCACTGGAAGAAGATCGGTATCTTCCGATATTAACTTTCCGTTACTTGCAGATTCTTTATACTTTAGTCTTATTGGTTTAGAGGGTAGCGAGTGACGGATTACTAACTGGAAACCGATACGTCGTTAGCAACAGTGATACATATGGGGTGTTTATAGTCCTATGAACATACATATTAGAGTATTTGAAAACAGTGGGAGGAAATACGTATAAAGATGAGTCAAACAGGTTGTGTATGCTTTAGAAAAGTTGGTATTTTCTTTGTGAGGTGGAATTCAAATAGAAAGAGTTAAGGATTAAAAGAATCTTCACATATAGAAAGGAATTCAAACATTTTTACTTGATTTTCATATTTTTTTTATATAAATGTTTGCATTCTCACTATTTACTGCATATTAAATGTATGCTAACTACTATGTGATTATTTCCATTTAGACGTCTAAAAGAAACCGTAAATTTTCTCTAAATTATAATTCCCTTACTATATATTTCATATTTAGGTAAGTGAAAGTAAAAATAGTTCTGGTACATACTTGCTAGAAGAGGTATGTTGATTTTCGTTGATATGAAAATATCGGTATGATATGAATGTGTATTTTTTGGTTAAAACTCGAATTAAAAAATGTTCACTATTTACTTTCCCTTACCATATATTTCATATTTAGGTAAGTGTATTTACAATGAGTTTTTTCCTCGTTGTTTATAAATCATATTAATTATTTTATATATTGTTGTTGTTTATTGATTTGACGCCACTTTATGCTACTATGGCTAGCGTTACGATAATACATTAAGAGTCCTAAATTCTGGCTATCCAGGTTTAATTAGGATAGTGGTCTTCACCGAGTACATGATATAGCACAGACTTGGAACGATCTTTTTAAGTCCCCTTCGAAGGACGGCATATTTTAATTTTCACTACCAGACAGATTTTTTACTATCCTTAAAAACGCTGCAAATTATTACACAATAGTATATTATTTCCAAATAACTATATTAGAATATAACCGTTTATATAGCCGTTAGTAGGAAATCAACTAATATGAAAAGCAATAAATAATCCAAAGGAAAACGGTTGGTTGGTTGGTTGGTTGTTATATTTTATTGGCACAAAACATCTCGGTCATCAGTGCCAGACACTCATTTTTAAAAACTAATTTAAGGTTAAATAATGAACAATTGTTTTACTAAAAAACTAATAACAACAAATAGTTTAAAACAATTAACTAATAAGAATAATGAAATAAGAATAATCACTAGTAAGAAAAAATGTAACAGCATTAGCAAAAGATAAACATATATCAGGTTAAATTACAAAAAAAAAAATAAATAAATAAATAAAAAAAATAAAATAAAAAATAAAAATAAAAAATAAATAAATAAATAAAAAAAAAAAAAAAAAATATATATATATATATATATATATATATATATATATATTTATATGTATGTAGATAAATAAAGTTAAAAGTTAATTAATTAATTTAGAAAATAAAATAATAATAATTTTAAAAATAATAATAATAGTAAAATACAATTTTCAAATCTGCTTGTAAAAGTCGTGAAAGTTAAACTGTCATCGGCATTTACTGGCTGTACTCCATAGCCTCTGGCGTCATTCCAAAATGTAACGTTCTTTACAGAATTTATAGTTCATTAAAGTAATGTAACGTCGATGACAATCATTTAAAATTCTTTAACACCATCTCAATTTCTAAACAAGCTTTCTATCTTTATCTCAATGTGTCCAATCATGCAAATCTAGGGGTAAGAAGGATATTTCGGTAGATGCGTAATCAACAGAAGATATATGTTGTTTAAATTTAATTTAATGTGTTATATTTGAACACTTCTCTATTAACTTCTTCCATCTCTCAGAAAGCCTCATTCCCAAAATATTTCTAAAATTATTGAGAATCGCTAGCAAAATCGAGGAGATAACATATTTGGTACAAATTCTGTCGGTGTATAATTAATTATGATTATTATAATTAATGCTAACTAGGTATAATTATCAGTAGTTCCTAAAGGTGAACTTTTGTTGTCAGTACAAGAACGATCTCTAGCGACATTCCTTGTTATTTAAGTGAATTGTATTCAATTTTGGAATTAGTTTTTCTGAGGGTTCTGGATATATTGATGTGATATATATATATATATATATATATATATATATATATATATATATATATATATATATATATATATATATATATATATATTTACTGGTACTTACGATCGCATCTGCTTATTTACACTCGCGAACCCATAAAAAAAAACAAAAAAAAACACTCATTTCAAACGATATCAGAGACATACCATAATTAAAATTAGCGATGCCTTAATTATATGAAAGCTTTTATTTGCCATTGCGCTAAATTTAGTATATAAAAAAAAATAATGTACAGGTATTTTTCAGTAAACCTCAGAACCTCACTTTAATAACTTTAATTAGGATCAATGGAATTAGATCAATTTTCAATCATATTAGATCACTTAATCTATATTGTTATATTTCTCCTGCGATTTGAACTTTTAGTGTATTTTTTATTCATAATTTAGAACTTTCGGTTTTGTTTTCAGATTGAATTTATTCATGCTATATCAAGAATTGGTGTCATTGAAGCCAACTCATTCACTGCCTCTCTGGCTGCCTCATACCGATATAATGTTCTCGATTTTCATCACTGTATGCGTTACCGATAAGTGTAATCATACAACAATCTAAGATTTGTGGAATTGGAAGATCTATTGGTATTGATTGTGAAGGTATTGTTAAAAATTTCTTATGAAAAGAATGAAAAAATTAATATGTTCTGTTTCTCATTTACAACAATATATTTCAATTTCCATAAAAGTTGGGAATTTAAAAGCTCTATTGTTTGTTTTGTCTAGTGGTGGAAAAACAACTTTGAAGATGTGAAATACTTTAATAATGACACATAGCGCAAAGGACAGAACTTGATTTATAGGAATAACTATTTATATGTAGTTAGTACAAATTACACTAGAGATCGCTGATGTTACTATAGCAAACAGGAGAGGATCCCAAACGTGTCTAACAGATTTTGATGATTTTTTTTTTTATTGATTTTTTTAAAGGTAAAATTAGACATTAAGCCATTAGACTGTGCAAAATATTATCGGCCAACGCTGCCCAGGAGTCGCGTAAAAAAATAAGGAAGTTTGCGCGCGAAAAACACCTTTTATTTAATATCTCTATTTCTAGTTAAGGTAGAAAAATAAACTTGGTGCCAAAATTACCCTATTTCAAAGCGGCAAAATTAAAAAAAAAATACGTCATTAAAATATTTAACTTTTCAGATTGGTTACGACTATAAAAATATGAATAATCTCGTCAAAACAGTACTTTGTTGTTTAAATGTTCCTTAAACTGTGCTCAGATTAAGATTCCTCACTCCTAAAAAAAAAAAAAAAAAAAAAAAAAAAAAAAAGTTTATTACAACTTTGTATTAAAAATGAAAAGCAAAAATTTGTTTGCTTTGTTTCTAAAAAACTCTTTGAGGATTTTTAAAGACAATTTTACACGTGCAACGCAGGAGCCAAACGAATTTGGCACAAATTTACATCATGATGTAGGTTTTAGGTTAAAAGGTTTAAGAAAAAAAATTGACATTTCCACAATCATGGTTTTTAATATTTAGACAGATTTTTCAGAATGATTTATTGGTCCTATAATAAATCCTGGTTATGAACCTTTGAAATTTGTTGACTCATGTAGATGTTATGCCTAAAAATTTGTATCATTACAAAAATCCTATTTGTGCAGCCTATACTCTTTATATATTTGTTTTTTTTCATATAGTTCGAAATCTCTTTCGTTTAGAAATTTCAACGTTGGCACCTGTCAGGGGATATTGTTTATTATTCCGGTTTTTTGAACGTTAATTTTTTATGAATACCGAAATGAAGATTACGAGATTATTGGTTGTTGTGATTCAGTATATATAGTTTTCATATTTACGTACTATGGAGTCCAGTTTAAAATAATCCTGTACCACTTTAAATCGTGAAGGTTCTTTCATGAATTGTTCAGTACGTAGGGATCCGCACTGTTTCTATTCCCTTTTAGTGCTAGGAGGTGATTTGGTTGAGATCACATTCAACCGCCATCTTTATTCCCACTTTATAGATGCCGGATGAGCCTCAAATTAGGTAGTTAATCGTAAATGACATAATAAATAATTTGCTCTCCCACGGATTCGAATCTGGGACGTTTAAATTAGTTCTCCATATATTACAGAGATGTACTTAAGTATCTTATATTTTTATAATATATTATATAAGCGATATGTTTGATTGAAGTGGTTTTAGTTTTTGAAATTATACCTTTTAGGAGGCGGAACCGCAACTAACTCTATTATTCAGTTTATTCACTACTTCCATTACATTGATCTGCCTATTGTATATAAAATTTCAGCTGCTGAAAGTTTTCAAATTTATATTTAGGTACTTATGACATTCATGTAGACATCAAATAGGAAACTCAGATGAGGTAGATATTATATATAGACTAAGCTCATAGTGTGAGACTATATGGAAGGGAGCATAGATAGAGGTAACTATATGAGGCCTTGGACAATGGGACGGAAGTGGACCAAGTGCCTCCTTAATTAGCGAGGAAGGTGCTAAAATATTCCGCTAGGGCCCCGCCACGCGCGCACATACCTCGTCCATCCTCTCTCCATCACCTGCTCTATTCCAATATAATATACTTACTTAGAGAGAAATATATATATATATATATATATAATTTAAAAATTTCATACAAGAAGTATTTTAATCTTTTTTACTTTAATTTACCAATACGTGAAATATATGGAAAAAGAAATGATTGCGATCGTGAAAAGTTTCGAATTCGAATTTCCACCGGAAATAAATGTTTTAGGTTTCTCTGATTGGGTCTGGTGAGTCTAGCTCGAAAACGATAAGTTGTATAAATATGAAATTTCATACTTTACAAGGTTATGTGCCTGAGATATCACAAAAGAATTTTATAATGTTTGGGATAATAACCTCCAGCTGAATGTCAAGATGATCACTCCTTTTTTAATTTGAAGTGGACTCTAAGAAAATATTTAAAAAAATAAATAAATGAAGGCTGAACCTAGATAAATATGAAACACTGAATACTGGTAAAAATGACTTATATTAAAAGAAAAGGATCTGTAAAATTGGATCTTGTGGCCAGAATTGATAATTGGGTTAGTATGTTAGTAATTATTGAAAATTATATGACATGTTATATTAACTTAAGTGGCTGCATTGTAGAGATGGTAAAGATGCTGTCTCACGCTTTGGAATGGTGATATTGCACTTTCTCTTCTCTTCTCCTCCTCCTCTTTGGATAGGGGATCTTCTTAATTTCCTCTACTCCATGATGGTAGAAAAATAATAGATTACAGGGACAAGAGAAAACTGTGGCTCATCCAGCCAAGACCTGCAACATTTCAGTTTCCCTTTTGGCCACTAGGGGCGCTCTGCTTCTTTTCAGGCCATCAGGTGGCAGCATGGTCAACATGAATTTCCCTTTTCGGAACCCATAACACATAAAATTCTGGAACCAGAAGAGACACTTTATACCGTGTATTTTGCACCTGTTGCACCTAAGCTCTAATGATTCTGATTAAGCTCGCTGATGAATTGATGTAAAATTTAATGGGCATTAAAAGCATCATGTAGATTTAGTCTGATTGAAATAGTCTGGGCTTAAACGCTGATGTTTTAAATGACCTTCCTCTGAAGTATCTTCAATTTTTTCTTATCAAAACATGTTCTTATTAGAATCATTAAAAAAATATACAGACGGAAGTGTGAGGTCGAGCATAAGCTTGATGGAAAAAAACAACTCCTTTTCGGTTGATCAAAGCCGGATAACGCTCTGACAACTTCGCGTACGAGCTTTCCAGTTGTTTGCAGTAGAGTTCAGAATTCAAAGGATGGTTCCATCGTAATGAGAAGCACTTTAAAAATTCCAAAAAAAAACGCATTAATTTATTTGAAAATTGCCTTCATTTCAGCAACCTGAAAAGCAAAGTTTTTCCGCGAACTATCCATAGTTCACTATTATATTTACTTAATGCTATTAAATAATTACACACTTAGGAACCATACATTATCACTCTTTATTATTCTCACAATTAGAACAGCTGTTTTTATTTAAAATCTGTTCTATTTAATATATAAAAGCTAAGCAAATACTGGAGAAAATAGCAATTAGGAAATTTTTCCCCGAACACAAACATTATATTATCTCAACGAAAATATTTATTTAACATTAAACTATGTAACAATAGAAGTTGTGATTATTTAACGTCACTTTTATGCTACTGTGGGTAATCGGACGATGCTACAGTGGGAATCCTAAATATTTCCTATCCAGGTTTAATAAGGGTTGAGATCTTAACGAGTATCTGACATCGCAGAGACTCAGGGCCACCATTTTATGTCCCCTCCTAAAGAAGACTTAAACCAAGGGTTTTTACTTTCCATAAAAAATCATAGAACCATCGAGTTTGAACTCGACCCCCGTCACTACATTACAGATGACCCCCAATGATTGTCTGGAATTTATAAAATCATTCAATCTCTAAAAATGTTATGAATTAGGAGATAGAAATAAACCATGAAGTACAGACAAAGCCTTCTTGATATATATACACCTCAGAAATTCATCAAAATGAATAATCTTGTCGTGATATACTGCATCACCTACAACAAATACAATAATATAAACATCCTATTATATGTTGTTAACTTGAACTAAGAGCGTATATTATTGTAAAATATTAAAGTATTTTGTAATATTCTTACTAAAATAATATTGAGGTCATTCTGCTCCACGAGGTTTAAGAGTGAAAATTTCAGTTCCTGTAGCGTTAACTTCTTTAAGAAAAATCGAACCTGGAAATTAAATTTTACTTTAAACTTGCTAAAAATATATTGATAAGTTGATATAAATGAAATTTGTGCTACATAATTTTTTAAATGAATTACTTCATCTAAAAAAATGGCTGTGGAGTTGGGTTGAATTTTAGTATATAAATAGTTATTCTTATAAACAGGTTATTTCCCCTGTGCTATTTGTCATCATTAAAATATTTCACAGCTTCAAAAATTGTTTTTGCTTTGAATTTCAAATATTCGGAGAAATATCACAATATAGATTAAGTGATCCGGTAAGATTCCGAGGTTTACTGAATAAGATCTGTAGATTATTACTTTCACTAACTTATTTATGAAATATAAAGTAAGGGAAAGAGATTTTCCTGAATAACCAACGAGTAACCAAATAAGCAAGTCTGTGTAAACGTAGGTGGTAAGTCTCGTTAAGAATCTAAAACGCAAACATAACGGAAAATCCACCCAGATAGGTATATGCTGCGGCACTCCAAAGTGTCACTTTATATTAAGCATTTATACCTTTTTACGATTTTCATTAGAAAAAGATTTAACGATTTTAATTGAACTCGCTTGCAAAATTAAATGGGGGTTCATGCCGTTTTGCTTTTATTCTTATTATAATAGTTTGACGGAACTTAAAGCTGGATTCGTAAAACTTCTTTACCGTGAAGTACGTTATATGTTCAAAAGAATTATTGAAAGATGTAAAAACATGTTAAAACATTTACATTATATTTTTTATTAATGCGTGTTCTTATTAATTATTACTTACAATAAAAGAAGAAAATGTTTTATTAATCATTATAATGTATATATATAAGTTTATGTTGTTCTTAGGTTTCAGTCAATGAATAAACAATTTTACCTATGCGACGTTTCGAGAATTTATTGTTCTCATAATCATGCAATCTTGGACAAAAAAGTGTCTTAATTAGACATGTTTAGCCTACAAGCTTTGAAAGAACACACAGATAAAATTGTTTATTCATTGACTGAAACCTAAGAATAACACAACCTTAAATTATCAACAGTCGAGAACTGATCAAACAATATATATATATATATATATATATATATATATATATATATATATATATATATATATAATATGAATATTGAAGTTATGTATAAAAAAAGAATTTCAATACATAAAAAGATATACAATCAAATATAATGTTAATGTTTAAAGAATGTAAATTATTTTAATATTTATTATGGTTTTTAGTCGTCAAATTTATGAAAATGAAGTAATGTTCTTCTAAAAGTCAAAAACAATTGGGAAATGTTATTATTCTAACAAATAAATATTTTATTTGAGAAGGGAATAGTTCTACATTAATTAATATTAAAATATTATACTCTTCATAATACTAATTTTAATGTTAATAATCAAATTAATTTAAAATTACTAATTCTAAATTGCGAAACATTTACGTATGTCTATTCCGTCAAAAATAAAATTTTAATTTAATGTTTTACAAGTATTTAATTCATCCATCAGTTAAGCAAAAGTTGAATATGTTTTGGTTGTTATTAGAAGGATGGATTAGCACAGTAGAAATAAGTGTTATTTTATGTACAGATTTAAACACCACCATATTACTAAGATAAGTCCCTTATTAATTTCAGCTTAGTTAGTCGGAAACTCACCCAATATCCATGGACTCACATTGTGCGAAATCCGAGCACTTCCCAACGCAAATCCAAATCTCTGTTAGATTGCATTGGAAGATAGATTCCTTTTAAATATCTTAATCTGAAAAATTTCCTCAATCGTTTGTGATGTTATGTCCAATATAAAAAATCTGGTGCACACGACACACGACTTTCACTTTCCTCCGTTTTTAAAATCGATTGAAGAATTTTCTAATACAGTTAGAGATAAAAATGAGTAAACCATTAAAGAATTAATTAAAATAAATTTCTATAGAAACATGTGTTTTATTAAATAATCTATTTTGATATTATCTAAAATAATCAGTTACGTTTATCAACTTTTCGTCCCTATTTATTATTTTTTTCAAGATTGTGCATCAGATAATATTTTTTCTAAAATCTTTAGCTTTCCAACGGTACTATATATGTATATTAATGTTCTCATAAAAAAAAAAAAAAAAAAAAAAAAAAAAAAAAAAAAAAAAAAAAAAAAAAAAAAAAAAATTGCATTAAGAAATTATGTTTTCAGTTTTCACCTTTAGTTGTTTATCGAATTCGTCCAACTTATACATTTACCTGTTTTTTTATCAATGGTAACAAGATTCTATGGTAATTTTTATACAATCTACAATATTAAGGGTAGTTTAGAGGAAGAAAATTTAAAATATCTGCATTTAAGCCCCATCAGACTGTTTCAATCAGAATGAAACAAGATATTAAAGCCCATTAAAATTGACATACATAACGAGTTTAATCAAAATCATTAGAGCCATTTTTGAGAAAATTATAAAAGGTACAAAATGCATGGTATAAAGTTGCTCGTCTCGTTAGCTGATTTTGATGAAAATGTTTCTGTAACATCTCAGGCTTATAGTTGTTTTGAATACGAAATTTCACTTTTATAAGACTTTAATTTTACGCGCTGGAGTTACCACACACACACACACAGAATTTTTTGCGGGACTTGGTTATTTGGACACAGGAGACCCTAAAACGTATATTTCCATTGAAAACTGGAATTCGAAAATTTTCAAGATCGCAATAGATGTATTGTATAATATACCGTTGGAAGGCTAAAGATTTTAGAAAAAATATTATCATATACACAAAATTCTAAAAGTTAACAGAGGGTGATGAAAAGCCGATAAAACAAACTGATTATCGTAGATAATAATTTTTATTTATTTATTCAATTTTTTTTTTTTATTTATTTAACGTCACTTTATGATACTATGGCTAATCGGACGATGCTACAGTGGGAGTCCTAAATTTAGCCTATCCAGGTTTTATTAGGATAGGGATCTTTAACGAGTACCTGACATCGCACAGGCTCGGGACCACCTTTTAACGTCCCCTCCGAAAGACGGCGTAACTAAGGATTTTTTACTCCCATTAAAAAATCCTAGGACCACCTGCGGGATTAAACCCGTGATCTTTGGCATGGGAGGTTGTTACGAGATAATAATTTAATTGATAATTTAATAAAACATATGTTTTTATTCAAAATTAATTTAACTATTTA
Source organism: Piezodorus guildinii (assembly GCA_023052935.1). Classification (NCBI taxonomy): domain Eukaryota; kingdom Metazoa; phylum Arthropoda; class Insecta; order Hemiptera; family Pentatomidae; genus Piezodorus; species Piezodorus guildinii. The sequence goes on along the minus strand of CM041294.1, from coordinate 80,193,723 downwards.
TTTAACAATTTATTTTAATCTGTAATATATTTAAAACTTTTAAAATTGATTTTAACAACTGAGGTGAGTGAAAGTCGTGTGTTGCGCGCACCAGATATTTTAATAATCATTTTAATTGCTCAATGATATTTTGTTGATATATTTTGGGTGAGCCTTACGATGGGGAAGGCCCCCGAAACGTTGACTCGTTTTGATGTTTATGTTTAATAAACTTTTATTGAAAGATTAAGGAACCATCTAATTATTTATTATTAAAAAACAAACATATTTCCTTGGAACATGTCCGGAACGCTATAAAAACATGCTTACAATGTCCAAAACGATTTTTCCTTGTTAATTATTATCCGGTTTGGGAAAACAATATTTTCCGAACTTTTTATGTGTATTATATATATATATATATATATATATATATATATATCCTATGATTGTGGTTATATTATGTCTTAAAGGTCTTTAGTTGTCTATATTTAGGCAATTAAAGACCGTTAAAACAAAATTGAATAAAAAAGTTAATAGCTTGGTTAATATGAAAGAAGGTTCGGGTGTCAGTCGATTAAAAAATAGTTAAAAAACTATAAATCCAACGTTTCGACACACGTTGCGGTCCTTCATCAGGGCTAAAAAAAACAAGATACAGTGAAGGTATTTGGTTAGTCATGAAAAAATTAACAGAATTAAAAAAGTAGAGATTAAAAAAATGAGAACGATATAAAGTAATCAAAAATCATAAAAAATGATATAGAAATAAGTGAATGCATGAGTTGACGATAAAATTGAAAATGAGTATAGTTAAGAAAATTAAATAAAAGGAAATTTAAATTGTTTGTTTCTTCATTTAATGGCACTTTATGTTATTTTGGCTCAGGTATTGACGCTCTTAAAATAGGAAATTTCAGTTGTATACAACTTTTCGTTTTTGTGCTAGACATCCCACATACACACAGATACACAGACTTTTTTTTGGTACTTAGTTATTTGGATTGAGAGGATCTTGAAACATGTATAGTCGTTAAAAACTGGAATCAGAAAATTTTCACAATCGTAATACTTTATCTTACCTTATATATTTTCATATATAGGTTAGGGAAAGTAATATAATAATTTGTCTCTATACAGACAGTTGTATCAGTGATTTTAAAAAAAAATCTTTTTACTTTTTATCTGTTTTTTTTTTTTAATTTCTATTATTGTTTTACATACACACACACCCACATATATATATATATATATATATATATATATATATATATTTTGACAAAAATACGTATTTAATGAAATGTACTTATTGTTGCAGGTATGTTGAAAATGTTTATCAGCTGTAAATACTGTAAGTAGTTTCATATTTTGTTTGTTTGTTTATTCATTTAGCGTCAATTAATGCTCATATTACTTTTAATTATTATAATCGGTAGAGGCCACGTTGGGAGTCCTTTATTTCATTTATTCAGGTTTATTTAAACCCTTCAGTCCCACATTACAGCCCTGGAAGAATGGTGTCAAAATTGGAGGATTAAGATAAATCCCAACTAATCACACTAAATCAACTTTTCCCTTCGTCGCAAACCGATGACTTCCTGCCCAGTATGCTTTAATAACATTACCCTTACTTCTGTAGAACAAATCCGATACCTAGGTCTCCATCTTGACAAGCGCCTTACTTGGAATCCTCACACAAGACTGAAACGACAAGAAACTGCTCGAAGATATCGATTACTACAACACTTACTAGACAAACGTTCAAAACTTCCAGTATATAACAAAAGACCCATTTACATCACTATTATCAGACCTATTTGGACATATGGAATCGAGCTTTGGGGCTCTACTGAACCATCTAATTCCTCCCGCATCCAGTCCTTACAATCCAAAATCCTGAATGCCCCTTATTTTGTCACAAATCAACTTCTCCATAATGACCTAAACATCCCATTTGTTGCAAACATAGCCCGATAGATACTCCTCTTTCCATTCTAAACTCCATGCCCATACAAACCCACTTGTCCGTAATTTATCTTCCTTAGATATCCCTGATAACCCTCCAAGGCGACTGAAAAGAAGGTGGCATTTTTTTTTAATTTTTGTTTTCCTGTACATTTTTCATGGCAATTTATTCGTTTACCAATAAACCTTTTACACAGTACCTATTTTTAGCCTCGATAGAGCCCTGCAAGGATCACAACTTTGGATTAATAAATAATTTTATATAGAAATAATTTTGACCACCAACCGAACCATCTCATACTTTAAGAAAATATTATATATAATAAATACATTTTATATTTTTATTAACATAGAATAATATTTGCTTGTTTATTCGAACAAAATATTCTGTAATATATTTTCGAAACCCGTTTAAAATATCAAGTTTTGTAGGAACAGTGCATCCTACGATACCTTGTAGTAAAACTCAAAACAACTTTTTACTCTGTTAACAACCCCAGTCCTATTCTAATATTTTATATCGGTTTATTGTTTAAAATATAATATATAAAACGAATACACTCTGTGAAGTTAAGTTCACTTATTCTGTTGCTCTCTACAATAAATTAGTATAATCACGTATCCCGAATCAAATAGTGCTTGAAAATAAAAATAAAATAAACATAGGAAATTATTACAAAATGGTCCAGTACTTACAATATTGGCCTTCTATGCCAAATCTCGAGGATTAAAATCCCGAAAAGATGGCCTTAGGATTTTTTTTATTTGATCTAGGAATTAGAGTAGCTCGTCAAAGCTCGTCCCATCCTGATTAAACCTGAATTGGCAAAATTTATGGTTCCAATTATAGCATAAAGGTGACTTTAAATGAATAAACAAACGAACAGTTAAAATAATATGTTTAAAATACTTCTGCTTTATCTTTGCATATATTCGTATGGTTAACATCTTTCATATGAGCTGAAACTTCTATTGATATTCGGACTCTGCGTGTCTTGAAAAGTAAATACTCTAAAACAAATGTGTCGTTTATTCTTTCTTCTAAACATACACACACAAACACTATTGTCAATGGTAAATGTAACAATCAAAATAATAAAAAAGACACTAACTAAAATAAATGAAATACTTACCACCTCACTGTCTACAACCTGTTTGTTGGCTATACGTCTCAATATCTTACGTGTGTTTCCAGCCTGTAATGAATAGGACAGTTGAAATCAATATTTAACAAAAATGTCAATGTTAGATCAAATATTTTATAATTTATTCGTTAGTATTTTATATTTTATTCGTAAGACCGAAATTAGTTCTTTTGATTTTTCTTCTCCGGCCATTGTCAATATTGACAAAATTCTATCAACCATAAGTTCGAAATATTGTAGAAATATAACATTTTCATGAGGGAAGTCGACACAACATAAATATTATTTAAAAGTTCTTAAATGGATTTTAATAACGGAAATGGTCGTTTATTGAGCGTACCAGATTTTTTTTTTAAGGTTTCGAGGTTCGTTCAATCCATAAATACAGAACTATATTTTGGAGAGGTTCTCATATTCATAAGGTGCGGCGTGGTCAAATAATGGATAGTATATAGTTCTCCGGGTTTCGGGTTCGAATAATTATGCCGAATAATTATATATTATATTGTTTCAGCCATGGCATGCCCCTCGGGCCCGTACAGTTCATATAAAGTGGGTTCCCAAAATTAGGAGAAAATCTGAAGGCTGTGTGTGATCTCGACCCAACGGATATATCCGTTATATTTATTAATTATAATTAATATACTAATTATTGACGTCTTTCACTTAATTGTAGATTATTCATTTTTTTTAAGAAAGATGAAGTCAATATTTTGTTTATAATCGTAGTATCAAATTTTAGGACTTAGATAGACGAAAACAATAAACGAGTAAATCCCTCTTTTCGATGCAATAGTTCGGACTTAAAAGAGGATTGCACTGTGATGAACAATTTAAAAATTACACTTAAAATTTTCTTATTATATACCTTTATTTATTTTAGGTTCATTTTATGTAATTTGACTCTGCTTTTTGTGTATATTGTAAATATTGTATAGATTTGATCCTTTAGCAATATTATTATTGTCCATTGTGACAAATTGTAATATATCCGAATATATGAATTTATTAAAATCTCAAAAACATCACAGGTCCCATAGTTACTTGTGTTAGTATTTTATCTGGATTAAAATCTCACAAATTAGGTATTATTGAGCTAAGAAAACATTTTTTTTTATTTTTTATATAATTGGTTTGGGTTATTTGTCTCAGAATATAATGCAATAATTAATATTTTTTATAACAAAATAAATAAGTTTTTTTATAATGTTTTTTAGTATAGTGTAATGAGATATTTTTATAATTTACAGGCAGTAATATAATTGGGCCTTGGCCTGTTGGTAGATGAAGTAAAATAAAAAAATTATAATCGGTTTAATGGAAATGTTTACTAGTTGCATTAAAAATCTCATAGTATCACCCTAATGTATTTCTGTTATATATTCCTGGCGCAATTTTCCTTTTAGAGGCCACGGAGGATTATCGGTATTAGATTAGGAAGTAAGGTTCTAACTAAATAAGAGGGTTTGAGTAGTTATGGGGTTCATAAAGGATGTTTTAATTCCGAATCCCATACGTGGCATCTGTGACGTTAAATCATTGTTAATGAATAATTTCTTTTACGATTAGGTGTGGTCGAGGCATTAACGACTTTAATAACGATTTAATTTAATTTTTCTAAGGAAAGTACTTTTTAATTTTTTAAGTAATTTTTCAGGCTGTTTAACTATTTAAAAAATTGGTACTAATTTATTTTTGACTTATTATCTACAAAACACCGAATGTTTCCCATGGTTTGTTTTTGGAAATATGTTGTTTTCAAATTCAGGAATGTCGTCAGAAATTGTATCACCTATGCTTTTATTTTTTATGGTCATGAATTTGATCCAATCGGATATTTTGTTTTTCTCTTCTTATTTATAACATACTCTTAATGAAATAAAGAAATTAAAAAAAAAAAAAAAAAAAAAAAAACGTTTCTTAGTCCTTGGTTAATATTTTTAACTACAACTAGAATAAAATATTTAATTATGTCAAATTTTAAGCATTTTGCTACCAGAAACAATTGACATTGTGTGATTAATTGAAGTGGATTTTCACGGAAAACAGCGGTGACACAAATCAATACTGGTCATAGTTTTGAAAATTAATATTATAATTCATTTTTCAAGAGAACTTATATTTTCTATATAGATTATCTTTAATTTTCAATATATAACTTTTTTTTTTGGTATAATCAGCATTTTTTTAAAACATGCGGTTATGTTTAATTTTGGAAACATTTTTTTTACGGAGTAATGCAATTTTTAAAACCACGAATGTATATCTGGACTACTTTATGTACCCAGAAGAAATATCGAATATTAAATAATAAAAATTTTTGTTGTATAATATTTATGTGTAAAATCATCATTCGTACGATATGGAATTATTTATTGTGTGTAAAATTTGAGGGGGTAAAGAACCTAACAGCTACTGTGTCTACACAACACTTTTTAGGGGGATACATATTTAATTTTTACAGGATTCATGGTTTTTTACTGGTAAAATAATCTTTAAAAATAAAATTATAAACATCCGTGGACAAACGTTGCATGTTATCGGTTAGGTACGCAACTTTCATTTTTCCATTTATACAATCTATATGGAATAAGTATAAATTACCTGAAGAACGGCCATGCTCGGTGGGTGGAAGATATTGGTGACATGTAGAAGGTCTATGGCGATGAGGCCTAACCCGTAGTAGCACTTAAAATCTGTCACCTCTGAGTCTAACCACACCATAACGATCTGGAAAAGGATTTCATCTTGTATTTATTCTACTCTTCATGCGTGTCCGAGCTGAAAAAAATGCTGTTTTTTTCACTACTAGGCACATTTGAGATCACAAAAAAAAAATATATATTGTGCAGGACCCTCCAATGAATTAACGTATCAAAAAATTGGAGGTGTACCGATCCAACATAACAAAAAACAATTTTTGACAAATTAAAAATAAAAATTTTGACTCACGTATTCGAAATAAAAAAAGTTTTTTTGGAACTCTTTTAGAAAACCATTAACATATATTTTTATTAATTATCATTAGCTCAATGTTCAACCACTGCCCTGACCGACGCTGATTGTCATATGCGATCCATTTTTCATTGCAGGTAATTATTCTTTCAAGGAAAGGTTCGGTTTTTTGGCTCGCAAGCAAAGAAACACAGGTCTCAAGGCGTTTCAATCGCTGCCGCACAGTGAGATCATGAGGTACCCAACCCATGTATCGAGCTTTTTTACTTTCCCAATACACTTTAAATGTCTGGAAACGGTTGATGCATTTGCATTTAGTTGTGCTGAGAGTCCTTTAACTGTTTGGCAGGGGTTTCCTTCTACTGTATGTTTGTGGACATCGTTGTCTATTACGGACGGAGGTCTTCCTCGGGGCTAGTTTTCCAAGTCGGTATCCCCAGCTGAAAACTTAGCAAACCAACGGCGAATGGTCCGTTCATTAACACTCCTTTCCCCCAAACGCCTTGCAAATATTTCTAGTGGCCTCAGCTGTTGAATAGCCGAGTTTAAACTTGTACAAAAATATTACTCGAAAATCGCGTGTTTCCATGTTCATATTTGGAGGTATACTAAAAAAGTAGTTAATTGATTAGGAAGCTAATGTTTATAATACAAAGGTAGAGGATTAGTAACTGTTTACTTTAAATATGTAAACATTCGTAAGAAAACAACAGAGATCTGCAAAATCCTTTATGTATTTCAGAAACTATAAAAACGGACATTTCATGTGAAACAACCCAATATATATTAGGGAGGACCCTCCAATGAAATAAAGTATCGAAAAATTATAACTTTTGTATCAAACCATTATAACCTGATTTTTTTTTTACTAACATTTTCGTAGTAAAATATTTTAAAAACAATTTTTGAAACCATTTTTTTAAATTTCATAACATATTTGTTTTAGTGAAAATTGGTTGAGCTGTTGAGGAGAAAACAATTTTTATTGTTTTTTCTTTCCCCCTCCATAACTTCCCTCACATAAGGATGAAAGGCTAAAAATTTGCGTAAGGTTGTTTCTCATAGGTGTGAATCAATGGTATAAAGTTCGTTCTAACATACGCTGGGGCAGATTCGCTAGGTCCTTTGTGTGTAATATATCTACGTGTTCGCCTGTTGGAATGGATAAAATAAATATATAGAAAAAATATCGTTCTATCGCTGGAACACAGGGATACGTTATAATGAATAATATAAAATACAATATTAATACACTGTTATATAGAAACTAATATCGATCTGGGTCCTATTTTCCGGTCGATATACCACAGTCATTTTCCAGTTGCGGTGGATGGCTGGGTTCATCAGTTCCGGTACCAGCCACTCTGAAGTACCCTAAGGTCAATTGTCTTATTGTTTACAATACAATTAGTATTATCGCGGAACAACTTTAAATAATTAAATAATTCAAATCGTAATTTTTATCAGTATTTCTATATTATTCAATCATTGCATTGTAGTGAACGTCATAAAAAGAGAAAGGAGCGTTTTACATCCGTTTTATTGCTCTTTGAACTCGCTTTTAGGTTGACTGGTTTAATTTCTGCCGTAGAAAAACCTTATGATCAGTGTCTTATGTATTTATTAAATAAACTTTATCAATTAATAATTATCGGGTTTCTAGCTGTTCTCTGTCAATCGAAGTGGGTGAATTTGGAATCATAAAAAACATTATTAGTTGACCGGAAGGATAATGAGAACGAAGATTTTCCGGATGGCAATCAAGAAAAACAAAGAAATATTCATGAATTAATTTAATTTTTCTAACATATTAGGGAGCGGCGCACAGTGGGGCCTATGAGCCAAAAAGCGGAATAAATTCAATATTTTGAAAACAGATTAGCATAAAAACCTGGGGCTGGTGTCATTCGACTCATAATAATAAAAAAATACACCATTTTCAATGGTATTTATTGAAATTTTGAAGAAAATAACTAATGGGAAAATTAAAGACTATTGGTAGGATATAAATTTCAGAAATTTTTGAAATAGGTTGCACTTATGAGAACTACTTTAAACAAGTATTTTGAGTGTATATTGAAATTAAATAATACTTATGAATAAAAATCAAGGAATTATAAAGACTGGAGAATTACGTAGATAATTAAACTAGAGATTCAAACTCAAAGCTTGCTCAAATTGAAATGAAACATACGATTTCAAATTCAAAGAAATTATATTAACAGTTGCTGATTTCCAGATGCTTTTTCTTTGGTTCGGGTCTCATGTTCGTGATAAAAGCATCTAAAGTCTCCAGTAGCTGGATTCGTCGTCTGGTATTTGGAAAACATAATCATTTTCCATCCACTCGCTGAATATCTTTCTTAACCCGATATTCCGCCGGTCCCGATTTACCTTGTTTGTTTTTTATTAAAATGAGGCAAAAACTCTTACATAGAGCTGTCACCATTGTAGAAATATTTTCCTCGTCAAGTTCAGGATGATTTTGTCGAAGTTTGTACCACCCCACAAGCACTCACACAAATCGCGGTATTTAATTTTGATAGAGCTCATGGCTAGACAACATTAGCGACTTGACTGAACTGGAATTAGAAGTGTTTTGACGTGGGAATATTTATTATCTTAGCCAATTGGGTAAACAAAATAGTGCAACGAAAATAGGGGTACTCTAATTCATTCTTTTCTTTGCGGTGTTGTGATCGGATAGGCAGATAAAGGCAGATTATTTGTGTTCTAATATTTATTTTAACTCGTCTATTTTGAGAAAATACCTTCCCCCATCCCGGAGGAAGGTGGAGCTTTTTTTGTTGCACTACTTTTTCAAAATGTTTACGGTAGTTCGTAACTTTGGTCTAGTTACGTGATCAAAAATATTTTTTTGACTAATTCGTCTTATTTGTGGTATATTTAAACATCCTAGAACAGAAATAAAACATTAGAATCATTTCACCATTTTTCCCAGTTATATAGTAAAGTTAGGTGTAATTTAAGCTAAACTTCCACTATCTTAACTTTAAGCCTCAATAAATGGGACTAAACATTAGTCTGTATGAAATTTGTGCTATATCTAGATGTCGTGGCTAATGTACAACAGTACACTGTGCGGCGTGGTCTAATGAATAGAGCTCTGGTCTACTGTTCTCCGGGTCCTGGGTTCGAATCCTAGCTGTGGTAGATTATCATTTATTCTGATAATTCAGTCGGGGGCAACCATAGGGTATGGAGACCATTCTGGGGCAGACCCGCCTTCTATAAAGTGGGTACCCAAAAAAAGTGGGGGAAAAACCTCATAAAAAAAGTCAAGGCCTAATCACCTCATTGCACGGTCGTTGGCCTAGAAACAGTACGAATCTCCTACATTTCTTCCGATTTGCTTTTATATATTAGACCCTTTTTTTCATGTTTATTTAATTGAGAATTTAATTTTAGTAATATTGAACTAATAATATACAACATAATACATATAATGGATAGGTTAACAATTGATTTAATTGTTACGAGCTTGATTGGTACCCGGAAGGTTCGATTATTTACATTATATACGACGTGATGTATTATATATATATCACCTGTTGTATATAATTTATGTTGTTGTATATAATAATAATAATAATAATAATAGCTTTATTGGCATCAAATTGACAAAAGCCTCTCCCATAGGGAGGAATTTAGAGAAGTTGGCTATAGTTAGAAGTAATAAAATATTGAGAAAAAAAGCAAATAATCCAAAGAAAGAAAAATACAAAACTCTAAAAAACAAAAAACAAAACAGAGTCCTTGAAAAATACATCAAAATCAAACACAAATTAAATATTTTTTAAAACGTTTATCCACCAGGATTTGTCCCTCGCAACCAGCCACCAGTTTTCGCCAACAGTCTTCGTCAATTCGTCCCTCCACCTGCGATGTGGTCGCCCCCTCTGTCTGCTGTCCTCTCTCGGGATCCACTCCGTGCAAGCCCAGCTCCATTTTAATCGATGTGCCTTAACCCTTAGACTTTTAATGTTCACTTTCTGAAGAATATTTTCGTTTTTTATTCTCTCCCTTTTCTGAATAAACATTAAACTTCTTAGAAGCTGCATTTGCATGGTATTCAGCCTCCGGTCGAGTTTTCTTGTAAGTGCCCAGGTTTGAGCCCCGTAGAGAACCGTGGGATATACACATGTGGTAAGAACTTTGGTTTTAAGATTTAGTGATAGATTGCTTTTGAAGATCTTTTGGAGAGACCAATATTTGCACCACCCGAGCTTAACTCTTCTTTCTATTTCCTTATTCATATTTTCTCTAAATGATATCGTCTGCCCTAAGTAAATGTACTCCTCTACATATTCTATCTCACTATTGTTAGCATAAACTGGTATTTTTATTGAGTTTGTCATGATTTTAGTTTTTGCTGTATTTATATTAAGTCCATATTTTTTGCTAATGCCTACTATTTCCTCTATCATCCGCCTTAGGCCGTTTATGTCGGGAGATATTAGACATATATCGTCCGCAAATCTTAAGTTGTTGAGCATTTTCCTATTGACGGATATTCCCAGGCTTTCCCAATTTAATTCTCTAAATGTTGTTGTATATAAGGTATGTTAATAGTCATAGTATCATAGAATAGAAATAGATAGAATAGAATAGAAAATCTTAATAGTAATTAGACAATAAATGGTATAACTAGACAGCTAAAATGCATTATTTTGCAGACTATATTATAAATGACTTACAATGGAAGGGTAAATAATGCATCTAACTATTATGAACAAGAGGCAGACTAGCAATTGTATCTGGAATATCCCATTCAATTCTGTGGCGCTATCTACGAGGAGTTTATGAATCGTGCATATCCTACTGATGGCGTATTCTAAAAAATAAAATTACAAAAATTAATAAATGTAATTCGAAAAATTTCATCAAAAGATAGTGGGATAATTTTCTTGATTCCCATATAGAATTAACACAATATAAATATAACTTATCTGTAACAACAACTTATTTTCTGTGTATTTATTTATTGTAGTTGAATTCCTTTATTAAAAAATCTCTATAGCACATTTCATAAATCTGTATAATGAGTTCCAAGTATTTCCATTTAAAATTTATATTATTTAGTCTACGGTTAAAATACTCTCTCCAAAATACTTTTTCCTAAAATAGTTTAAAGCCGTGCATTTACCTAACGGATGAGTTATATTTTCATCCTCCTTACTGTTACAAATTGAGTATAAGTAAACTATTTCCCTCATCCATGGTTTACAATTTAAAGATGTCATTTCGGCTCTTGTTTTAAAAACCATTCTTATTAACTTTAAATTGTTTTTATCGTTTATGTAGTCTACACTATAGTTTAGCTTCTTATAGAATAGATAGTGTTCGGCAACTAGTTCGTTTTTTAAATTTTCCTCGGCTGCAACTATTAAATTAACCACCTGACTCTTCCACCTCGCCACCGATACGAATTCTCTATCAAATGGACATTCTAAATCATCCGCTAGTTTTACCCATTCCTTTAGCCAACTACAATTTTTTTTCTTGTTATTTTTTTATATAATATAAATATATAAATTTATATAATTACGTTCTATACAATAAAATGAAAATAATGACATTGGTATATTTTGAAAAAAAAGTTCTTATTTTAATACATTAAAATAAAAAAAACGGGCTTCATGGTAAAGGTAATGAGATAATAGCAATAAATTAAGAGGTAATTTCAATAACTTTTTTTTTTTTATTTCAATTTTTTTATTTGTACCTTTCAGAATTTATCTGACAATAAGCAACTGTGCTATGTTTTAAAACTTCAGCAGCAGAAACGGTAGGCATGGGGAAGAAAAGTCCCCAGCAGTAACCATTCCTAGGTTTTAATTTAGCAGAGGAGGTCTCTCATCTAGCTTCTTTTCAGCTTCGTCTAAGAGGCATCTCAGCTATTGAAAGGCCATTTATAAGTCTTAGTTGTGTCCGTGCAATTTGCTGTGAAAACGAGAAAAGAGAGTTCTTATGTGATGATCAATTGTTGGTCTGTTTGTTTAACGTCACTTTATACTGTTGTGGCTAATCGGACGATGCTACAGTGGGAGTCCTAAATTTTGCCTATCCAGGTTTAATTAGAATAGGGAACTTAACGATCACCTGGTGGATCACTGGCTCGGAACCACCTTTTTACTCCCATTAAAAAATCATAGGACCTCCTGCGGGTTTGAACTCGTGACCTTTGGCATAGGAGGCTGTTATGCTAGTCACCCTGCTACAGGTGATTCCTCAACTGTTGGTTATGGAAATTACGTATTAAGGGGTTTTATTGTTTACGTACCAAGGAGTTTTTTTTTTTTTTTTTTTTTTTGAAATGATGAAATGCAAGTTTTGTAGATGAGTCTTTTGTGCTGAACCATAAATCTGTGATGCGCAATTCAACATGGGTTTGAGTAAGTAGTTATGTGCATTTATTTAGTTTCTGTATAATTTTTAATTTTGATGGTTTGGATAGAAGAGGTATAGTACTTTCAGTAGGTGGTTGAGAATCTCTTTTTTCATTTTGCCATGTTGGTCTCAAGTCGTCCTTCTATCGAGTGTTAGTACTAAGTAATTTACTGAGTTGGTCTGAAGAATTTGGTTTTCGCCGGTAAAAAATTAGTGGGAAAGAGTTTAGTCGAAATATAAACGTACTTGTTTTGATTTGTCATTTAATCAGTTTCTCCCAAAAAAACTTTTAAATTAATAATTCAGAAATTAGACAAGAAAAAAAATTAAAAAAGTACATACATACTAATCTTAATTACAAATTTTAATCAAAATAAATTTACAATTATGGTGAAGTTTTGATAAAATAAATTTAGATAAAGGTGCAGATATGACTCAAAATAAAATATAATAAATACATATTTTATGGTTTTTATTGAAATTTGCAGACTATTTTGGGTTATTTGTGAATACGATTAGTAGGAACGATAAAACAGACGCGATGTGAAGGGACTAGAATGGCGAGAATAACTCAAAATTCATTATTTAGGAGAGAAGGATTGTTGAAAAAAAAAAACGCCTTTCAGCTGTTATAAAAATACTATAAAAACGTTTGCGAATATGAAATTCCATATATATATTTTTAAAATGAGATTTTTTTATTTTTTAGTCCATATGTTTATTATAATGTTATTTTTAATTTGTTGATGATTTTCTTATGGGCGAGTCTCTGACCTGTTTATGATTGCCCTAACAGCATGTAGAGATCCACTTGATAACTAACTCGACTTAGAAACGTAGAGTATGATAACAGTTTTTTTTTTTGGCTGCAATGCTTCTATCTTACGCTCATTAGACACCCATCGATTACATGAATCTGATTATTTCTCTTATAAATTGTCACTTTTACGTTAGTCCCGCCAGGCGCGACAGTTATACCATACCGCATCACAAACTATTAACTTAATTTACCGAACAGACTTAAGTGGTTTAAAAGCCTACCTTGAAATGAGCTGGGATAAGCCAATGACTCTTCGAACGTGTGATTGAGGTGCTTGAAGAGGTCTTCGATCGTCCATATCAAAATGGAGTACCTCACCACAGTCGCATAATTTATAATGTACACTAAAAACTGCGGCAATACAGCCAACATGCCCAGTGCTCCATCCTCCTGAAGTATACAATAGTATAAAGCATATTTATTGATTGTAAAACTGTTCACAAAAATGAGGTGCGCGCATCACACAACTTTACCTCAACTCCCTTCTTGAATTCAAGATTTAAATAAACCTAAATTGAATAAAATAATTAAATTTGTTTGGATGGAAACTTAATAATTACAATACTCACTTGTGTTTATAGCTAGAGACCGAATTCCCATTATTTTGAACGTTCTACTTGCTTGCATGTATCAGCATCAAACCCGGACAGCTATTCAGTTCAAAAACGGTAGATGGAATATTTTGCTGACTAATTCTTTTACGGTTGCAACTGTTTTAAGTCAGCTTCGCGGCTAAAAAACATGCTGGAAAAATATTTCCCATTCTTGTAATTTTGTAGATATCAAATAAAAAAACAAAACAACTATAACATAATGATATCCTTTATATTTTTTGACTCAACAAGTCATTACCTAAATAATGAGGCAAATGGTGAATAATGAAGCAAAATTCTCGAAAATAAATAAATAACAAGACTTTTAGCAAGATGAAAGTATATATAAAGCAATGATAAGACTATACAAAAAAAAAACAAAAAAAAAAACTTAAGCAAACATACTTAAGAATACATGCTTACAATCAAGTTTCTTTATATGGGATGATTAAATTTTCCGATATCTGTGCTTCACTTTCAAATAACAAACAAATAAACTTAATTAATTTTGATTTATGTTTTTTATTTCTACCGATGATTAAATATAATAACGAATAAACGTTTTAAAATAAACACAGTTTTTTGCTAATTGCACTTTTCGTTACGATGAATTCAAACTACCAAACCTATAAACTCTAAATCGGTCAGAAGGAGATTTGTTTAACCATAAATGATATATCATTCAAATTGCAGCCGTGAGAAGCAGGGGCGGGAGTACTTTATATATATATATATATATATATATATATATATATATATCGACCTGTTTATACTTACTAATAAAAATAACATGGAAGGGTATATGAGGAGAAGAATCTGCTGCAGGAGAGTGTAAACGTGGTACTTGGACTTTGAGCCGACCATACCCTTGATCCTCTCCAGGGCTTCCTGGTGCGTCCGGAACCTCTCCCAGCCCAGACGGCACTCCAGGATGCAGGTCATCGGGTACAGGAGGAAGAGGTAGAGCTCGATCCTGGTGACCACCTTGAGGGAACGGGTAAGCCAGGAAGTTTGATGCGAGTATACGTGGTACATATTGCTGGAGAGGATGACAGTCGTCACGAAGTAGGGGTAGAATCCTCCCCGCTTAGGCCCAAGGCTCGGTATAAGTAGTCGAAGCAGGCGTTGAGCATCTCATCGGCCGACTGTGCTCGTCGCGGGTGGATAGGGAGCAATCACTATCGACCCCATCATACTAAACTTAATAATATATCTGAAGCGCTCTGAAAGATATAATAAAGTCTTACAAGTCGGTAGTAAACAACCCTCATAATTACAGCCTACGTAAATTTGTTTGAGGAGAATGTTTTGAAAGTAATTTTTTCTATCATTCATATTCACTTCATCTAGACCGTGACGCCAATCTTTTCGGACGGCGGGTAGCTCAGGAATCGGTAAAGAAAAACATTTTTATTCAGAGATAATCTTTGTTTCTTTATTCATTTATGGTCAATTTCTGCTAGCGTTGCTGATCCAATGATGCTTCAGAAGGGGTGTCCTAAATTTTGCCTTTAAAAAAAACCTGTACCTCTAAAACCCATGAAGAGTCTTGAGCTCAGTACATACAGAGATTCGTACTGTTTATAGGCCAACGGCCGAGCAAAGGGGTGATTAGACCGATATCAGGCTTAGACAGACGCCCAGATTTTTTCCATTTTCTGGGTACCAAATTGATAAAAAGTGTGGGTCTGCCCAAGGAGGGTCTATATCCTAGGATCGCCCCAAGGCTGAAATAACAGAATAAATAATATTCTCCCATAGCTGAGATTCGAACACAGGAGTCGGAGAATGTTACTAGATGTTACTCTATCTACTAGATCATACCGCCCTTTATGCTGAGATGGCTAATCGAACAATGCTACATTGGGAGTCCTTAATTTTGCCTAACCAGGTTTAATTAGGATAGGGATCTTTAACGAGTAACTGACATTTCATAGGCTCGGAACCTTTTTTTTATCGATTTTAATTATAATCGTTAGATCCTTTTTTGAGATAATTGTAAACATGTGAAATATGCGTAGCGTAAAGTGGCTCTTCTGGTCGACCGATTTTATTAAAACGTTACTGTAACATCTCAGGCATATGAACTATTATATGACATTTCAATTTTACACACATTTCACTTTCGAGGTAGATTGGCCACAGACAAACAAGTTCTTTTTGCCGGACTTGTTCATTTGGACTCAGAGGACCATGAAACGAGTATATCCGTAAAAAACTCGATTTCCGGAATTCTCAAGATTTTAATACTTTCCCGTAATATATATTTCATATATAAGTGAAAGTAAAAATCTTTCTAATAGCATTCCAATTTTATTTATTTATAAACCACTTACCTTTATTCGGAAAGATGAAAGGCAGCTGATATGAATATGGGTCCATTACTAGCCTCGACGAGGTGTTGACTGCGATAAAGGAGGATACGATCCTGATATCTTCAGGGTAGGGGATGGCATTAGCGCGCCGGATAAGGGTAGAGCGCTCTATCCTGCCAGGGTAAAAACAGGGCGATAAGGAGGTGGTTTTGAGAGCGGTTTCAATAGGACCTCGGGCGGAATAGCATGTGTTGTCGTCGACAGTACCCTATCTACTGGATAAGGCACTTTGCTGCTCCTCGATGTGTAATTAGGAGTGGATTAGTCTGTGTCAGGAAATACTGGGCTGGGGTCCATTCTCACTCTCTTACATTAAGTTGTTGTTTTTTTTTGTTTTGTTTTTTTTTGTTTGTTAGCGTATTTCTCATTAAAGATATATGGACAGTCATAGGTTTTGGCGACCTAATTCGGTAATGAATCGTTCTGTAGGAATCAAACTCATCATGGCAATAACATCTCCTTAGAACTATGGTAGATAGAACGATAAAATTAAGAATTAAGACAATTTAAAATAAACAATCTGGTAGGTGCAACCCATGGCATTCACCTACCTCCATTAATAAAATCAATTTATAAATTTAAAAAACAAATTCAAACATATTACATTGAGTTTCAGGTTAAATAATCTAACTATAGAAATTATTATCTACAACAATCCTTTAGTTTTATCCGCTTTCACCACTCTCTATTACCTTATACAACTTATAAGATAACATTTTTTTCTAAAATGTTTAGCTTTCCAACGGTATATTATAAATCTTGATTACTGTTTTGTTTTCAATTATTTTCAAAAATAAAATTTCTATCTAAAAAAAAATGTTTGCTCTTTCCTCCTTACGTTGGATACCAAATTCGTTTAACCTTTATATTTACTCGTCATTTGTCATTTGTAATAAGATGAAATGTATAAAAGATAAAGATAGGTATAAAAAAAAAAAAAAAATATATATATATATATATATATATATATATATATATATATATATATATATATATATATAATCTCAATATATATAAACTTGAACATGTAAATATAGTTGTTTTTTGTATAGTGGATAAAGCACTAGTCTACAGTTCTCCGAGTCGTGGGTTCGAATCCCGGCTGCCGCAGAATATTATTGTTTGTTTGTTTATTTATTTAACGTCCCTTTATGCTACTATGGCTAATCGAACGACGCTACAGTGGGAGTCCTAAATTTTGTCTATCCAGATTTTATTACGATAGGGATCTTTAACGAGTACCTGACATCGCACAGGCTCGGGAACACCTTTTAACGTCCCCTCCGAAGGACAGCATAACTAAGGATTTTTACTCCCATTAAAAATATCTAGGACCACCTGCGGTTTGATATGTACTGAGCCTAAGATCCTTGAATTATTTTATTATATCTTGATTTTAAAGTGTATTATTGTTTTTAATTTGTATCGATTTTGGAAATAAACCATTGTTCATGAAACGTCGACTGTAATAAATATTATATGAATTGAATAAAAACGTTTGTAAGAAGGGCTTAGTTACTATTTTATATATGTAAAAAAAATATATATTCTTCGTATTGCTGAATTTAATATTAATTTAATTATAATTGTTATGTAAAGGTGAAATATTCAGGCCTGTTATAAAATTATATATAAATAATCTAATAATAAAGTCCAAAAATCCTAAAAGATTGGTAAACCTGATCTCGTGCCCTAACTTGAGTACAATTCTAGAGGTTTTCAGTGTACTTTGCTGAGTCGTCTTTTCTTATCTCCCGCCCTCTACCTTTCTTATCGTCTCACTCTCCTTCATCACTTCTTTACATTCCGGTGAAAATAAATTGTGGAATACTAAAGAATTCAGGAGAAAAAAAAATCTGTAACTTCCATAAACATTTTATTTTATTTTTGAAAAAGTGTTAGTACTAACTGTAGATAAAAATAAAAAATAAATAAATAAAAATAATATATATATATATATATATATATATATATATATATATATATATATATATATATATATATATATATATATATAGTTTGATCAGTTCTCGACTGTCCATAATTTAATTTTCTGTTGTTCTCAGGTTTCAGTCAATGAATAAACAATTTTATCTATGCGACGTTTCGAGAATTTATTGTTCTCATAATCATGCCTTAACAATGGAGAAACAAAAAAAACTATATATATATATATATATATATATATATATACACACCTAAGAGTTTGTGAAAAAATCTTATGTGTGCAACACATAATTTACACGGTGTATACAGCTGATATCTCTATCCATCCAAGAACTGTGCTCTCTACTTACGCTGATGACTCCTGTTTGCTATCTGTGAATAATGATCTTGTTGTTGCTTCCCAAATCCTACAGAGCCACGTATCAGCAATTGCAGAATTGTGTTACAATTGGAGAATTAAAATAAATCCTAATAAATCCCACCAAATCACCTTTACTCTACGACGTCAACCTATGAGAGCCTGCCCCGTTGTTTCCTTTAATCATGCCCCATTGAAGAACAAATACGATACCTTGGACTTCATCTTAACAAACGTCTTTCATAAAATCCTCATACAAGACTTAAACAACAAAAAACTGCTCGTAGATATCGACTATTAAAACACTTACTTGACTTACGATCAAAACTCCCTCTTCAAAAAGCTTATTTGCACAACCATTATCAGACCTACTTGGACTTATGGCATTAAGCTATGGCGGTCCACTAGATCATCGAATTTCTCTCTAGAATTTTTCTCTATCTTCGAAAATAACGGAGTAACAAGCGTATAGATATGCCAAATGTCAGTTTTTTCCTTTTGTTTATTACTCTTTACTGATTCTAAAACTCTATACATATTTTTCTCTATCTTCAAAAATAACTGTTATAGGCGTATTTATGGGTAAAACTTTAATTTTTTCTTTTCTTTTTTTATAATCACTCGAGGTTACTTGGTTATAAAACTTTAATATTTTTTTCTCTGCCTTTAATAATAATTGAGTTGCTGTATTAAATCACATTTAATCGGCCGTAATTTCAAAACTAATTGGCTGATATCAACGTCCAGGAGTTAGAATCATCGTTGGATGCTCTTGTATTTTTTTGCCAAATTTAGAAAAAAATTAATCCAGTAGTTTTGGAGAAAAGTCCCAGACGGCGTACGGGGGACGGCAGACAAACATTTTTTTATTTTTTATTTCGTTATTCGGATTCTAGGTATCTTGAAACGTAAGCCTTCAAATTTTGAGACAGTGTATTTTTCTTTTGGTTAATTATTATTAAAAGATTCATTATTAAAAATAATAAACCAGAAAAAGAATTAATTACATTGTGTTTCGATAGAAGCGTGGATTCAAATAAATAATCTTATTGTGATCCACAAAAATTTGTTAGTTTTAACAATTTTCATTACTTTATTTTCCATTACCTTATACAACTTTGTGTATAAGATAATAATTCTTCTAAAATCTTTAGCTTTCAAGCGGTATATAATGAATCTATATATCTATAATTCTATTCTTTTGGTGGAAATCAAATTGATTTTAAAAATATGTTCTCTATTTTCTAGTATACTTGGCTATCTCATTCTTTTATCTTGAATATTTAGCCGTTTTTATCAACTGCGACAAGGTGAAGTGGATATCTACTGGATCTGAATCTACAATATCAAAAGTACTTTAGAAGAATACAATTTAAAATAATTTAAAGAATTTAAGCCCTTTTAGACTATTTCAATCAGAATAAATCCAATATGATATGGAATCTACTAAAATAAATTAAAGCCACGTTAGAGGAAGAAAATTAAAAAAAAAAATCATCCTAATACCTCAACTTTGATATCAGCCAATTAGTTTAAATATGGCGGCAGATTAAAAATGTTTTAATTATAGAACTCAGTTAAATTTGGCAACTTTTTTTTTTTTCTTTTACTTTCTCTTACCTATATATGAAATATGTGTACGGGCGTAATAATCTAGAAATTTATCGCCCTAAAACACCTTACCTACCTGAAATATGTGTTGCGATCGTGAAAATTGTCAAAATCCAGTTTTCAACGGAAATCCACGTTTTAGGGTCCCCTGAATCCAAAGGAGCAAGTTCCGCAGAAAGGTCTGTATGTGTGTGTGGCAAGTCTAGCGCAAAAACAAAAGGTCATACGGAACTGCAATTTCATATTTAAGACAACTACACGCCCGAGATGTTACAGAAAGATTTTTATCAAAATCGGCTTACCAGAAGAGCCACCTTACACCATGCATTTTGACCCTTTTTACGATTTTCTCAAAAACGGCTGTAACGATTTAGATTAAACTCGATATATTGATGTAAAATTAAAAAAAAAAAAAAAAAAAAAAAAAAAAACCTGTACCACTGGGCTCAGTACATATAGAGATTCGTACTGTTCCTATTCCAACGGCAGTGCAATAAGGTGATTAGGCCTTAATCGCGCTCAGCCGCCAGGTTTTTCCCCAATTAATTTGGGTACCCACTTTATAGAGGCTGGGTCTGCCCCAGGTTGGTTTCCATACCCTATGTAAAATTTAATGGACTTTAATATCATGAAGGTTTCATTCTTATTGAAATAGTCTGATAGGGCTTATATGGCGATTTTATTCATTTTCTTTCTCTAAAGTACCTTTAAATTTGTACATTCCTAATGATTAACGATATCATCTTTACGACATTGATAAAGGACGAATAAATATACAAGTTGTACAAATTTGATCAACTAAAGGATAAAAGGGCAAAACTATTTTTTATATGAATTCTGTGGGTTTTTTTATATTAAGAACAGTTATATAGATGTATAATATACCGTTGGAAAGAGAAAGATTTTAGGAAAAATATTATCTGATACACAAAGTTGTAAAAGGTAATATAAAGCGACGAATATGGATTACACTTATTACTGAATAAAAATTTAATACAGTTATATTATTTTATCTAAATCATATGTTCCCAATGAAAATGAATACACGTTTTATGAAAATCAACTTAAAATATTTTTCAAATTGAAGTTTTTAAATTGCTTTTAACAATCGAGGTAAGTGAAAGTCGTGTGTTGCCCGCACCATATTTTTTATTAAGAATAACGGGAATAAATTAATACTTTCAGTTTCGTACTTCCAACTTTTTAAACTCTAATTATTTTTTCAACCAACTACCTCAATTAGTATTTTTAGATACAGTCTCTTGTTTTGGTTATTTTTATGGAATAGCCACTGTGTAAAGTGTAAAACTATCGGCCTGGCGACAGTAGACGAGTTGGGAATGCGATTATGCAGATGAAGATAAGCTCAAGGGGCGATGTTACATTACACATCCCGACTAATAATCTAATTCAGATTTAACATATACAAGGCTTCGCTGCCTGATATCCGTCATGTATACATACATACACATGTATATATGCCGGGTATTACATGAATCTTCGATAAGTATATGTATAGTTGTATGTGCTAATATGATTTTCCATACCAGACACAGATCAGGTTCTATTACACGATATGTCGTGTTGGGCAATGACGATTTCGAAGGCAGTTTTTTGGGTGAGACTCAGAGAGGTTCAATCTAGCAACTTCAATTAGAGCAAAATAAATTTTAAATTAAAATCTTTACAATACAATGATTTTAGAAGTTTTTTTTTGTTTATTCATTTGACGTCACTTATATGCTACTGTAACTAATCGAACGATGCTGTAGTGGGAGTCTTTAATTTTGCCTGTACAGGTTAAGTATAATTGGGATCTTTTATTTTTTTAAAGAAATTTACAGCTATATACTACAATAAAATACATTAAGTGAATGAGTTAATTGATCAAATAGGGTTAATACAGGCATGTGAAGAAACTATCCAGTGGTAGCACTTCAGTGTTTATTTAATGTAGTAGGTCGCGAGGCGATCCTCTTTTCAGCCGTCTCGGGGGACTATCAGGAATAGATGGTAATGAGAGGTTGCGGACGAGTGCGTTGGAGTAAACGGGTAATTTGGAATTAAAGGAGGTATGTCTAATTCTGGCTAGATCTGCGACTGATGGGATATTTAGGTCTTTATGAATTATTTTATTGGTGACAAAGTAATAGGGATCTTAAATGAGTATCTGACATCAACAGGCTGGGAACCACCATTTTACGACCACTCCGGATAACCAGGATTTCTTATTCCTCTTAAATATCCTATGACCATCTACCAGTTTTGAACCCTCAACCTTGGGTATAGAAGGCTGTTATGCTAGCCATTACTCCAAAAGTTCCAAGAAATTTTTTTTTCGCGGAACCATTCATTCAATTAGTTAGTTTACCTTTTCTTTCTCTTCGATTCCTGACAATCCTCCGTGGCGTACGAAAAGAAGATGGCCCTGAGATCATCTCATTTAGAATATATTTAGAGATCGATCAAGGGGTAGTTTCTCTACTACCCCATGTCAATGTGTCCATGTCATTGTTTTATTTTTTCCCGAATTTACTAGATATATTTAAAAATACAGTTATTAATTTCAATAAATATAAAAAAAAATTTTAAATCAAAACTTTTGAATTCTACAACTGTATATAACATAAATACAACAAGTAAAAGTATTGAATTATAATAAAGAGCGTGAAAAGACTTGTGAAGAAACCATCCAGTGGTAGAACTTCGATGTCTATTTAAGTAAGTAGATCCCGAAGCCATCTTCTTTTCCAATGCCTCGGAAGTTTATCAGGAATATGTAAGGTTGGTAGGTTGCGGACAAGAGGGTTTATATGGGTTAGGAGTTTGGAATTGAAAATGGTATATCTGGTACGAGAAAGGTTTGCAACAAATGGGATATTAAGGTCATTATGGTTGATTTTATTTGTGAAGAAGTAAGGAGCATTTAGGATTTTCGGATTGGATGGCGGGAGGAAAATTAGATGGCTTACTAGAGCCCCATAGCTCGATTCCATATGTCCTGATGGGCCTGATAATTTTGATTTTAAAAATACAAAAAAAAAAAAAAATGTTAGTGTTTTTACTTTCACTATGAAGTAAATATTACTTAAGAGATTAAAGGAACTATCATTAAAAATTTCCAATCCGAGTTTTCCACTTAAAAAAAAATACATTCACCAAATTAAGGGACACAAATCCAAATAACTAAGTATTCCCCAAAATAGTATGTCTGTCCATATAATAAATCTAGATAGATAAAAATATTACTTATCGCCTATAATCTTAGAAATTACATAGGAAGATAGTTCACGAATGTTACACATGCTTTTCGAAAAAGTTGCTTGTTTAAGTGAAACCGAAAGGACGAAATTACTGTTATTATTTGTTAATATAGTCTCTTAAGTTAAGGTCGTGTCTTTTTTTGAAACTCTGTCTCAATTTATGGAATGAAAGTTAGAGCAACACTCTTATTATTAATAATAAGATGGATTTATTTTTTTTATTATATTTTTTTTTTATTAGATCGAATAATAAACTAAAGAAGTTTTTTTTAATATACATTTAAAGTTCATTTTATGCTACTTTGGCTAATCGGACGATGCAACTGTGAAAGTTCTAAATTTTGATGTCCAGGATTAATTAGAATAGGACTTTTTAATGAGCACCTGTTATCGTCAATTTCTCACTTTAGTACTTTAAACTTTTTTTCTTTTAAATTTTTAGAATGACATTTATTTTAAATGATGTAGTTATTATTTGCCAGTTGAGATTATTTGATGGAAAAGTTGTTTAGGGGTAAGGTCACCAAGAAAAACACACTGATAAGCAAACTTATTTTCTTTGTATGCTGACGTTTCGCCCTATTTTGTGGGCCTTCATCAGAGCTAACAAAAACAAGATAACATCCAATTCAATTTAAAGAAAAAAAGTACAATAATAGGAAACAAGTACTTAAATATGGAAACAAATAGTTACATGAAATGAGAAAATTTGAAGATTATAAAAAGAAGAATTAATGTTTAATTTCATTAACACGTTCACGCCGGCGCGTACCACCGGACACTGGTGCGAAACACCAAATTATTGAAAATTGTAGTTTATGGCCAGATTTTGGCGGTACGGAAAAAAAGTTAAACGTAAAACCCCATTATTTGTTAACGAGGAATTGAATTCTGTAATTCGATTTTAATTTCGATGTACAGGGTGTCCCAAAAGACACATTTTTCGAACGAAATCCATACAAATTTTTATTCGAAATATTATAATTATAACATTTACTAATTATATTTGTACATAATTTAGTATTACAACAATTATTTTTTAATTATCTATAGGTATGTTGGTTTAGTAAAATATAAAAAAAAAAAAAAAATGATTAACAAATTTACAGCATCAGGTGATAATTTGTCTTAACGATTCATGAGAATTAAAGACAATAATACGTTCATGAAGTATGAAAAACATTTAAAACAAAGAAACTGGAATTTATAGGGACAATATTTTAAAAAAAGGAAGAGCTAAAAGGAAAAACATTTTTTTTGTAAACCGACACGACGAAAAAACCGAAACATTGAATAAATCATGTATAAAAGTTTCAAAAAAAATAAAAAAAAATGATTATAAAAAGTATATAATGTCTAATCGAATATAATTGAAATATTTAATTTTTTGATTGCGTAATCGAGTGATTTATTTTTTCATGAACTTTATTCTGATTATCTTTTTTGTCTTGGTCAATTACAAAGTTTTAATTAAACCGTTAGTAAAACGGGAAGTATATCAAATTACACAATTTGATCGTTTTGCAACATTACTCTAATTGGTTGAAATTAATCACGATTATTATAAGAAATAATTAAATTCCAGAAATTTTTGAATAATTTAATAATAATCTTTTTCGTTTTACTGTTATTTTTACTCGTTGATTTTTTTGAAAGAAGAACCACGCTATCCGAAAATTAAGTATTTCATTGAATATTTGCCCGGATTAGCCGCCTGAAGAGTTTCCTTAGAGCTAGATAACCCGTAATTGCGTGACCTGAAGTCGTTAAATATAATTGGAATAATAAAATAGTAGCGACCCAAATGAGCGTTTAAAGGTTATTTAGCTGGATAATGAAGGAATTACTGAGGAGGCAGTCAACGCTTAAACGAAGAACAAATTTCTGAGGGTCAACAGAAACTTGAACGGAGCATTTTATAGTTCTAGCGAAAATAATATATATATATTGTGTGTGTGTGTGTGTGTGTGTGTTAGGAAACTACTAGGTTGTTTCTCCACACACCTCACACAGGGCAAAATCACAAATTCAGGTGGACAAAAATCAAGTCAAAAGTTTGAAATTCTCGAGTGCTTGAACTTTTTATTATTAGTTGGTGTGACGCTTAATACTAATATTTCCCCGCTATACCGTGTTTACAAATAAATAGTAAATCATTGAATTATTTCCTGTTCACACAAGTGCCTAATAACCGGCTGTGGGATTATCTTAATTCGATGGCCATTTATTATGTTTAAGGTGTGTGTCTTTTTGCTTTTATTTAACAATAGACATTGCTGAGACAGGTAAGACATTATATTTTCAAACTCGTTATTGAATATACATTGTAATCTACCTGTAGTGTTAATTTACCAATTTGTAAATGTATGCCTCTATTCAATAACAAAAAATTATATGCCAACCAAGTTACCTCAAGGATTTGTCCTTCTAATCCTTCTAATCTTTAAATGTTACGAAGAATTTTTGCGTTTGGGTGATTCATAATTTTTTTCAGACACAACACCCGAAATTAAAATTTTTACAATCTATAATTTGAAGGGTTTCCTGAATGATATAAAATACAACTATTAGCAGGTTTAAGCAACTCTGAGCCATAATTAGAATTTTTGTATTATTTTTCCCGTATTCTGGGACTTCAAACGTAAAATGTAGGGAAGTTTAAGATTTTAGCAAATAAATTTGATGTTTGACCACAGGCCCTTCCCAATCGTGTCAAAAAATTAATTAGTTTTTAAATTTTTTTTCTTATATTTCGTTAAATATTTTTTTCTGTAATCTGGGACTCCAAAAGTTAAATATGTACAAGTTTCAGAATTTTGTCCACCTAAATCGTTCATTTTTTCCCACTGTGAGCCTGTATCAAGCCAACAATCATTGTTCATATTTATTTGATGTATTTTTTGTATTATACATTTGTAAATATCATGTAAATAAAAAAGTTAGAGAGAGAATCATTAAGAGAAGAAAAGATTCCACGGGTTCCAGAATATAGAATACGCTTGACCATGGCCACAACCGACTACAATCCGCTCAAAAGTTACTATATAGAAATACAATATACTAATATATGTTGTATAAACACCTATTTACTTTCACCTAATTTAATGTGTGATTAATTAATTAATGTACAATGCATGAGTTGTTCTTAATAAATTTATTTTTTATTTAATTTATTTATTTAACTTTCCTTTTATGCTGCTGTGGCTAATCGGACGATGCTATAGTGGGAGTTTTAAAATTTGCTTATCCAGCTTAATTAGGATAGGGATCTTTAACGAGTACCTGACATCGCCCATGCTCGGGACCACCTTTTAACGTCCCCTCCGAAGGACGGCAACTAAGGATTTTTTACTCGTGTTAAAAACCCGAGGGCCACCTGCGGATCTGAACCCGCCGTCTTTTAGTAAATATTTTTAATTATGGTAATTTTAAATAATTTTCTAATAATTCATTTTTCATTAAAGTATTGTTTTTTTTTCACTATATTAGACAATTTTCGTTTGCGTTATGTAAGGAAATTCTATGATAAGTATGATTTGGAACGAAATGAAATTCGTAATTAGTACCATTTGACAATTATTGCATTAATCAAACGCGTTCTTATGGACTGGGAATTGGTTTTTTAGATGGAAATGACAGATTTTTATATTAAAATGATACGTCAAAATATCGATTTCGTAAAAAAATTTTATTGTACCTTTTGGGATTCACTAATAAACTTAGTACACATGGATAGACACACATACACACACACGCACAACTTTTTGCGGGACTTGGTCATTTGGAATCAGAGGACTCTAAAACATATATATGCTGTGAAAAATCTAATGCGAAAATTTTCCCATCACAATACTTCCCATACCATATATTTCATTTGTAGGTAAGTGTAAGTAAAAAGTTAATTCAGATATGTAAATGCAATGTATTAATAAAAGTAAGGAATTCGAGGAAAATAAAAATCGGAATCAAGCTTTCAGAGGTACAGAGAGTGGAAGCATAATTAAATAAAATAATATTTAATTGTTTAATATTTTATCTATTGTTAAATATATTATATAATATGTATGTTCTTTTGATGTACACATGATATATATGTATTAATGGTGTACATTTATTAATTTAATAATGCAGATATACAGGCGAAAAATAGATTGTTGTATAACCGTTGAATATTCTAATATATTAAATCATTCGAAGATATTTTCATCTATTTATAAAATCCGTCCCTTTTCTTCAGTTCTTTAAATAGATGTCATTTAAATATTCTGAAAGGAATGAGCAATGCAAGTTCTTTAAACCATCTCTTCGCCGAACACCTGATTTTACTTTCTAATCTTTCACTCTCATAAACCGGTATGCGTTTCCGTATTTCGCTTTTAAACGAAAGTTTATCTTAAAATAATATTAATTATGAGGAAGAAAATATTTTGAGGAAAATAATAAACAAAAAATCGACTAAGGAATCGCAATGTGTTCCTTAGGTGGCATAACTTTCTTCGACGAAGTGGGTTAACGAGATTTTCTCGTATTTTGGAAGGTTTTTTTAATTTATTTTTTAAATCAGAGTGTTCTTTATTGTGTTAGCTTTGAATATTGTAGAAGAAGTAAGGGAAAATATAAAGAAAAAGCGAAGAAAATATTGAAAAACTGAACATATTGTTGAAGAGACTTTGAGGGTACCGCCGCCAGATGGCTCTGGTCTCAGGCCGGCACTGACAGTTAGAATCCAGACTTGGGAAGGTGTATATGTCGATTCGTTCTTGAACGATTTACGTATTCTAAGTGCTGTGTATCATTCCATTGTTTCATCTCGTACATAGGCTGGGATATGTTTTAATCATTAGGCGGTATAATGGTAAGTAAATTTTAAAAAAAGTACATAGAACACAGAGCAGTTTTATGTCTGAAAAATAATAGATTCGATGTCATTATTTATGCATGAAATGCTTTATGTATGTGATTTATTTATATTAAACAGAAGCATGGCATGTGTATTTTTTAAACACGATCAATTAAATTAAACATTAACATCGTTTTATATGTTTACCTAATTAATTAATATCAGTAGTTTTATAATAAAATAAAATTAAAATTTTAATTTCTTATTTTATCGCTTAATAAGATGAATATTATAGAAAATATATTAAAATACCGGCAAGGTTGGATTTGAGTAAGTTCGTGGCGATAAACAGTTCTGACCTTGACCGTTGGCCCCGCACGCCTCCTTGATAGTAAACATTAAATATTCAGTCATTGTTGCTTTTTTTTATACTTATTTTTATTTTTAATAATTATTACAAAATTATTTAATCACAATAATGTATTTTTCTTGTTAAAGTATACATAATAAAACAAAATAACTTAAAAGCATCTTTAAGTTAAGATTATTTTAACATATTTCAAGTAGTTTTGCATGTCAACTATAACCTTTAAAATGCTTGTTTTCAAATGCATGCACAATCGATTGTTGAAGTGTTTATATATTTAGAATTACAATTATTTGAAATATCAAACTTATTTTGCTTATTATAACATAATTTTGATTGATTTGGAGTTGTGGTCGTTTTTACAAATTATTGAGACGTTAATAATTATTTATGTCATCTTGATTAGGTTCTAGTGGAATGAGATTAACGGGGGATGTCATAACATTTTTATCTCAAATGGCTTCTGTTGATATTAATTTAATCGTTTTTTTTTTATTCAAAGATACTCTGACTTTTATAATGGAAATGTGTGTTTGTTTTAATTTAAATTCTTTTCCCTGTGTCTCAAACGTAACAATTATGTCATTAGTATTTAATTATTTCTGTATGCATATAAAGTTGTTGGAATTTCTTTCTACAACTTTTCAACCAATGTTAAGCTTTATTATGTTTCTGAAAACAATATTTTATATTATATTAATATTTTCACAGTATAATATAATATTATTTTTAAAAGAACTTTTTTCAATTTGAGATTAATCACTGCTTTCACCCGCCCTTTTGTTTGTTTATTCATTTGGCACAGTCGCTGATCGGACAATGCAGTGGGAGTCTTAAATTTTGTCTATCCTGATTTTATTTTACATTATCCACCGACAGGTCTAGGTCCAAATACAGGTGGTAAATCATACAAAAAAAAACATTACACTACAATAATTAATATAATTTAATTGAAATAGAGATCTATATGGATAATAGCTCACATTGCACTGACTCGGTATCACCATTTTACTTCCCTCCCAAATAACGGTATAAAAAGTATTTTATACTCCCTTAAAAAAATCTAGAGCCATCTGCCGGTTTTAAATCTGCAACTTAGGCATAGAAGGCTGTCATGTTAGCCACTACACAAAAGGTGACTCCACATATGGAAGATATCAGGTGTAGAAAAGTATTGCGGGCTTTAAGGTGTTTCAAGTCCGACATTTTTCAAGTTCTTTGAGACGATAATACAAAATCTAGAAAAATGTCTGCGTGTATTTGCAGGGACGAAGACCTGATTTTCGGAAGGGCGAGGAAGGCGCGAGTAGGTTAATGTTCGTTAGAGGAGGGAAGATTTTTTTTTCCAAAAGCTGTCTGTACACATAGTAATTTTAAAATTAAATACGCTGTTTGGAAAGAAAACTATGCTTATTTACCCCCTTCATACTTTCGCTCATTTGTACATCTAGAAAAGCCGTACTAAACTAAATTGCTGATTTAAAGTAGGTTTTTTTTTTCTTTTTTTTTTTTTTAAATTTATTTATAGTAATTTAAAACTGTATTAAAGAACACCATATGTAAATATGAGAAATGAAAAAAAAAAAAAAAAGTCATGAAAATGTCTAGAAGAAGAAAGAACTATCCAGTGGTAGCACTTCACTAACTATATTAACTCAATAGGTCCTGAGGCCACCTTCTTTTCAGTCGCCTTGGAGGGTTATCAGGGATATCTGAGAAAGATAAATTACGGACAAGTGGATTTGTATGGGCAGGGAGTTTAGAATGAAAAGAGGAGCTATGTCCGCAACAAATGGGATGTTAAGGTCATTATGAATGAGGTGATTTGTAACAAAATAAGGAGCATTCAGGATTTTGCGAAGGATTTTGGATTGTAAGGGCTGGATGCGGGAGGAATTAGATGGTTTCGTAGAGCCCCAAAGCTCGATTCCATATGCCCAAATAGGTCTGATAATAGTGATGTAAATGGGTCTTTTTAATATACTGGAAGTTTTGAACGTTTGTCTATTAAGTGTTGTAGTAATCGATATCTTCGAGCAGTTTCTTGTCGTTTCAGTCTTGTGTGTGGATTCAAAGGCGCTTGTCAAGATGGAGACCTAGGTATCGGATTTGCTCAACAGGAGTAAGGGTAATGTTATTAAAGGATACTGGGTGAAGGGGGAAGGGCAAGAACACATCGGTTTGCGACGAAGGGTAGAGGCTATTTGGTGGGATTTGTTGGGGTTTATTTTAATCCTCAATTTTTGATACCATTCTTTAATGGCTGTGATGTGGGACTGATTTAAAGTAGGTTACATTATTTTTTCGCCAAAATCTGCTCACTTAAAATCCCACCAATTTCCAATTATTTTCTCAATTTTAATTATATTGATGATTAATTTAATGGTCTTTAATACCAGATACGTCTCATTTTCATTGGAATGCTCTGACAGGAATTAATTATAAAAATCACTTCCTCTAAAAAAACGTTTTCTTCTTTTATGAAAAAAACAATTCTTTCTTTTAACTGACAATCCACCATTGGAAATATTAAGAAATGTTTTAATATATTCTATGAAAACATTTGATAATTAACTAAAGAAGACAAAAAAAATAAAAAAGGTTAATTGAGATTAGGTAAAATTTAACCTTTAATTTAATCTTAGGTAAAAATCTGGTGCCGGCAACACACGACTTTCACTTACCTCGATTTTTAAAATCAATGAAAGGATTTTCAAATACAGTTAGAGATAAAAATACGTGAAACTATTAAGGAATTAATCAAATTGAATTTCTATAGAAACATGTGTTTTATTAAAAAATCTATTATATTATTATCTAAAATAATCAGTTAGTTTTATCTTTTTCTCATCACTCTCTATTAACTTCTAAAAGCTTGTGTATGAGATGATATTTTTTCTAAAATCTTTAGCTTTCCAACAGTATATCATACATGTATATTACTGCTCTTATGTTCAAAAACGAAAAATTGCATTAAAAAATATTTTTTCTGTTTTCTCCTTTAGTTGGGTATCGAATTTATTCAATTTTATATTTCGGCATTTAAGCCCTGTCAGACAATTTTTATCCTAATAAAACCTACATGATATTAAAGCCCATTAAATTTTACATCGATATAACGAGTTTAATCAAAA
This sequence comes from Piezodorus guildinii, assembly GCA_023052935.1. Taxonomy (NCBI): domain Eukaryota; kingdom Metazoa; phylum Arthropoda; class Insecta; order Hemiptera; family Pentatomidae; genus Piezodorus; species Piezodorus guildinii. Next base: position 80,161,960 of record CM041294.1, on the reverse strand, counting down.
TCGTCGGAACCGTTTGAAAACTGGAATTCGAAAATTTTCACGATCGCAAAACTTCCCCTTACATATAGTAAGTGAAAGTAAAAAGCTTAATTGTGTAACCTTAGGTAAAAAATATGAGTTTTAATTTAGATGTATAATATTCTGTCGAAAACCTGAAAAAATATATGTTATAATACTTTATAATTTTATACTGATCATTGTGATTTGAACAATTACATTGAATTTCAAGGTGGGATTGAGGTGAAAGTCGGGTGATGCCCGCACCAGATATTGTTTTATCTTAAATCAATTTCTTATATAATATTATAATACTCTTGAAAATATTGCATGCTAATCTACCAAACGTTTATTACACTACATTTTTTTTAAATAACTGGTTACGTTTAAAAATAGCTATTTATTTAAAAATGAGGAAACCTGACGGATGAGTGTGATATCTGTCCGATTGCACGGCCTTTGGCCTAGAAACAGTACGAATCTCTATATGTACTGAGCCCAAGACCCTTCATGGGCTCTAGAGGTACAGGTTTTTTTTCTTTTAATTGTTTTATTTCCTCCTCTAATTTTCTCAAGATCCTCGTAGCGAATTTAAGAATACAATAAAATTAATGTTTTCCTTTAAAATGATCATAAGCTTATTTAATTAGTTTTTTTTTTGTTTTATTGTGATAAAAAAAGTAATTAATCAATCGAGTGAATTATTAAGAAGAGAAATAATATTATTTTGCATTTTATCAATGGTGTTTTATTTCAATATCTTCTATTTTACTTTGAATTATTTCTTCGTAATTTGCACTGTTCTTTTCTGAATGATTTCAAAGTAATTCTTAATATTAAGTGTTTTGAGAAAACACTTTTTTTTACTGTGAGTGAGTTATTAATTTGATATATCTGCCTCTTATCTAAATCCTTATCTCATTTATTTAAAAAAAAAAAATATTTTTAGAGATTTTGAACTGTATTAAAACAAGTACATTAGGTAGATTGGAGGAAAAAATCTGGTGCGGGCTACATACGACTTCCACTTACCTTGACTGTTAAAATCAATTTTAAAACAATTAAATAATCTTCAATTTGAAACATATTTTAAGTTGATTTTAATAAAACGTGTATTCATTTTCGTTGGAAACATATGATTTCGATTAAATAATAGAACAACATTGAATTGTTAATCAGTAATAAGTTTATTCCCTATTCGTCACTTTATATTACATTTTACAACTTCGTGTATCAGATAATATCTCTTCTAAAATCTTTCTCTTTCCAACTGTATGTTATACGTCTATATTACTGTCTAAGTATAAAAAAAAAAAAAAAAAAATTTAAAAATAGTTTTTCTTTTTTATCGTTTAGTTGATCATCAAATTCAACTTGTATATTTAGCCCCCCTTTATCAGTGTCATTAAAATGATATGGTTACTCTTTTGGCATGTACAAAATTAAAGGTGGTTTAGGGGGAGAACATTTCAAATATCGGTATTTACGCCCTGTAATTCGGTATTAAAGTCTGAATATTTCGATCAGAATAAAACATACTGTTACGGGCTACGGGCTACGGGGCGTGAGAAATGAACTACTCCAGTTTACAAATTACAGATGTTTATTAACACAGAAAACACAAATACAAAGGGATTACTAACCACTATATTAACAATAATAATGGAATTACCAGCTTACTACTAAACAGTATACATATAAAATCAGGTATTCCTAACAATTAAACTACTTACGTAAATTTATACAATATGCTAGATTTATTCTAAAACTTACAACTATAAGTTATATATAAACTACAGTCTTCTAATTTCCCACCGACCGGTTATCACAATACTGACACACAGTTTCACTACACTGTCACACTGTCACGAACGGTTCACTGTCACTGGTCACTGATACATCACAGATGCTTGTTGAGCCGGATTAGGACTGACTCCTCCTAGGCTCAGGGGACAGCTATTTGTACCACCGCCGAATCTTCTAGACCCGGGCGCAGGTAGGGTGGTGGGCCTTTCCAGGCACTTCGAGGACTGTCCAGGTCCAGAAGTCTCTAGCCTCATCTAGGCCCCTCCAGGCGTGGTCCACCCGTCATTGTCTTGACCGTAGCACTACCCCCTCCTTAGACGTGCTCTGCCCCAGAGCACAGATTGCAGAAGCTGAGCGATGCTGATCTTCCTCCGATGTAGGTGTTTTGTCTTTCCAGGGGTTGAACGTGCATACCATTATGATGACTCCAGAGTTGGCGAACGTCTCTTCTACAATGTTCCTGACAATCCTCCACTCCAGGCCATCGTATCCACAACCCAACTTCGGGATGGCGAGCTTGGTGACACGCAGTTCCAGAAGCTTTCTCCGCAGGTCGTCAAGACTCCGGCGCAGTGTGTCGTATGTCGGCTTCTGCTCTGATGAACTCTTGGTAACCAAGTAAAACAGGTGCCGGCCTTCATGCTCTTGATGGAGAGTCTTCCCAACTCTTGGTCCCTGGCGTTCCAGCTCTTCAATTCCAGCGAACTTCTTCCTGAAGACCGTCGCAATCCCCCGGGAATTCCTCAGATGTTCGGCGACACAGTGTGCTAGAGCATAGTCTACCGGTAACGAGAATATGTCTCTGTAAACTGTCTGCGTTACCCTACGGGAGTCTGGCGCCTTAGGATGGGGAGTTAGGTCCTTGTCGGTGAGGTTCCTCACTTGCTGTTCCTCTGTAGGGCCATGGTTTCCCTTGTATGGAGCCAATCGGTTGAAATGGACTACCTTGGGTTTTCCTTTGGGCTGCTTCCTGATCCTATAGATGACATCATTGATCCTCTTGATGACCTCATACGGTCCGTCCCAGGAGTTTTGAAGTTTGGGTGAGTAGCCTTGCCTTCTTCGAGGATCGTGTAGCCAGACCAAGTCTCCAGGTTGGAAGCCACCTTTCTCTGCCTTGATGTCGTAACGCTCCTTCATTCTGTCACTTGCTCCCTGGATGTTTGTGCGAACCTTCTCGTGAATAGTGTTCATCCGCTTCCGTAGGTTCGTGACGTAGTCTTCTCCGGCGACCTCCTCATCAGGCTTGAAACCGAATTTCAGATCGCAAGGCAAGCGTAGTTCTCTGCCGAACACGACATTGGCGGGGGTCTGCCCTGTCGTTTCATTAACTGAACTACGATAGGCTAGCAGGAACAGAAGAAGATATTGGTCCCAGTCTCGCTGATGGTCAGAAACTACCTTGGCCAAATATCGACCCATTGTCCTGTTCATGCGCTCTACCATGCCATCGGACTGAGGGTGAAGAGGCGTCGTTCTGGTCTTCCGTATTCCTAGAGCCTCGCACATCCTGGAGAAGACTGCCGACTCAAAGTTTCTTCCTTGGTCAGCATGAAGTTCCATGGGCACCCCAAACCGACTGACGAGCTGCTTCACGAGAACATCTGCAACCGTGGCGGCCTCCTGATTCGGAAGGGCGTAAGCTTCCACCCACTTTGAAAAATAATCCATGGCCACGAGAATATATCGGTTGCCATTATCTGTCAGAGGAAAAGGGCCAGCGATGTCTACCGCTATTCTCTCGAATGGTGCTCCTACGTTGTATTTCTTCATAGGTGCCTTCTTTTTCCTTATCGGTCCATTAGAGGCGGCACAAGTTGCACACCGCCGGCACCAATCTAACACATCGTCCTTGAGGTTTGCCCAGTAAAAGCGTTCACGAACCTTTTCTAATGTCCGGTGAACTCCAAGGTGGCCACCAGATGCTCCATCATGTAATTCCCTCAGTACTTCGGGCACTTTAATCTTTGGTACGATGAGCTGTAGTCTCCGCTGATCTCCCTCTGTGTTCTCCAATGCTCGTTTCAGCAGACCTTTGTCCAGTAGAATGGACTTCCATTGAGCCCAATAGGTTTTTATATTTTTCGACATTGGAGCAACATCCTGCCAGCTTGGTCTCCTTTGGCCTGATAGCTTCCATTCCCTTATTTGTTTCAAGTCCGGGTCCTCGTCCTGTTCCTTTGCCAGTTGTGTGTCCTGCCAACCGTCGGTAACGACCGTAGTCCGCAACACTGTTGCTTGCTTTTCTTCTTGTCGAGAACAATGCTTGCATTCTCCGTCACAGGGTCTCCTTGAGAGCGCATCCGCATTCCGGTGACTCGTTCCAGAACGATGAGCAGATTCGAAGTCATATTCCTGAAGGCGCTCGATCCACCGTGCAACTTGTCCCTCCGGTGACTTGAATCGCAGCAGCCACATTAGAGCTGCGTGGTCCGTTCTCAGTAGAAATCTTCTTCCATACAGGTATTTATGAAAGTGCTCTATGGACTTAACCACTGCCAGAAGCTCTTTCCTTGTGACACAGTAGTTGCGTTCTGGAGCTGACAGTGCTTTGCTGAAGTACCCAATAACCTTTTCTTCCCCGTCTTGGAGTTGGGAAAGGACGCTCCCAATAGCAGTGTTGCTGGCATCTGTGTCAAGAATGAACTTGCCCTCGGGACGTGGATAGCTTAGAATAGGCGCACTACTCAATTTCTTCTTTAACTCCTCAAATGAAGCCTGACACTCGCGATCCCAAAGGAAAGTCCGTTTTTCCTCAGTGAGCCTGGTAAGAGGTTTTGCGATGTTGGCGAATCCTTTCACGTACCTCCTGTAGTAGGTGCAGAGCCCGAGGAAACTTCTCACTTGGTGCTTATCTCGAGGTGCTGGCCAATTGGTGATCGCTGTAATCTTCTCTGGGTCAACAGCAACTCCGTTGTCTGATACAACATGCCCCAGGTAGTTGACTTGCCTTCGGAAGAGATTGCACTTCTTCGGGTTCAGTTTTAGATTAGCTGCACGCAGCCGTTCGAAGACCCGCTCCAGATTCTCCAGATGGTGAGTGAAGGATTTTCCCAGTACAATGATGTCGTCCAAGTAAACCAGGCATATCTCCCAAGAAAGGCCTCTTAAGACGCTTTCCATCAGCCTCTCGAACGTTGCAGGTGCATTGCAAAGTCCGAATGGCATTACCGTAAATTGCCAGAGGCCAGTGCCGATTGAAAATGCCGTCTTCTCCTTATCTTCCGGTGCCAATCCAACCTGCCAATATCCACTGCGGAGATCCAAGGTAGAAAATAGTTTGCAACCCTCTAGTGTGTCCAGCGTGTCGTCAATCCTTGGGAGTGGGTAACTGTCCTTCTTCGTGGCGTTGTTCAAAAGACGGTAATCTACGCAGAATCTTGTCGTCCCATCTTTCTTTTTCACTAGTACGACAGGAGACATCCATGGGCTACTCGAGGGCTCGATGACACCATCATTCGCCATATCCGTAATAATCTCCTCGGCATCCTTTCGTTTAGCTAGCGGCAGCCTCCTCGGGATCTGTCGGATGGGCTTTGTATCCCCGGTGTCAATTTTGTGCTGGACGATGTTCGTTCTACCCCGTGGTCCTGAGCTGATCTCGAAAATGTCCTGCCATCGGGTAATCAATCTCTTCAGGATTTCGCTCTGTTCAGGCGAAAGTTCTCTGCATGATTCCCTCACGAATCCTTTTAATTCTTCGGGTAGTCCTCGTTGCTCGGTGGGGTTGCGTTGTAGCTGTCGGACTACTGAGGTAGCGGCCGTACATTCTCCGACTGGTGTTCCTCTCTTGAGTGTCACCGGGAAGCTGTTCAGATTCATCAGTCGGATTGGGGTGGTATGTCCGACCTTGATGAGAGACCTTGCAACCAGAACACCGCGTCCGACTTCCTGCTCCTCGTGCTTCCCAGGTTCAAGTAGAAGACATTGACCCTCCGGTAGTCGTCCATTGATCGTCCCATGCGTCAGAATTTGACTCCGTGCAGGTAAAGTGGTGTCTTCTAGTAGGAGTACTCGTGCATAGAGGTCCTTTCCCTGCCGAAGGATGACCTCTTCGTCCCCCAGCGTCATCACACCTCTCGACATGTCCAGCTTGATCCCGTATTTGATCATCAAGTCCATGCCGAAGATGACTTCCTCGTCTATTTTCGCCACGAGAACGCGGTGCTCTAGACGTTGGCCCCCGATGAAGAAAGTGGCCACTGTCTCTCCGTAGACCTCGGCTGGCTGTCCTGTGGCTGTCCGTAACGCCCAAGTGGTAGGTGATATCTTCTTAGCGTTAACTGCCTTCGGGTTCAGTATTGTCATGGTTGCGCCGGTATCCAGCAGAAAACTCCGCAGCTGCCCGTTCACCATTCCATCCACATAAAAACTATTTGTCTTGCTCCCTATTGTCGCGATTCTCACGGCGACCCTGGGGCCTTCGATGCTACGGGTTGACAGTTGCCCCTTCCCATCAACCCTCCTTAGTTTTCCTGTTGCTTTTTCCGGCTTCCTGGTAGGACACTTGCTTCTGGGGTGTCCAAGTTGACCGCAGCTCCAACAGCGTATCTCCTTTTTGCGGGTCCTGAGGGCTTCTAAAACCTTTGCTACTATGTCCTCGATGGTGGGGGCCGCGTTAGGCTCCGCTTCTGCCGCTCGAACTCGTGCATGTCCACGGACTGACTGCCTGACAGCCTCGAATTCCATGGCCTGCGACAATGCATCGCCCAAAGTTTTAGGTCGTGCGAGTTTCACTGCCTGTTGGGTTTCCGGGTCTCGAAGTCCATCCAGGAATTTGTCGATAGCCAAGCTCTCGTAGACGTCGTCGGTGACCGTTGGGTAGGCATTCCTCACTAGCCGGGCGATATCTGCTTCAAATTCCTGCAGCGTCTCGTTGGTCTTCTGGACCCTGTTCTTTAACTGGGAACGGTATAGTTGGTCCATGTGGCGATGGCCGAAACGCATCTCCAGTCTTTTCATCAGCTCACTGTAGTTGCACCGCTCCGACATGGGCATCCCCTGTAGCACTCCTAAGGCGTCTCCACGCAAGGCTAGGCACAACGCTGATGCTTGCGTCTCCTTTGACCACCCGTGGATCGAAGCCGCTGTCTCGAAGAGAGTCACGTAGTCCTCCCACGGCGTCTTCCCGTCGAACAATGGGATGGTGTTGTGCGTTGGTGGCAGCCCAGCATTGGCGGAGGGAATGGTGTTGTGAGGGCTTCTCTCAGAGGGTTGGTCGGTGTCGATTGTCGGTGGGTTGCCCATACGTTCTTCTAGAGCTTCTATTCTTACCCTAAGTTCATTTTCTATTGAATCGACTTTTTCTCCTAATCTAGATTCTACATCAGCTAACTTATTATCTACACTTTCCATTAACTTAGTTTCTAAATTGCCTAACTTAGCCTCCAATGTATTTTTAACAGTACTTAATTCATTACCTAACTTCTTTTCTACATTACCTAACTCATTTTTAACAGTACTTAATTCATTACCTAACTTCTTTTCTACATTACCTAACTCATTTTTAACAGTACTTAATTCATTACCTAACTTCTTTTCTACATTACCTAACTCATTTTTAACAGTACTTAATTCATTACCTAACTTCTTTTCTACATTACCTAATTCAGTTTTAAAAGTTGCAGACAACTTACTGAAATCATTTTCAAACGTAATCTCGTCTGGATTTTCCCCTGAATCAACAAAAAATTGGCGCAAGCGTTGTTGCAGTACTGATTTCGTTCCGGAAGTATCCAGTTCCTGATCTCGTTCTTCTAACTCCCGTCTTAAGTCTGCAACTTTTAAATCATTCAGTCTAACACTCTGAGAAGTCATTTTCCACACAGTAGCCCAATAATTACAAAAACAAGAAAACCAAAATTATAACCATTTACAATGATCCCACTTCTGACACCAAATTGTTACGGGCTACGGGCTACGGGGCGTGAGAAATGAACTACTCCAGTTTACAAATTACAGATGTTTATTAACACAGAAAACACAAATACAAAGGGATTACTAACCACTATATTAACAATAATAATGGAATTACCAGCTTACTACTAAACAGTATACATATAAAATCAGGTATTCCTAACAATTAAACTACTTACGTAAATTTATACAATATGCTAGATTTATTCTAAAACTTACAACTATAAGTTATATATAAACTACAGTCTTCTAATTTCCCACCGACCGGTTATCACAATACTGACACACAGTTTCACTACACTGTCACACTGTCACGAACGGTTCACTGTCACTGGTCACTGATACATCACAGATGCTTGTTGAGCCGGATTAGGACTGACTCCTCCTAGGCTCAGGGGACAGCTATTTGTACCACCGCCGAATCTTCTAGACCCGGGCGCAGGTAGGGTGGTGGGCCTTTCCAGGCACTTCGAGGACTGTCCAGGTCCAGAAGTCTCTAGCCTCATCTAGGCCCCTCCAGGCGTGGTCCACCCGTCATTGTCTTGACCGTAGCAATACATAATATTCAAGCCCATTAAATTTTACATCTATATTGCAAGTTTAATCAAGATCGTTAATACCGTTTTTGAGAAAATCGTAAAAAGGTGCATAATGTGACTCTTCTGGTTAGCCGGTTTTGATGAAAATGTTGCCGCACCAAATTGTTGTCTTAAATATGAAATTTCATTTTCGTGTTTCCATTATCGACTTTTCGTTTTTACACCACACAGACCTTTTTTCGGGACTTGGTTATTTGGAGTACGGAGACCCTAAAACGTGTATTTCCTTCGAAAAATCTATACCCCAATACTTTCTCTGACTATATATATATTTCACATATAAGTAAATTAAAGTGAAAAATACAAATTCGTGTAGAGACCCTACCCTTTGGCAGCAGTCTAATAAATATTTCAAAAACATAAGTTCCCTCGGTCATCTTCTTTTCAGACACCTCGGGTGATCATCAGAAATCGTAGAGAAAGCAGGGAATGCAACTTGTGGGTTAGTGTGAAAATGGAGTTTTTCGGAAATTGGCTACCATATCCTTGGCTTTACGCCAAGCGAGAAAAGTTTAATTTTGCTAACCCTTCTTTCACCCTCATCTAGTCCATCATGTTTATAACTTGACGTTCGGGAATTAAAAGTAAGACTTTCACGCGCTCTTATTGAAGGAAACGGAGTTTTGATTTCTTCCGGATGTGCCCAGGCCTTTGGAGCACAGAAGATTTGTGCAAATTACTCCTTGGAGTCCGGATAATACGGTCTCATGTTTAGCTTGGATATTGTTAATGCGATGCTTGGGATAATTATGAAAAGAAGTTGGCTTAAACTGCAGTCTTGCATGATGCAGATACTGATCGTGAATTCATTGGAAGTATGGTGGGATGCTCTGACTACATTTCTAGTTCCATTTCCTGTTACGCCAGTTCTATATCTCATATTCTGAACCTATCGAAGGCTTTGAAGAAGTCAATGGGTTTTTTAATTTTTGTTTTCAGTTTCTATCTTGGTCTTTTCTGATTATTTCATTATGCTGTGCTAAAAATGATCTAGTGATCTAAATTTAGGGACTCCCACTTTAGCATCGTCCAAGTAGCCAGCAAAAAGGAGCAGAGCAACATAAATTGCCGTTAAATGAACAAACAATTGTGGTCTCTGGTATACAGCTGATCAAGAAGCAATAATGTTGACTCACTCAACATGGTAGTTGATCAAAACGTAGATGGGAGGATTTATCATTGATCAGAATTATAGATATGAGTTTACTAACTATAATTATCAAGTATACTAACTATAAGTAGTCAATGCATAATGTATAATGCGAATCCACCGAGGAGGATTATCTTTCGTCCACTTCCGGAATTAGTAACCGGTAAATGATTACTTCATCTCACTCCGTATTACTTTCACTTACCTATACATGAAATGTATAATGGGGGAAAGTATTAAGTACTGTACAAATTCCCGCAAAAAGATGTCTGTTTATTTGTCTAATTCTAGTTTTAAAAAATCTGATTCGCGCAACACACGACTTTTACTCACCTCCTTTGTTAAAAAAAAAAATATAATTTTTTAATACATGTAGAGATAAAAATACTTTAACACTGAATCAATTAAATTGAATTTCAATAGATTTTATTAAATAATCTATTATATTTTAACTGCACAATCAGTTAGTTTTATCGACTTTTCATCAATCTCAATTAACCTTTAAAATTCCCAGTATTAGATAATATTTTTTCTAAAATCATTAGCCATCCAACGGTATATTATACATCTATGATACTATTATTGTGTTCAAAAACACAAAAATTGCACTTTTCCCCTTTAGTTGTTTATCTAATTCGTTCAACATGCATATTTAGTCGTTATTTATGCTAATAAGATGATGTGCCTATTTTTTTTAACATAAAAAAATTAAAGGTACTTTAGAGGAAGAAACTTTCAAATATCGGCATAGCCCTGGCAGGCTGTTTCAATCAGAATGAAAGTTACATAATTTAAAAGTTCTCCTGATTGGCTGGTTTTAATGAAAAAGTTGCTGTAACATATCGGGAGTATAGTTTAGTATGAAATTTCATTTTCGTACATTTCCTACAAACATTTTTTCGTGCTGGACTTACTACAAACACACGGACACACGGGCTCACAAACCTTTTTGAGGGGCTTGGTTGTTTGGACTCAGGGGACCCTAAAACGTGAATTTCCGTTAAAAACTGGAATTAAATCATTTTCACGATCGCAATACTTTCCCTTACTAATACTTCATGCACAGGTATGTGAAAGTAATTAGTATTTGATTTCCTATTTCACTCAGAATATTGAAGAAAATACCATCCATTATCTGTATATTCTCTGGAAAAATATCCAGTGAAACTGGAATTCGAATCTTTTCACGATCGCAATATTTTCCCTTACTATATATTTCATTTAGAGGTAAGTGAAAGTAAAAAATTACAAAACTAAAATCTCATATACTAAGCATTTTGTATATTTTTATGATATACTCTAAAGCGGTTCTAACAGTTTTAATCAAACTCGCTATATTGATGTGAAATTAAATAAGCTTTTATATCATACAAATTTTGTCCTCATTGAAATAATCTTACAAGTATCCAATGCCGAATTTCAAAATTTTCTTCCTCTAAAGTATTCTTAATTTTAGTGATTCGAAAAAAATAACCATATCATATTGTTAGCATTGCTAAAAAACGGGTTTATATTTAAGTTGAGCGAATTTGGTATCCAACTAAAGTAGAAAAGAGCAAAACAGTTTTTTTTAATGTAATTTTTGGTACATAAGAACAGTAATATAGCTGTATAATATATTCTTTTTGAAAACTTAAGCTTGCTGTACATAATAATATAATAGATTCCTTAATGAAACACACGTTTCTATGAAAACCCAATGTAATTCTATAACCTTATTTCATTTCTAACTTTGCTGAAAAGTTCTTAAATTGATTTTTACAACAAATGTAAGTACAAGTCGTGTGTTGCGCTTAAAATAGTTTTTTAAAAATAATTCGCATTTTCTAACGACTCTAAACATGCTCCTCTATCGCCCATCTTCCAGGAAACTCTCTAAAGACCCAGTTTTCAAGCTATCGCCGTGGTTTCTTGGTCAAATCCATTACTACAAACGACAGAGGCTGTACCTATTACGAGCAACACTTTTCCCCTTCCTCAGCAAGTACAGCTGCTTCAGTTCTTCACCAAGTTGTCGGCGTTTTGTCTTCGCTCTTACAACATTGTGTACATCATCTGGGAGAAGAAAAAAAAATCACTATAATTAACCCATATTATGTACCTCGAGAAACCGGTATAGTCACTAGTAGTGATGGGCAAATACTCAAAAAATTTGAGTACTGATTACTGTAATCAAATGATGCTCGCCGCTGATTACAAAATGTATTCAGCTTTCCTCCTGATTACTTTCTATTTTCCTCTGTAATCAAAATTTTCGTACTTTTGAGTACTTGATTACTTGAGTACTTGATTACTTTTTTATATGAGGTGGCCAGAATAGAGAATATTACCTACATCTATTAAGTACTGGTTTAATCGATTTTTAGGTCTATTAATAATTTCTTTAAGCCATTTATTTCATACTATCGGATTTACGATTCGGAACTTTTTCGTATTTATTGGATACTAGGATCAGTAGCTGCATTCCCAAAGGTTCGTTACCGACTAAACTATTAATATTAATCGCGCTCGCTCAAATATAGGTTTATTATAACTTTTTCGTATTTATTGGATACTAGACTAAGTAGCTGCGTTCCCAAAGGTTCGTTACCGATTATACTATTAATTTTAATCGCGCTCGCTCAAATATGGGTTTATTATAACTTTTTCGTATTTATTGGGTACTAGGATCAGTAGCTGCATTCCCAAAGGTTCGTTACCGACTAAACTATTAATTTTAATCGCGCTCGCTCAAATATAGGTTTATTATAACTTTTTCGTATTTATTGGATACTAGACTAAGTAGCTGCGTTCCCAAAGGTTCGTTACCGATTATACTATTAATTTTAATCGCGCTCGCTCAAATATGGGTTTATTATAACTTTTTCGTATTTATTGGATACTAGGATCAGTAGCTGCGTTCCCAAAGGTTCGTTACCGACTAAACTATTAATTTTAATCGCGCTCGCTCAAATATAGGTTTATTATAACTTTTTCGTATTTATTGGATACTAGACTAAGTAGCTGCGTTCCCAAAGGTTCGTTACCGATTATACTATTAATTTTAATCGCGCTCGCTCAAATATGGGTTTATTATAACTTTTTCGTATTTATTGGATACTAGACTAAGTAGCTGCGTTCCCAAAGGTTCGTTACCGATTATACTATTAATTTTAATCGCGCTCGCTCAAATATGGGTTTATTATAACTTTTTCGTATTTATTGGATACTAGGATCAGTAGCTGCATTCCCAAAGGTTCGTTACCGACTAAACTATTAATTTTAATCGCGCTCGCTCAAATATAGGTTTATTATAACTTTTTCGTATTTATTGGATACTAGACTAAGTAGCTGCGTTCCCAAAGGTTCGTTACCGATTATACTATTAATTTTAATCGCGCTCGCTCAAATATGGGTTTATTATAACTTTTTCGTATTTATTGGATACTAGGATCAGTAGCTGCATTCCCAAAGGTTCGTTACCGACTAAACTATTAATTTTAATCGCGCTCGCTCAAATATAGGTTTATTATAACTTTTTCGTATTTATTGGATACTAGACTAAGTAGCTGCGTTCCCAAAGGTTCGTTACCGATTATACTATTAATTTTAATCGCGCTCGCTCAAATATGGGTTTATTATAACTTTTTCGTATTTATTGGATACTAGGATCAGTAGCTGCGTTCCCAAAGGTTCGTTACCGACTAAACTATTAATTTTAATCGCGCTCGCTCAAATATAGGTTTATTATAACTTTTTCGTATTTATTGGATACTAGACTAAGTAGCTGCGTTCCCAAAGGTTCGTTACCGACTAAACTATTAATTTTAATCGCGCTCGCTCAAATATGGGTTTATTATAACTTTTTTGTATTTATTGGATACTAGGATCAGTAGTTGCGTTCCCAAAGGTTCGTTACCGACTAAACTATTAATTTTAATCGCGCTCGCTCAAATATGGGTTTATTAAAACTTTTTTGTATTTATTGGATACTAGGCTCAGTAGCTGCGTTATGGGGCGTTCTATCCTGACCATTCTATTAATTATTCGTGTGCTCGCTCCAATTTGGGTTTATTGTAATTATTTCGTATTTATCTGATACTAGACTAAATAGCTGCGTTACCAACGGTTCTTATGATTATCACACTTAATTTTAACATTTCTCTTTCCAGAATATATTGATTTTAGTACTAATTTCTGTATTTTGTTTTCGGTTTGGCTGATAAACGTTTTATTGGTTTTAAGTTTGTTCGGATAAAAATTGATTTGTTTTGACTTCTTCGTGTTTCTTTTCTATGCTAATTCTGTATTGGGTTTTGGGGGGTTAAGTTAGTGAATGTGTTAATGTTTTTTTAGTCAATTGGACTAATGTATGTTTATTTCGTGTTTTTTGTTACTTTTCATCAATTGGGATACCGCTATTCCTTTTCATCAATATAGAAATTTTTCTATTTGTTTAATATTTAGGAGTTTAATAAAAATCAGCTGAACAGAACAATTTTATACGCCTATTTTTATTTGATGAAAAAAATTCAAACAAAATCTACTCTAAAGCAACCGACTGAAATCATTAATAACCTTGACAAAATCCTTTAAAAAGTAAATATATTTTCAAGTATAAAAAAAATACGAACATGTTAAAAAAAACCTCTGCATGAGTTAGCGCAATTAAAATTAAAAGTATAATCTGTAACGAGCCCCTGGTTACGCAGCGACTGAGCCTAATAGCGAATAAATACGAAAAAGTTATAATAAACCCATATTGGAGCGAGCACACGAATAATTAATAGAATGGTGGGATTAGAACCCCCATAACGCAGCAGCTGAGCCTAAGAGCGAATAAATATGAAAAAGTTATAATAAACCCATATTTGAGCGAGCGCGATTAAAATTAATAGTTTAGTCGGTAACGAACCTTTGGGAACGCAGCTACTGATCCTAGTATCCAATAAATACGAAAAAGTTATAATAAACCCATATTTGAGCGAGCGCGATTAAAATTAATAGTATAATCGGTAACGAACCTTTGGGAACGCAGCTACTTAGTCTAGTAACCAATAAATACGAAAAAGTTATAATAAACCCATATTTGAGCGAGCGCGATTAAAATTAATAGTATAATCGGAAACGAACCTTTGGGAACGCAGCTACTCACCCTAGTAACCAATAAATACGAAAAAGTTATAATAAACCCATATTTGAGCGAGCGCGATTAAAATTAATAGTATAATCGGTAACGAACCTTTGGGAACGCAGCTACTTACCCTAGTAACCAATAAATACGAAAAAGTTATAATAAACCCATATTTGAGCGAGCGCGATTAAAATTAATAGTATAATCGGTAACGAACCATTGGCAACCCAGCTACTGAGCCTATTATCCAGTAAATACGAAAAAGTTAAAATGAAATTCCAAGTGTAAAAAAACATAATAATAGGCCCCTATATCGATTTTATCTGAAGAGTTTACAATAATCTATAAACCCACCATCTTAATAATAATAAATTACCCTTATACATTTTTTAACGAAAAGTTTAAAATAATCGACAATATGAAAAAAAAGATGGCTTAAAGAAATTATTAATATAAATTAACTTAATATATGTATGTAATATACTCTATTCTGGCCACCTCATATAAAAAAGTAATCAAGTACTCAAGTAATCAAGTACTCAAAAGTACGAAAATTTTGATTACAGAGGAAAATAGAAAGTAATCAGGAGGAAAGCTGAATACATTTTGTAATCAGCGGCGAGCATCATTTGATTACAGTAATCAGTACTCAAATTTTTTGAGTATTTGCCCATCACTAGTCACTAGTCATTTGTATCAAACAATTGACTTTATTTTATCATATTGGATATAATTAGTTGACCGTTGCGAATTACTAGAAAGAATTAGTCCGAATGGCGGTCAATGAATGAAACAATTAGGTAGTTTCAACCATTTATTTTCTGCCAACGTTTCAACGCCCATTGTGGGTCATCATCAGGACTTTTTTAAGCTGGTTAAGTGGCGATGAGGAAAGGAGTCACCTGGGGTGTAGAAGTGGTGGCTTGTAGAGATGAGGCTGTCTGCTGCGATTGAGAAGTGGATAGTATATCTTGTCTGCGATTTTTCTATTCCGTGTTCTTTTCATCCTAATTGTTTCATTCACTGACCGCCACCTGGACTAATTCCTTCTCAACGGTCAACTAATTATATCCAATATGATGAAAATAAGACAGTGTCGAAAAAATGATACATCCCCTCCTATTACAAAATCGCAGACAGGATATACTATCCACTTCTCAGCAGCAGCAGACAGCCTCTCATCTCTACAAGCCATCACTTCCACACCATCAGGTGACTCTCCTTCCTTAACCAGGTCAAAAAGCCCTGATGATGACCCACAATCAGGATCGAAACGTAGGCAGAACATTTTTTTTTTTTTTTAACTTATCTTGAAGCATAAGAACTCAAATTTTGAGGGAGAAGAGAGTAATTTTTTTTGTCGATTACAAGGGTTCATTATTGAAAATAATAAACCAAATTGTTTGCTGAGTGAATTTGGATCAATTTATTCCTTATGACTTGGAAATTTAATGTTTCTCTGGGATGAATATTTATCTCCGTCATACTTAACGTCTGTTGGCTGTTTAATTAAACCTTAATTGTGTGTGTGTGTGTGTGTAGTGGCTAGCATTCTATGCCCAAGATTAAGGGTTCAAACTTGCAGTTGGATGGTGAAAAATCCTTAGTTATGACGTCCATCGGAGGGAACGTAACATTGTCCCGAGCCTGTGCGATGTCAGCTACTCGTTAAAGATCCCTATCCTAATTAAACCTGATTAGGCGAAATTTAGGATTCCCACTGTAGCATCGTCCGATTTACCACAGTAGCAAAAAGCGACGTGAAATGAATAAACAAACAAACTAAATATTTGATTGCATTGAAATTGCGTATTGGTGCTCTTTATTTTTATGAATTGCTTTTATGAAGTAAAAATTTCAAGTCCGTATGCCAGAAAAGGAATTGATATACTTAGCCACATGGACCTAGACAGGGGAGAGCAAGCCTCCTTTTCCCTTCCCTAAATATTGATGTGATAAATAAATAAAAAACACTAAAAATCGAAATTTAAAACTGAAATAACTGTTAATACTTTCAACTACTCATTTTAAATTTATATGTTAACATTATTAGCAGTGTATAGAAAAAATATCTCATATTTGCTACCCAGTTGGTCCACACTAATGATTTTTTAAATAATATTGGTCCCTCAAATAAAATTCTGCGTACTTTTTTTTTTTTTACTTTAATAATCTTGGGCATAGAGGTCGTAGGCTCAAACCTGGATGATGGCACTAGATTTGTTTTTAATGGATTGAAAAATCCTTGGTTATTCCTTACTTCTGAGGGGACGTAAAATAGTGGTCTCGATGTCAGGAACTCATTAAAGATCCATATTCTAATTAACACTGGATACTCAAAATTTAGAACTAGCATAGTTCTTCCGAATAGTCAAAGTAGCATAAAGTGATGTTCAATGAATAGACAACACATTTTTAGTTTATGATGTTCAGTATTTTAAACCTATTCCTTTTAAGGATGAAGAATTATCCGTTTCTTTATAGTGAGTGTGATTGTGAGGCTCTGGGATAACTTAGACTGTTAAGTCATCACCTTGGTAACCTCGAGTAAAACGGCACCGGATTGAGTACAGCCTAGGGATTTATTACGTTGTTTGCTTGATTGGAATAGTAAAGACCTTAAAAGCCAAATTAAAAAAAAAAAAAAAAATCATGATATTTCTGACGTTTGAATTGTTTTGGTTTCTTCATGCTGAACAGCAAGAGACACCCCAAGAAATTTTCCGGCTTCAGGAAAATTATATGTCATAAACCACGATCATAATTTGCCAAAGATGGTAATAAATATTTATTAATTTAACTAGAAATAGATTATTTTACTAGGGATCGGTAAATAAATATTTATGATGTAGTTAAAGTCCTGATCAAGGATTATATACTCAGACATATACGACGAGGTATATAAGCATTCAGAAACGTCAAAGGAAGTTTGAATAAACGGTTGTAAACGAATGGAGTTATTTAACTTGTAATGTTCCGTGAAAGTTATTCATGGCTAGTAAATCTGCCGTATTAATATTTACTGTCTTCTTTTACAACTGTTTTATTTTTTAATGTGTTTTTTCAAAACTTTCCCAGGTTACTCTAGTAATATAACAATCGTCTATTAAAGTGTTGTTGTTTTACGTTTTAGAAGAAATTTCTTACGCATGTGTTATTTAGGTTCCGATATGTTAAATATGACTCCGGTAGTGCTAAGCTGATGTTCGAACCATTGAACTTTTCCTTATAACAGGATAGGCTAAACTTAAATGATTTTCTCAAAAACGGTTCCGACTATTTTGATTAAACTCGCTATATCGATGTAAAATTTAATAGGCTTTAATATCATGTAGGTTTCATTCTGATTAAAATAGTCTGACAAGGCTTAAATGCCGATATTTATAATTTTCTTTCTCTAAAGTACCTTTAATCTTGTTGATTCTATAAAAATAACGATATTATCTTGTTAGCACTGATGAAAAACAGGCAAATATATAAATTGAATGAATTCGCAACCCAACTAACTTTTCCTTATAACAGGATTGGCTAAACTTAAATGATTTTCTCAAAAACGGTTCCGACGATTTTGATTAAACTCGCTATATTGACGTAAAATTTAATAGGCTTTAATATCATGTAGGTTTCATTCTGATTAAAGTAGTCTGACAAGGCTTAAATGCCGATATTTATAATTTTCTTTCTCTAAAGTACCTTTAATCTTGTTGATTCTATAAATATAACGATATTATCTTGTTAGCACTGATGAAAAACAGGCAAATATATAAATTGAATGAATTCGCTACCCAACTAAAGGAAAAAACTGAAATAATATTTTTTAATGGAATTTTTTATTTTTGAACATGAGAAAATAATATACGTGTGTAATATACCTTTGGCAAGCTAAAGATTTTAGAAAAAAAAATTATCTAATACACAAGCTTCTAAAAGTTAATAAAGGGTGATGAATAGCCGATAAAACTAAGTGATTATTTTAGATGATAATATAATTGATTTTTTGATAAAACACATGTTTCTATAGAAATTTAATGTAATTAATTCTTTAATAGTATCAATAATTTTCATCTCTAACTGTATTTGAAATTCTTTAATCGATTTTTAAAACGGTGGTAAATGAAAGTCGTGTGTTGCCCGCACCAGATTTATTTTTCACTTTTACTTACCTGCATCTGGAATATACATTAAGAAAAAAATATTGCGATTATTTAAAATTATGGAATTCAAGTTTTAAGCGAACTAGAAAAGCCAATTTGTATCGTGCATTTTCCTCTTTTTCACGATGTTCTCAGATCTGTGTTGAACGATTTGATTAATCTCTCCATTTTGATGAAAAAGTAAATGGACTTTAATAACATTTAATTTACTACAAGTTTAATAGTGCGACCGGCTTAAAAGATTTTTCTAAATACTTATAAGGATCCATAAGGAGTATAAGAAATATGATACAATTTGATTACCAAGTAAAGGACTTCATTGCACAAATATTTTTCCAAGTCAATTTTTTTTCCGCAAATATTCATTGAAATTCATAGATACGTAATTTAAAATTTCTTGAATTGATTTTTTTTTTTTACTCATTTAACGTCACTTTATGCTGCTGTGGCTAATCGGAAGATGCTGCAGTGGGAGTCCTAAACGTTGCCTATCCAGGTTTTATTAGGATAGGGATCGTTAACGAGTACCTGACATTGCACAGGATCGGAACCACTATTTTTCGTCCTCTCACAGGAAGTCATAACGCGGGATTTCTTACTTCGAATTTGGTTTTTTGCAGGGATAATGAACATCTAAAAAAATTACCTTAAGGCTATTTACTGAGTTTGAAGCCGCGACCATGGACTTATACATATACAGACTGTGCTTTCTCCTAAGGCATCATCGTTATAGACACTGTAAATTTTGTTAACCATCTGTTCAGCGGATTTTCCTTCTCGGAAATAAAAAAAAAAAAACATTCAATAACGAAAATGAATTTTTTTCTCTTCCATTTAATGCAAGTTAATTTTCATTTTTACAGTAAACTTAACGGACATGACAATAGACTGATTAACAATATGTCAATAGCTGAAATGCCAGTCAGAAGAGGACTAAAGAGAAGCTGGATGAGAGACCTCCTCAGCTAAATTGAAGCCTAGGAGGGGTTGCTGTTGGGCACTTTTCTTCCCCATGCCTATCATGTCAACTGCTTACCTTTTATACAGCATATTTGCTAATTGTCAGATAGCTTCTGACTGGTGTGAATAAAGACATTTGAAGATTAAGAAAAAATAAGCAAGCAAAATACCACTTAAATATAAGGAATCTCTTATAGGAATAAATTAAAAGGTGGTCCCGAGCCTGTGCGATGTTAGGTATTCGTTAAAGATCCCTATCCTAATAAAACATGGATAGGCAAGATTTAGGACTCCCACTCTAGCGTCGTCTGATTAGCCACAGTAGCATAAAGTGGCGTTAAATAAATAAACAATAAAAAAACCAAGTTTTTTTTTTTTTTTTTTTTTTTAATTATTGGAATTTACAGCTGTATTATATAATACAACGAGTAAATGGTGGCCAATGAGATTATCAAAAAAAAAAATATATATTTAAGCTCCTATAATATTTTTAGGTAGCTATCATTTTAGATAAATTATTATAATAATTTATTTGACAACTCAATATTTATGAGTTCTAGAAGAGATCTTATCTTGGTTAGTGAAAGTCGTGTGTTGCGCGTGCTCAAGATTTTTTAGAATATGTAAACATTAGTGACCAAGTAAACATGATTTTATCAACACGAAGTTGTTTAATTTAACAAGAGAGGTTTAAATTGAAATGTAAACGCTTCAAACTAATTTTAAAGCCCAATATTTATTAATTCAAGATGTGATCTTAACTAGGTATTAGGTGTTGCGCGTGCACTTTTTTTTAAAACGAGGCATTGCGAAGGTTGTTGATACGTAGCCTATTTCAGGACCTCCCATGACCCCCAGTGCAATTCCAACGAGAGCTGAGAAGCCTCCAGACCCTAGACTCCAGACTCCACTCCTTCCACCGCTTTGACAACGTCCTGGAAGACCATCCAGCGTATTCAAATCTCCTTCCTCTTCTCCTGGCACTAACCGGTCCGCCCCTCCACTTCCTCCACTCCAGCTCCTACACAAACACAACTGCTTGCGGCTAACTTTGCGGTCTGTAGATGACCTTAGTTGCCAAGATACACAGCCAACTAATTTCTACAATCTTCTCCCTAATCAAAGTAAAACACTGTTCCTTCCCTGTTTAGGGTAAGCCCTATTAGTTGCAAAGGGAAGATCAGTTTCTGCCATAGTATCATATCCTAACTTGACAATTTTAAATTAGTTGTGTTAAACCGATTTATCATTAATATTAATAATCAATGAAATAAAACTGCTGTTTATCAAATATCAATAAATTAAAATAATGTTAAACTGATAGGGAGATATATAAATGATTAAAAACATGAAGAAAAACGCTGCAAATGGTTGCGCATCCTATTTATAGACTTTTTTTTTTTTTTTTTTTTTTTAAATATTTATTCGATATATTACAATTTTTTCTAAGTGAACAGTAGTAATATTGATATAAGACCGCATTCTTACAATATATACAGAAAATAATGATAAAGTCAAATTACACAAAATGTAATATATATATATATATATATATATATATATATATATATAATATATATATATATATATATATATATGTATATATATATATACATATATACATATACATACAAAAAACAAAACAGCAACCTATTAAATAGACAGCCAATACAAAAAGTAATGAAAAATTTAATAGAAAATGGCCTAAAATTGTCTATCACCATTGCTAACTTCAAAACCATTGCTATACCTTTGCTATTTCTGAACCGATTTCAATGATTCTTTTTGTATGAAATATAATTATCTTAAATTTTGGTATTTCATTATTAATTTGCCCAAACAGTTCAAATAAAATTTTTTGATTCAAGAGCATTATTACATTGTTTCGCTAACATTGATAATTACTGAGAGATTAAGGGATCCCATCTCTTATAAGTTGTTAACTTGACCATATAAGACTTTTTTTTATTATTAATTAATTATTAATTGTTTTTTCTACCATAAAAAATAACTAAGTTGTTTAATTAAACCACTTTTTAAAAGTAATCGGCTAATATCAAAGTTTAAGTGTTACAATCATCGTTGGATGCTCTGGAATTTTTGTTCCGAATTTAAACGCTATTAAAATAATCATTAAATTCCCTTCAAAAGGAAAAAAAGAATCATTGAAATTGGTTCAGAATTAACAGAGGAGTAGTGGTTTGAACTTAGCAATTGCGGTGAGCCATTAAATTTAAATTAATAGCCTACACAGCTATATGGATCGTATTATTATAATATAATTATTCGGAAATAATAAACCATTACATTATAGTTTGCAAAGTGTTTTATTTTGAAGTTTAATTTTTAGCAAAGATAAAAAACGGATAAGTATATAAGTTGAACGAATTCGATATCTAACTAAAGAACAAAAGAGGAAAAATGTTTTTGTATGCAA
Source organism: Piezodorus guildinii (assembly GCA_023052935.1). NCBI lineage: Eukaryota > Metazoa > Arthropoda > Insecta > Hemiptera > Pentatomidae > Piezodorus > Piezodorus guildinii. Next base: position 80,139,828 of record CM041294.1, on the reverse strand, counting down.
TTTTTTTGTTTTTGAACATAAAAACTGTAATATAGACGTATAATAATGCTGTTGGAAGGCTAAAGATTTTAGAAAACATTATATCTTATACTCAGAATTGTTAAAGTTAACGGAGAGCTATGAAAATCCGATAAAACTAACTGATCGGTGTAGATAATAATATAATAGACTAACTATTGCCCGCGACTTGTCTGCGTCTATTTCTGTTATTATGATCGATATTTGGAAGTTTTTAAAAGAATATATTTTAAAGTACTTCTGCGTAAATGATATTTTTAGTTTTATTTTCTTGTGGTAGAACATTTTCTCCGCAACCCGATCTTGACAATGGGACATATAGTTGGCCGTGTGAAAAGCTGTCTTGACGTAAATAGATTCCTACGAGTTAAAATGTTTGCCCCTATGATTTATTAATTGTTACAGCAAAAGATAAATTAACGGGAAATTGAATTATTTTAAAATTAAAAGATAAATTTTTTTGAATAATTGGGATGCGACCTGCCTTTATGCAAGTTAATTTTATCCGTTTTTTTCCAGATTTTCCACCGATTCCTCTAATCATATTGGTCGCAGCATGATGTTTTGTAGCCTAAAGCCTTCCTCGATAAATAGACTATCCAACACAAAAAGAATTTTCCAATTCGAAAGAGTAGTTTCTGAGATTAGCGCGTTCAAACTAACAAAATCTTCTTCTTCTTAATATTTGTATATATTATTTAATAAAACGCATGTTTCTATAAAACTCAATTTAACAATGGAGGCAAGTGAAAAATGTGTGCTGCGCGCACCAGATTTTTCCCCTCCGATTTCTGCGGTAATGTAAACATAAAAATAAATATTTCTAAGAAACACGGAAAATGTTTTCAGTAGTTGTAAGCTCGAATTCAGTAATTGTGTAATTCTATTTAATGTATATTTATCCAGCAGCAGCACGTTGAAGGTCAGATACAATAATTTATTGATCCATTCAGATAATCCAAGGAAATCCCGGTAATTATCAGTTCATACATACAGTAAACACGAACTGAGGAATGATATATCTTGCTTACTAGGTCCCCTGGTAGATCTTTAGAAATTCGCATTCTGGACATTTTCGCACTATACCTCCGCTGTTTTCTAAGGAAAGCATAGAAAAGTCAGCTTGAACAAACGGAAAGGGCAGATTTATTGGCTTTGTCTTCCCAGTTTACGTGCGAGTAATACAATGGAGAAAAAGGGTACTCGGTTTTAACTACTGAATACAAAATACACTTCAGTGATACATGCGTGTGTAAAACGAGCAGATTCGGTATTCTTACTTGTTCGTGGTGGAATTGTGAGAGCAAAAAATATTATTCCTGTCCATATTCGAGTTCTGTATTTTAGTTATGTATAATTTTGGTTTATTATTTTAAATAATGAATTAAAACAATTTATTAAATTCAATAAATTATTTTCATTAATAATTTCAATCCACGGAATTTCTCCGAAACCACTCGACCATTTTTTTAAAATTCGCCTCAAAAATACTAGTCCATGCAAGGATGATCCTAACGTCTAGACGTTGATATCCGCTGGGTATTTTGAAAATAGGGGCCGATTAAAAGTGATATAATTAAAAAATTGAGTTATTTTTGAAGATGGGCAAACAATTTGTTAGTCTTTTTTTAACCAAAAACCCGCGAATGATTATGTAAAAGAAATAATAGAAAAGAAAAAAATTGACAATAAATACGCGCATAACTCAGTTATTTTTGATGATAGAGAAAAGCATGTAGAGTGATTTATAATCAGTAGAGCACGATAAACAATAAAAATGAAAAAAATGTAAATCTCGCCTATATATACGCTTGTAACTACGTTATTTTCGAAGATAAGAGTACAAATTTATTAGTATTTTTTAACCCATATACCACGAGTAATTATAAAAATAAGAAAAAAAAAAGAATTATTTTACCCATGAATACGCCAGTATAATAACTCAGTTATTTTTGAAGATGGAAAATAATATGTAGAGAGTTTTAGAATCAGTAAAGCGCGATAATTTAAAAAAATGTATCCAAGTCTAGCATAAATGCTTTGGGTTGATTATTTTCAATAATGAACCTTTTTAATCGACCCAAAATAAAAAATAAAAAAATCACCTCACCTCAAAATTTGAGAGATCACGTTTCAAGATACATAGAATCCGAATAACGAATAAATTAATAAAAAAAATTCTCCAAATTAATAAATGAATAAATACCAAATGTTTTGATCTTGGTGCCATTTCATGGGGATGGAGATTTAAAAATTTATTTTAAAGAGCTTATGTATATATTTATAAAATTATGTTGCGATTTCTTTGAGCACGCGTTGCCTAGCTACAGGAAAATGAAAACTTGAAACTAATTCCAGTATCGGTGTTGGGGGATTTTATTTCGGCGTTTATCCCCCGCCTTCACCCCCTGGCCCGAGAAACATCCGTATAGTCTTCAAAGGCGAGTTAGGGATGTACAAACAAAAAAAAAAAAAAAAAAAAGGACGAAGTTTCCACTTTATTTTTTATTCAGAAGTGTTTCACGTCATGATAATTAAGTCCATTTATCGGGGCACCTATAGTATATAATGGCCAGCATAATGGTCTTAGGATCTTTTTTAATAGGAGTAAAAAATCCTGGGACGTTCATAGATGCTCCTGAGTCTGTACAATGTCAGGTACTCGTTTAAGATCCCTATGCTAATTAAACCTGGATAAGCACAATTTAGGACTCTCATTGTAGCATCTCCTGATTAGTCACAAGAGTATAAAGTGTCGTTAAATAAACAAACGTTGAGTACCAACTAACTATACCTAGATAAACTCCTCTAGCTTCTACAGGTATCCTATTGTCTTTTTCACTCAGATACCTGTTTCGTCGTTTGGAAATAAAACTCCAAGAGAACTGTATTCTTGGAAAATCACTTGGCCTGCTCTTCACGGAACAGGTTGATTGGCTGATCTCACCTGGCTTTGCTGGAAAATCATTATCTCATCTTCCCTTTACCAATCAGATTACCGTTTTCGACTTATTATTGTAGGTATTTCACACTCAGACATTTTTTAAAAATTTATTGACGCAGTTTCTATTTAATGATGAAAAATGTAATTTTATAATCACGTGACAAAAAATCCAGTGCGTCCATCACACGAATTTCACGTTCTTCAATTTACGAATTTTTATATGCTGTTAGAGATGTAAAAAGGTTACCGAGTTAATTACATTGAGTTTCAATAGAAAGATTTTTCATTCCATAATGTATTATATTATTACCTACAATAATTATTTAGTCTTATCGGCTTTTCATCGCTCTCCATTACCTTTTGTTTATAAGAAAATATTTTTTCCAAAAATCTTTAGCTTTCCAACAGTACATAAAAATATTTGTTTTGCTTTTTGAATCTACAAAATTAAAGGTACTTTAGAGAAAGAAAATTTAAAATATCGGTATTTAAGCACTGTCATACTATTTCAATTATAATAAAACCTACATGATATTAAAGCCCATCATTAAATTTTACATCGATATAGGAAGTTTAATCAAAATTGTTAGGGCCGTTTTTGAGAAAATCGTTAAAAGGTGCTAAATGCATGGTATAAAGTAGATCTTACGGTCAGCCGATTTTAATGAAAAATATTCTGTATCATCTCGGACGTATAGTTGTCTTAAATATGATATTTCAGTTTCCTAGGACTTAGGAACTTCCCAGGAGTTACCAAACACATACATACACACAAACACACACACACATCCAACCCCCCCCCCCCACACACACACACACACACACACACACACCCACAGACACACACACACCACACACACAAAACACACACACACAGACATACACAACCACAGACCTTTTTGCGGGACTTGGTTATTTAGACTCAGGGAACCTAAAGCGTGTATTTCCGTTGTAAACTGGAATTTGAAAATTTTCACGATCGCAATACTTTCCCTTACTATATATTTCATATATAGGTAAGTGAAAGTAATTAGTATTTGATTTCCTATTTCACTCAGAATATTGTAGAAAATACCATTATTTAATATAACACTTGTTTCTATTAAAATTCAATTTAATTAATTCTTAAAAAAATTATTTTTACGTCTAAATGTATTTGAAATTTTTTTAATCAATTTTAAAAACAGAGTTAAGTGAAAGTCGTGTGTTGCCCGCTCCACATTTTTTTTCGTTGTTTAAGAAAATAATAATTATTTATTATTTTTTTAAAATTATTTAATACAACACGTGTTCTATCGAAAGTTTATGTGATTAATTCTTTAATTTTTATTCATCTATTTGTGCATTTAAAAATTCTTTATTTATTTTTTTAAACCGTTTTGTTGATATTCATAACTGTAAAAAAATAAATCAAGTAAGTGTGATAGTTATATAATATAATGGCATGAAATACATGTAGAGAAGTTTCCGATTATAAGCACCCTAAAAATATTCTAAACTAGAAGGTCCCGGGGCCATCTCCTTTTCAAGCGCCTCAGATGATTATCAGGAATTGAAGAGGAAGGAAGGGTTAAAACTAATGGGTAAGAGTGGGATGGAGTTTGTCATGAAAGCATTGATACCTGGTTCAGGCCAAATCAGAAACATTTGGAAACATTAAGGTCTTTATAGACGAGTTTATTCGAGACGAAGTAACGAGCGTTGAGGATTTCACGAAGGATTTTGGATTGCAAGGATTGGGTGCGAGAAGAATTTGATGGTTTAGTAGAGCCTCATAGCTCTACTCCGTAAGTCCAGATTTAAAAATTCTATAATTGTTTTTTACAACGGATGTAAGTGAAAGTCGTGTGTTGCGCGCACCTGATTTTTTCTCTGTGGGGCCAGGGGCGGTTGACTGTTACAGCCATGATACGACAATATCTAATATTCATATTTTATTTATGTTTATTAGTTGATACATTCGTTGAGATTTGATAGAGTACATTCAACTCTAGGTGATGACTTGAATAGCCGGTTGATTGAGGAAGTAGCGGGCAGCCCGAACTGTAGAACTGACAGCCGAGCTCAGGTCAAATAATGAAAGATGATATTTGAGCCGACAAGTAGGCGTTGCGGGAGCTGTGCCGAAGCGTAGGTGGGGAAATAAATTGTGCTTTGTTAAGGGGAATTTATCGACCCATCTTCTTCAGGATTTTCTGGCATTTATTACTTAACATTACTATTGTTACCTGGGCTAAAATGGGCGTCGACTAATGAATTTCTAAATGTGTACTCCTGCACATGGCCGTATGTTAATTTAACCGATTTACCGTTTAACCACAATTGGTTTATTTGCATAATTTGCTCCAGTCCGCTTGGTTTATTACGCTATGGAATAAATGTTGGTGCCATTACTGGAAAATGTATTGTTAACTGTACAATGGAGGCGTTGATTTTCAAAACGTACTAAAGGACATTTTTTAAGAAATTGTTATTTTTGCATGATTTTATTCTAATCGTTTTCCTGTATTGAAAAAAAAAAGGTGCTTGAGAAGTAAGAATATTTATAGTACGCCCCTTAACGAAAACAAGAATTAGTGCGCGCAACATGACCTTCTCTTATAACGAATGATAGTACGAACGATAGTAGTTTATAGAACACATCGCTTCAAATATTTAGCATCAAAACAATAATATGTTATAGAACGTCGAAATTTATAAAATATTAAAATATCACTGTATAAAATGTAAACAAGAGTAAGGAAAATATATAAAATAAAATCTTCATAAATATTTATTAAAATAACAATGCTCGGTTCAAGTTATTTCCTCTCAGGGCATAACTCATTTCAGTTAAATATATATATATATATATATATATATATATATATATATATATATATATATAAATATATTTTTTTTTATTTAATAATTTTTTTTCAGACTATTTTATTAAACCACTCTTAATGTAATAATAAACAAAACAACTGTTATCAACTTCTGTATATGTAATTATTTTGTTCCAAATAATACGAAAACAATTCACATAAACCTGGCTCAATGTGTGATTAGTGAAAATGTTGGGATTATAAATATATAACGAGGTAACTTTATAATATTTATTTATTTAACTAAGTACTATGTAACATTGTTAAATTTTTGCTTTTAATGCCTGCTTATGATTTTAAAATTTGTTATTTAATAGTTTTAAAGTTTTGTTATCAATTGACACCTGATTTATAAAATTTTTTAAACCATTCACTTCATTATAGTAATTTTTAATGTGATGGTAAATTGCTTAATATAATTTTTGTAGACTTCTGAAGATGGGAGAATATCCCGAAACGTCTTGAAATAAAAGAATGAATATTAATGGAAGAATTATTTAGCCCAAAATCAACCTTAATAATTCACATAAACATAAAAAAATGTTGTTAGTATAATAAAAGAAATAATTCTAGATTTCAGTGTGAAAAGAGTGTAATAAATTGGTTTCTGTCGAGAAAGAAAGATTGGTGTATTAGGAAATAAGTAGAAGGCAGGTGCGTTTTTATTTTCTAAAGTATACCTTTGTGCCAAACACTATCGAATGCTTTTTCGATATCGAGGAAAACAGCTGAAAAATATTATTTTTCTCATGGCAACAGCATTATATATAGTGATGGCACGTGAAACATCAAAGTGAAGTGAAAATTAGTAATTTTATATATATATATATATATATATATATATATATATATATATATATATATATATATATATATATATTTTTATAATTTGTTAAAATGATTTGTGTGAATTATTTTTTTTTATATGCTGAATCGCTGTCTTTAAGAATTACTATTCTTTGTCTATAAGAGAATTTTATAACTCGGGGACCAAGTCAGTCTGTTTTAAATTTATGTTACTTATCGTATAGTTGTTTAATGTGTAATAGTTTCATAATTTTTCACTCAGTCCCTTTTGAGATATTCCCGTGTGTACATCGCGAAAAAAAACGTTTAGTGGTTAGGCTTGCACTAAAACGATAAGTCGTACGAAACTGAAATTTCATATTTAAGAAAACTAACTATACACATGCCTGAGATGTTAAAGCAGCTTTTTCACTAAAATCGGCTGACCGAAAATGCTTTATACCATAAACTCATTTTGCACTTTTTTACGATTTTCTCAAAATGGCTCTATCGATTTTTATTAAACTTAATAAAAATATTTAATATGCTTAAATATCATGTAGGTTTAATATGGCTTTAATGCCAATATTTTATATTTTTTTTCTCTAAAGTACTTTAATGTTATAGATTCAAAAAAATTATCTATATCATCTTATTAGGATTGATAAAAAGTGGGTAAATATAAATGTTGAACGAATGTGATAAACAAATAAAGGAGAAAATAGAAAACATATACTTTTAATTTATTTTTGTTTTGTTTTTAACCTAAGTATAGCAACATAGATGTATAATATACTTTGTAAAACTAAAGAGTTCTGAAAAAATATTATATTATATACAAAGTTTTTATTTGAAAGGTAATGTTAATGACAAACATGACCTAAAAATATTACTGATAATTATACGTAACAATTTGATATAGGCAAATCATATGTTTCTGAGGAACAGAATAAACTTCATGCGTATATAATAAAATAATACGTTCTTGCCGTTGAGACCTCCCAGTGGGTCACACTTGGCTGCTCCATGCGGCAGTGTAGCCCACTATTGGGTCACGTTTAACAATCATCTGGGACGACGTGCATCACAGGTGAGTCACTTGTTTTCAGAAAATGATTTCTTAAAAAAATAAGTTTATTTTTTTCTCTACATTAACAAGCATAAGGGTTTATTTATTAAATATTTTATTACCTTAAACATTATGTATAAAAATTTAGTATTACAAAGATTTAATATTTTAAATTGATAACAATTATCTATGTATACCTATGCGACTTTTAAAAACATTCCAAAAATGATACGGGTTGTCTTTAACAACGCTTACAACATGTCCTTACTTTTTTTCGCGGCGTATAATATATTTTTCATTTTTGCTACAATCTTGCATTTAGCGAGTTCGAAGCCTCGAACTGTTGTGATCTTGTTAAATTATCTTTAAAATTTTTAAATTTATTTTATAATTCCTCAATGATTTTAACAACCGTGGTAAGTGAAAGTCATGTGTTACCCGCACGAGATTTCTTTTTAGATATAGAATAACTGGTAAAAAAAGCATGAAAATCAAAAATGTTGAACAGCATGGAGTGGACGATTTCGAATGGATTATAAGGGGATAAGGGTGGTTATACGGCTAATGTAATATATAAATGAGACAAGTAATATTTTTGTTTTTTTATGTGTTTTTATTGAATTGCCTGCCCCAGACCCTCGTCTTATTTTCCTTCTATTATTCCTATGTAGATACCTGTCGCCAAGTGTTGTCAACTTCTTTGACACTCTTTTTTCTCCCTTTCTTCCCAACTCCTCGGTAGGAATTCTCCTGTTTTGTTCATTGGCCAAAAGTGTTTGCAATCTCCATTTCGGGGCTTAGAGCCTTTCGGAGAGTTAGTGCCGATCGGCTATCGACAAGAGGGAGTGAACACTCCTCGTAAATATATCGACAGTGAGTGGAGGGGAACCCACGGTTACTTTAGGACTTATCTTAAGTGTTTTCAAGCTTTTTTTTCTTTTCTTTTCTTCTTATTTTATTTTATTTTATTTTGACATGTTTCTTATTTGTATTCTTATTCTGGATAAAAGAGAAAAGCCGCGGGATTTCTAAAATAAGCGTGGGCTTACAGTAGTTGACCGTGGGTGTACAATAGGCCCATTTGTACGTATGGTGTAATAACATACACGCTTCAGCAGTTTTGGATATACATAGGTTTGCCTGTCATCGATATTTTTATCGATTATTATTTCTTTTTCTACTCCGACAGGATGTTGTAGACTCAATTATACGATATCGGTGTTCCTCTTGTAAAACACAGATTTTTAGTTTAGAACAAAAAAAAAGTTTTTATTTTAGAAAAAACCAACTCACCCCAGCACGTTGACTGCTACTTTTGCGGACGATACTGCAATTTTAACATCAAACGGCGATCCTATACTGGCCTCACTGACTCTACAAAGTCAATTAATGCTACTACAAAATTGGTACACTCTTTGGAAAGTTCGTTTAAATCACGATAAATAAAAACACGTAACGTTCACACTATGACAAAACACTTGCCCACCACAACCAAATTCCTCGGACCAACTCTTTACACTACCTAGGACTGTAACTCGATCGAAGAATGACAAGATGAAAAGACTGACTCTGATTCACCGACTGAAAGTACTATACTCACTTTTATCTGAATCTTCAAAATTAAAAATTAGACTGAAACTGAATACATAAACTCACCTGCTTAAGCCAATATGGACTTACGCTTCACAGATTTTCGGTTCAGCAAAAAATACTCACATTCAAAAACTGCAATAATTTCAATCCAAAATTTTAAGACTCATAACGACAGCTCCTTGTTACGTAAACAACAGAACCTTACATACGTTGACAACCAACAGTTGACCATCATAAACGAACACTGTATCCTCGTTTTCACAGTAAACTGCACGGACATGACAATATACTTATAAACGACATGTCAACAGCTGAAATACCAGTCAGAAGAAGCTGGATGAGAGACCTCCACTAAATTAAGGCCTCGGAAGAGGTACTGCTGGGTACTTTTCTTCTCCATGCCTACCATGTCTGATCTTAATTTATACAGCACATTTGCTGATTGTCAGATACATTCTGACTGGCGTGAATATAAATATGAAGAAAAAAAAATTAGAACAAAATTAATATTTTATCGAATGCGCATCCTCTATTGTACACATTAAGGTTTGTTTATTTATTTCACATTATGCTACTGCGTGTAATCTGACGAGTCCATAATTTTACCTATCCATGTTTAATTATGATAGGTATCTCTAACGAGTACCTGACATTGTACAGGTACCTCCTTTTTACGTCCTCTCCGAAGGACGGTATAACTAAGGATTTTAACTTCTATCTGCAGGTTTGACCCCGCGAACTTGGGCTAGCCACAACACTACAGGTGACCTCCGCACACTCCCTAAGGTTTGACTAAAGAACCAATTAGACGTATAAGTATAATGGAGATAAATATACATTCCACAGAGACCCCAAATTTTTAAGTCATAAGGGGATAAATTGGTCCGACTTTACTCAGCAAAGTATATTGGTTTATTATTTTCAATAATGAACCTCTGTAATCGACCACAAAAATTTGAAATCATAGGTTTCAAGATATTTTTAAAAATTATGGAATTTAATTCTCTAGAAAAAAAAAAGATAATTTTGAAATCGTGTAAGAAATAGCTGATATATTGCGTTTTGAAATTAACAGTGGTGGAAGGCCATTTTTTTCCTTTGATTAAAAGCGATAAATTATTTAATTGCATTTAAACAGATATATAAACTGTTAATACCCTAATATAATTATTTTGAAATAATATACCATTGTGTAATAATTTGTGCCGTTGTTTCTTAAAATGAGTACTAATTGCATATGGTCTAATGACCGAAGCATTGGAAGGTACACAAATTATATATTTAGTTGAAATTGGAGTAATTTATATCCTCATGACTTATATATGACTAAACAGATTGATTTACATAATTTAGTTATTAAATTTCCTTTAATAATACTACATATGAAATTATGAACTTCAACTATGTCTATTATGCATTTCCTCCATTGCGTTGTACGGCTTTTTCTGAAACTTTGCCATGCAGAGCGATATATTTATATTTAGGCTATGTTTTTGACCGGCTGCTTTTCTAAGTCAGCGGTATCTTCAACTAACAACAGTATTATTTAATATATTTATATACGATACTTTTTAGAACAATTAAAATTCTTTTCCAAAGGTATCGTGTTTACCGATCTCAGTTGGTGGAATGCAGGGTAAGATTAAACTAGACAGGTTTCAATAAATGACATTAATTAACTTAAACATATACCATATATTTACGCAATGCTTAAGAGTACTGAGGGACATTTCAGTTAACCTTGCCAAACAATATTACAACAAAGAAATAACTTTAAAAAACTTAGTCGGCTGGCGAAGGTGGAATCAGTCTTTGTAATCAGTCCCGGCTTCATCCTCCAACTGCTCTTAGACCCACGACGGACATCTCCTCGATCTCTGATTGTTCTTTTCTCGTGGATGGAGCTTGACTGACCTTCTCTGGTTGGTCTTCTACTTACCTCTTCTCGTGCCGCTTCGAATCTCCTTTCTCATCCTCGTCATCTCGCTCGGACTGATATAGGAAGTGCCCCAAGCCGGGTCCAGCCTTTTTCCTGGGGTCTAAAAGTTCCAGGGCTACCGCGGGATGTCCATGGGAAATTCAGAGGAGGTAGATAAACGCCTTTTTAACTTTTGCGAGTCTTATTAACATTTACTTAATTGATGTTCAAATTATTTAATAATGAACTTATTCCCCTCAGTATCCTCAATACATAACAATACAGTATATGCAATTTATACATTATAAATTACATACTGCCCTTCTTTTTACTTTCACTTACTATATATAGTAAGGGGAAGTATTGCGATCGTGAAAATTTTCGAATTCCAGTTTTCAACGTAAATACACGTTTTAGGGTCCCCTGAGTCCAAATAACCAAGTCCCGCAAAAAGGTCTGTGTGTGTGTGGTAACTCCCGTGCGGAAACGGTAAGTCCTATGAAACTGAAATTTCATATTTAAGACAACTATACGCCCGAGACGTGACAAAATTTTATCATCAAAATGAGCTTACCAGAAGAGGCACTTTATACCATGCATTTTGCACCTTTTTTCGATTTTCTCGAAAACGGTTCCGACGATTTTGATTAAACTCGCTATATCGATGTAAAATTTAATGGGCTTTAATATCATGTAGGTTTTATTTGGATAAAAATGGTTTGACAGGGCTTAAATGCCGATATTTTAAATTTTCTTCCCTTAAAGTACCTTTCATTTTGTAGATTCAATAAAAATAACTAGATTATCTTGTTAACGCTGATGAAAAACAGGTAAATATATAAATTGAATAAATTCGGTACCCAACTAAAGGAGAAAACAGAAAAAATATTTTTTTAATGCAATTTTTCGTTTTTGAACATAGGAGCAGTAATATACATGTATGATATACCGTTGGAAAGCTAAAGATTTCAGAAAAAATATTATCTCATACACAAGATTTTGAAAGTTAATAGAGAGTGATGAAATGAACATAAAAGTAACTGATTATTTTAGATAATAATATAATAGATTTTTCAATAAAACACATGTTTCTATATAAATTCATTCTAATTAATTCCTTAATAGTTTCACGTACTTATTTTTATCTGTAACTGTTTTTGAAAATTCTTTCATTGATTTTAAAAATGGAGGCAAGTAAAAGTCGTGTGTTGGCCGCACCAGATTTTTGTATATTTTTTTAATATTTATTGTAATTCATCATTGATTAAACATTTTACCATGGTATAAAACTATCCATTTTTTCAATAAAAGGAAGCTTTTCTTTCTTTAACTTATCTATATCTGAAATATATAGTAAGGGAAAGTATTGCGACCGTGAATATTTTTGATTTACAGTTTTCGACGGAAATACACGTTTTAGGGTCTCCTTAGCCCAAATAACCAAGTCTCGAAAAAAGTCCTATGCAACTGAAATTTCTTATTTAAGACAAGTATGCGCCCGAGACGTTATAAAACTTTTTTCATCAAAATCAGAAGAACCACTTTATACCATGCATAAAATATCGGCATTTGACAGGACTTTTCTTTCTCAAAAGTACCTTTTATTTTGTAGATTCTATGAAAATTACCATTTCACCAGATTACCATTGTTAAAAAACGGCTAAATATACAAACTGAACGAATTTGATAACCTACTACAGGAGTAGAGAGCAAATATTTTAACGAAACTTTTGTGTTTTTGAAAATAACAGTCATATACATGTATAATATACTATTGGAGACCTAAAGATTTTAGAAAATATATTATTTTATACACAAGGTTATAAAAGTTAATAGAGAGTGGTGAAAAGCCGATAAAACTAATTGATTGTTTTAAAAAAATAATATAATCGATTTTTTAATAAAACATATGTTTCTAAAGAAATTCAATGTAATTAGTTCTTTAATAGTTTCACTTATTTTTATCTCTAACTGTATTTCAAAATTCTTTAATTGATTAAACAACGGCGGCAAGTGAAAGTCCTGTGTTGCCCGCACCAGACTTTTTTTATTATGTGTGTAAAACTACTGTCTGTTTTGATGTAAGCTTTTAATAAAAATAATATTTAATGATGATATTTTTTTATATGTAATATTTAATAAAATCAAACAGTATTATATTGCTACTTCCTCCCTCTCCTGCTAGCATCGTGATAGTACTATCACAATTGAACTATCATCTTGTAGCTTAAAGTCAGTAATGATTCAGGATTGTCCACAGTGCGTCTCATCTCCCGTTACCATTGCTAAGCGAATCCTTATCTCCTATGCGTTTGTTCTCTATCTCTCTAGGAATGCCTTTGCGAAATACTTGGAGAAACAAACATCCTTTCAGTTCAGTTGAGACGGAAGAGAACTGCATCCCAAACGGCTACTGTGAAGAAGATAAATCTTTTGGCCCGTGTACACTTCTTTAGTTACATTGTCCCCTTTGATAGTTTCCGTGATCTTTGAGATGAAGTGAGGTGGGGTGGATTGGTTGAAAAAAGTTAATAAAAATAAATAAAAAACTGTATTGATATCAACAAATATTTTTTAAAAGTTAGATGGTTCAGTGGATAGAACCTACCCAGGGGTAGGTTAATTATTTATTCAGTTAGTCAAATGCCGATATTTCTTCTAAAGCATCTTTAATTTTTTCGATTTAAAAAAATTAACCATATCATCTTATTAGGATTGATAAAAAGCTGATATATATAATAGTTGAAAGAATTTTACCTTGAGTCAGAGAAAAATTGAGTTTTTTATAAGAGGTCCGTTGTTAATTTTATCGATTTTTTTTTCTCCGTTATGAATTAGAAAAAAGTATGAAATTCTCGAACTACTCAATTTTTACTGGAAGGAATTAGTCCGGGTGACGGTCATTAAATGAAACAACAAATAGTTTCAACTATTTTATTTCAACTCCAAGGAGTTTCCATTCTCCCACCATGCGCCCTGATGATGACCCACAAAGGGGGTCGAAACGTTGGCAAACAATGAAATAGTTGAAACTATTTGTTGTTTCATTTAATGACCGCCACCCGGACTAATTCCTTCCAGTAATTCTCAACGGTCAACTAATTACATCCACTACTCAATTTTTACTGGAAGGAATTAGTCCGGGTGGCGGGCATTAAATGAAACAACAAATAGTTTCAACTATTTTATTTCAACTCCAAGGAGTTTCCATTCTCCCACCATGCGCCCTGATGATGACCCACAAAGGGGGTCGAAACGTTGGCAAACAATAAAATAGTTGAAACTATTTGTTGTTTCATTTAATGACCGCCACCCGGACTAATTCCTTCCAGTAATTCTCAACGGTCAACTAATTACATCCACTACTCAATTTTTACTGGAATGAATTAGTCCGGGTGGCGGTCATTAAATGAAACAACAAATAGTTTCAACTATTTTATTTCAACTCCAAGGAGTTTCCATTCTCCCACCATGCGCCCTGATGACCCACAAAGGGGGTCGAAACGTTGGCAAACAATGAAATAGTTGAAACTATTTGTTGTTTCATTTAATGACCGCCAACCGGACTAATTCCTTCCAGTAATTCTCAACGGTCAACTAATTACATCCACTACTCAATTTTTACTTCACTGCTTCTAGATTCAAGTTGAAGAAGTGGCGTGGTTTTATGGATAGACTACTAGACTACTGTTCTCCGAGTCGAAGATTGAACTCTAAAAAATTATTTATTAATTTATTTATGTCCGAGGGTCCCTAGACTAGGTATGTTCTCCGGAGCATCTAGTTCCGATTAAGTGGGTACCCACAAATTGGTGGCTGAGCGTTATCTCATGTTAATCACCTGCTTGCACGGTCGTTGGCCTAGAAACAGTACGAATCTCTATTTGTACAGCTCTCTTGTACTTAGGTTGTAGTGGTTCAGGTTTTGTAAGATGCTGTATAGATTAGGTGAACATAAAATATTTCTTTTATAATAATAATAATATATATATATATAAATCCTTGTTTGTGCAGTCAATCCTTATTTAGTCGCTGAGTTCAAACGCTTCTAAAAAATAAAAATAAATAATTGTGAACAAAAAAGCTTCTATTAACTTTTTTTTTAAACATTACTGTATCAGAATCTCTGTAATGCAGAATATTAAATAATTCGTTTTATTAATCCACTCAATGTTATTCTAGAGATTTCATTTATTTGCTTAAGAGCGGACAAACAAACCAGACCACACATCAAAGGCCTACTAAATGTTGCATTAAGTTTATTATTTGCTATGCGGGCGATTATACAAACAACACAGCAATATTCTGTCATTATTTTCGCAACTATTGCAAATCGTACTCTCGAACGACACGATATCTGACACTGCTTTTTTATTTTATTTTAGTTATAATGTTGAAGGATATTCAAGATCTCTGGTAGTTTTCTAAATTTATATAAAAGAAATATAATAATTGGTAACATAAGCAACTGATGTTACCAATATTATTATAATTTTATAAACTCATTATGTACATTATACAATGCCATGATACCACGGAACAAATGATATCTTCAAAGTGTCTCGCAGACAATTTTTATTGATAGCTCTTGTTTGTTTGTTTAGGTTTTAAGGCGTAAAACCCTAAGGTCATCAACGCCTAGACACTATATGCATATTCAACCTTTATAAAAAAGAACTATTAGGTAATGGGTGATTGAGAGAAAGAAAGAAAAAAATAATAAAATAAAATAAATAAATAAATAATAAATATTGATGAATATTGATAAATATTGATAGCTCTTGCGTATGTGATAAAAACTAGTACTAAAAAATAGCACGGTATTTTTACTTTCATTCATGCTTTTTATCATCTACAGTAAACAGGAGTTAAATGTTTTCATAACCAAATCACGCTCGCTACACGGTGAAAATGTGTTCGATGTGATGCCCATGGATAGTGGAATCAAAATAATATACACTAATATATCTTCGAAGAATTATGATAAATATACAATAACAGTATTTTCTATAAAACTCAATCATTTCTTCTTTTTTTAACTCTCATTATGAACAATGTTTAATTTTTAAAATGGAGTTTCTATAATATAAGATAATGTTTTCATAATGTATATATTACAATTGTTTGTTTTGATATAGCCTTATAATTTATCTTCTTTTTTTTTTTTAAATAATAGTTAATGATTTTTAAAAAAGTAATATTTGATTTCATCATCTGAAATTATTATAGAAATTATGCCTTCCCCTCTCCCGTTACTTTCGTGAAGATTCACACGCCTCACTTTCCACGAATTTTCACCTCAATTTTAACAGCAAATGAGCATTCAACAATATTCGACAAAACATTTTTATAAGATTTGAAGTCATAAAATGCAAAGAGTAAGTGAGATAATTTCACTAATATAACATAATAAAACTGTTAAGAAGCAAACAAATATAAAGGCTCAATTGATAAGAAGGACGGAGAGCAAACTATTGACACTTGAGACGTTTTCGAAGCGTCATTCCCCTATTGGACACGTTCATACAAACTCATCCAATCCACGCCTTCCTTTCAAAACGCCACTAAACCCTTGGACCAATCCCTTTAGCCCTCTCAGGTAGCCCTGCCTGTAAGGTCCGATGATGGAGGATCTCCTCTACAATAGGATGCCAAGTGATAAGGTCACTCATCGACCCAGAAGCTTGTCAAAACATATGTATCATAGTATTATTTATTATTATACTAGTGATTCATTCACTAATGCGATTTGAACACAAAGTGTCATTCATATTTATAAAAGCTCTGTTTGACTGATTTAGAGATTATTGCTTTGAAATCATCAGCCCATTACAGAAGAACATTTGTTTATAAGTTTATAGACTTAGAAAAACTTTCTATTAACGGTTTACCTTTTTTTACATTTTAACTTTTGCGAAAACTAGCAATAGCGACATCATTTGATAAATCTAGAGATGAACTATTTAAAATGCATTTAAACAACTGTATGCCCGAGATGTTACAGCAACTTTTTCATGAAAATGAGCTAACCAGAAAAGCAACTTAATGTCGTGCATTTTACATTTCTTTACGATTTTCTCAAAAACGATAATAATGGTTTTGATTAAACTCGCCATATCGACGTAAAATCAAATGCACTTTAATATCATGTAGGTTTCATTCTGATTGAAATAGTCTGACAGGGCTAAATGTCGATATTTTAAATTTTCTTCTTTTAAAGTATCTTTATTTTTGTACATTCCTTAAAATTAACCATATTATCTTGTTATCATTGATAAAAAAACAAGTAAATATATAAGTTGAACTAATTCAATATCCGACTAAAGGAGAAAACTTAAAAAGAATCTGTTTAACGCAATTTTTTTTTTTAAAGCTAAAGATTTTAGAAAAAATATTATCTTATACAAAAGCCTTTAGAAGTTAACAAACAGTGATGAAAAGCCGATAAAACTAACTGATTGCTTTAGATTATAATTTTTAATAAAACACATTTTTCTATAGAAATTCAATTTATTTAGATCTTTATTATTTTCACTTATTTTCATCTCTAACTGCATTTGAAGATTCTTTAATCGATTTTGACATCGCAGGCAAGTGAAAATGTTGCCCTATTCCAGATTTTTAATGAATTGATTAATAACAATATTAATTATTAGATTTTTAACAACCTTTCATGAATTTTAACAACTTACATACGATTTGGTTTGTAATATGTTTTCTAAAATCAAACACTGAATCCCCATAACCTCCCTCATTGCAAAATTAAAAAAAAAACACCTATGTTCATCTGTTTATTAGCATATAATAACTTTTTATTAACGTATACGACTTATTTTTTTGTATATTAACTTTTGCAAGATATTGCGTTTTCCAAAGGTTTATTATACTTGTATAAGCAATTGTTGTTTTACGTAAATCAACCAACCAAAAGTGGTACTTTATACTGTGCATTTTGCATTTTTATGAAATAATCTGAAAGCAGAAATAATTAAAAACAACGTTACTTTTTTGAGTTATAACAACTTTTCGTTTATTATAACAAGTTACATACGATTTGGTTCGTAGTATTGTTTCTAAAATTTTGTGTACTCTATGGAATTTTATAACTTATACGATACTACAAGATGGGTGGAAACACTGAATCAGCATAACCTCCCTCATTACAACATTACAAATAACATATATTCATTAGCTTATAATAACTTTCTATTAATGATTCTTTTTTCTTTTTTTTTAGTTTGTAAAATCTTGCGTTTTCCGAAGGTATATTATACTTCTATACTACTGCTCATATTTCTGGAATTAATTTTTAATGACTTGATCACAGAAAACTTAATTTTCTCATCTAATGAATAACTTAATAACAATGTATTATACTCATACACCTATAGAAAAGAATGTCCTAAATTGGGTATGTCCTGTCCTCAATGTCCTGACTGGGAAATCTCTGTCGTCTTGTTTAAAAGTAGTTTGCGTGCGGAAACCTAGAATCGCGTCAATACAATAACAACGCATAACATTACAAGGATAATCAATACCATGCCAACGTATATACCTCCTTTTATTGCAATTCCGAATAAAGAGAGGTATTTCTATGTTCTTACAAATTGCGGAGATTACATTGCAATCAGTAATTACAACCTCAAATAGTTCCATTTAGCTTTCGCCATCGAAAAAGGAAACAGGATAGTGGCTACACAGCGCTTTCGAATACCGAAGAAGCCTACAAATCAGGAACGGGCGGGATCTCGCTGGGGACAAATAAGGAATAGAAACTCCCGCCTTTCGCACGCACTCCTTCGGCGGGAGAATTCTCACAGGATCCATGTGAGGAAGAACATAGCCATACCAGGATGCTATCGCACGGTAGCTGGCAAAGTTGAGATTTTGCTGAAAAATTCATTTCAGTATGGCTGTTTTTCATACGGTTCTGTACTTATTGAATTCTGGAACGGATGCACCACACTACTCCATACACCGTATATTCTCTTCGCTCACAAAATTGTTACATTTTCACATAATTTTATTACTGCATTAATGTGGGTTTTTTAAACAAACAAATTTCCATAGGACTATTTTCAAAATTCACAATTTAAATAGATAATTATGAATACAATTATTTTTTCCCTTTCCTACTTTTTTTTTAAGTGTCAGGCGTTGCGCATCCTTATCAACATTCAACAAGTAAAGAAATATTAAAAAAAAAAAAAAATTGTGCGCGCAACACACGACTTTCACTTAACTCATTAAAATCAATTTATGAATTTTTAAGTACATTAGGAGGAAATAAATTTATACATCGAGTTTCAATTAAAACATGTGTTTTATTAATTAATATATTATATCTACGATTTGTTTATTTATTTAACGCCACTTTATGCTACTATGGCTAATCGGACGATGCTACAGTGGAAGTCCTAAATTTTTCCTATCCAGGATTCATAAGTATAGGGATCTTTAACGGGTACCTAACATCGCACAGGCTTGGGACCAACTTTTTACGTCCCCTCCGAAGGACGGCATAACTAAGGATTTTTTTCTCCCATTAAAAAATCCTAGGACCTAATGTGGGTTTGAACCCGTGATCTTAAGCAGTCTTATTATCTACGATAATCAATTAGTTTTATCGGTTTATTTTTAAAATTTTATGTATAACATCATTTTTTTTTTTTTAATCTTTAGCTTTCCAACGGTATATTATAAATGTTTATTACTGTTTTTATCTTTTGAAAGAAATACATAAAAACATATATTTGCTTTTTTCTCCTTTAGATGGTATCGTATTCATTCAACTTATATATTTATCGGTTTGTTATCGATTTTTTAAAAAAGCAAAAATTAAAATATTGGCTATTAACCGTCAGATTTCGAATTCAAACTTTTCAGGATAGCAATACTTCCCTTTACTATATATTTCTTATGTAGGTAAGTGATAGTAAACAAATAAAATATTAAAAAATCGACCATTCTAAATTGCACTTTGCTACCTCTCGCACTATTAGAAGAAGTCTAAATATATTCTAAGAGGGACACTTTTTTTCTCGTTCGAAGCTGTCAGCTGAAAAATGAACGACGAAGCGTAAAAATGAATGAATCATAATAATAATAAAAAAAAAAAAAAAAGTGACGTGGATAGGCCGATATGAAATCGTTTAGAGATTATTCGGGGAATAAACGGTTGTAGCCTCGGGAAGGACATGAATAATTTACGAGATAGCAGCCGTGGAGGGATATCACTCAGCGAATAATGATTAGCCAAAGAGGATTCGCGCCATAGAGGAAGTACTCAGCCGGTCAGTGCCACCTTCATATCAAGCTCATATAGATCACTCACATCTATTAGTCGGGTCTTATAGATCTATACAGTTTATTTATTCAAGAATAGTGAAATATTAGCTTGTTACAAGGTCACGGTTACGAGATAATTGTGATGAATGCAAACATTTATGGTCTGTTCACATTCTTGCCGTAATTTTTCAGGTAACCCAATGAGTAAGGAAAGTAGAGAAAAAAAAATTAAGTAATTGCAATATTTAATTAGCTTGTAAGACTTAACGGTTATTTTGGTTTATTATTTGCAATAATGAACCTTTGTAATCGACCAACAAAAACAAATACCCCTACCCCTCTCAAAATGTGAAGGCTTATATTTTAAGAGGTGTAGAACTCGAAAAACGAATTAAAAAAAAACTCCGAAAGTACTTGATTTTTTTTCAAATTCACCACAAAAATACTAGAGGATGTAACGATGATCCTAACACCTAGACGAAATAAAATAAAAAAATTGAAATTGTTTTCATAAATAAAATAAATCCGTTTCTCTTAATTAATTTTTTTTTTTAGAAACAATTCTTTATTGAACAATATTACAATCGGTCCAATTTAGGACATTTTAAATAGGGATAAAGTACAACATTCATACTGCATTCACACGATATATACAAAACAATAAATTTATATAATAATAATACAATATAAATACAAAACAAAATCAATAAAAATATATACAAAAGTCACTCATACCTATATACAATTCACAAGCATACAGCACGTGAGTGGAGAATCTAGCAATGCTAGAACTCCAATATACATTTTACAAGAGGTCTCGAGGCCACTGCCGTTTCAACCTTCTAGGAGGATGGTATGGATGTGTGGAGCTGGATAAGGATTGAGCTAGGGGATTAGGGTGATGGATAAGGTTCTGATGGAATTTAGAGAATTTTAATGGTATAAGGTCTAAAATAAATGGAATATTTAGGTCGCGGTGTAAGGTATGGTTGGATACATAATAAGGATCATTAACTATTGTTCGGAGGACTTTTGATTGGAAGGATTGAATGCGTTTGATGTTAGAAAATTTGGCTGTCCCCCACAGTTCAAGTCCGTAGGTCCAGATAGGTTTCAGTACTGTCTTGTATATTAGCAGTTTGTTCTCGATAGATAATTTAGAATTTCTGTTCAGTAGTTTGTATAATTGTCCAAATCGTCGATTAAGTTCTTGTCGTTTACGTCTAGTATGCGGGTTCCAAGTCAGTCTTTTGTCCAGAAGGAAGCCAAGATACCGGACTGTGTCGGAGAAAGGAAGCGGAACGGAGTTAAAGAGAACTGGAGGGCAGGATTGTCTTCGAAGGGTAAAGGTGACATGTCTGCATTTGGATTGATTGACTTTGATTCTCCAGTTGTTACACCAGTCTTCAATTTGAGAAAGGTGTGTTTGGAGGCCTGTAGATGCAATTTCGGGATCTAAGTGAGAGGATAGGATAGCTGTGTCATCAGCGTACGTTGCTAGGAAGGTATTAGGGCAAAGAGGAATATCAGCCGTGTATATATTGTAGAGGATAGGACCAAGGACACTGCCCTGAGGAACACCGGATTCGACTGGATGATAATTGGAATATTCTGCACTACAACGAACTCGGAAGGAGCGGTTTGATAGATAGGATCGGAGGACTAGGTATAAGGATAGGGGTAAATGGTTTTTGAGCTTAAAGAGCAATCCCGGGGTGCCACACCCGGTCAAATGCTTGCGTTATGTCCAGAAATGCACCCGAGCAGTACTCCTTGTTTTCAAGGGCAGAGGAAATATGGTCAACGACTCGGAGCCCTTGCTGAACGGTTGAATGTTGGGAACGGAATCCAAACTGATGGGAAGGAATAGTGTGGGATTCTAATAAAGGTAATATTCGTTTGAGGAGGATTTTTTCAAAGATTTTTGAAAGGATTGGGAGTAGGCTGATAGGTCTATATGATGTCGTAGTGTTAGGAGGTTTACCTGGTTTTAGGAAGAGAATTATTGTGGAATGTTTCCATAAGAGAGGAAAATGAGTAGTGCGTAGAATGGAGTTGTAAATATATGTAAGAAATATAACGGCTTTAGATGGAAGCTGTCTGAGAATCTGAGGAGTGAGGAGATCGAATCCAGGAGATTTACGGAGTGCAAGTTTTCGGAGAAGATATTTGACCTCAGAGGGATTAACTGCTTTAGGAGGTAATGAATCCAAACCACACTGCAGTAGTGGAACAGTTCCTTCAGTCTCCAATCCCGCTTAATTAATTAAAAACCAAATTTATTTATATATGGCCTTCAGTGACATTTCGTAGAGAATTAAATTTCCTACAAAGTGGAGAAAGAATCATTGAAATTGGTTAAGAACTAGCAGAGATATAGCGTTATATAGAATTATTTATTACTTTTCATATCACTTGATTGTCTATCTACAGTTTTATAAACAGTTATATCCTAATATCGTTATTCGGAAATAATAAACCATTTTGTAATAATTTGGAGCGTTTTATTTTGTGTGTGTGTGTGTGTGTGTGTGTGTTAACCTATGTTTATAAATAAAAGCACCACTCACTTACTTTTCTCCAAAAATGTCTATGATTGTGAAGCTGATTTTTTTTTTCCTGAAGGTTCTTGTTACCGCCTAGATCTGCAGTAAGGCAAGTGGTTAAACAAAATGTGGTGCGCCCAACACACGACCTTCACTTACGTACGTTGTTAAAATAAATTTAAGAATATTTAAATTCAGTTAGAGATGAAATATAGAGTTAAGTAAAAGTTTAAAGTTATGTTTCAATAGTAATATGTTATAATATTATCTACGAAATTCAGTTTTAATTTAAGGTCATATGAGGACCGTTTTCGGAAGTTTTTTTTTTTTAAAGAAACAATAGCGCATGCGTGTGTTAGCTAAAGTATTTGGTGGAATATTACAAGGTGAGGGAACGTATATACATATGTATAAAAGATTTTAGTACAACCCGTGTATTGGTGTAACATATATCGGCTCCTAATAATCCACGTCGCCACTTTATTTTATCCTGATAATGTTCTCTCCCAAGTCCTTTAGCCGCCATAGCCTCATGCAGCGTCTACATTCTACATTCTACGGTAAACATATTTCAAGAATATATTGTATTGTTTAAAAATACAATCTATGAGACGCGCTCTTTAGAACTAAGTATAGGGGTGTTAGCGCATAACACAAGAAATGTTATTACAACTAAAAAAAATAATTTAGGAAACAAATATTACGATGTAGGTAAAACATACTGTTTTAAGGTACTGATTTGTTCACAATAAAATCTATGGGACGCGTGCTTATTGGAATAAATATATGACATGTTGAAATAAAAAGTTGCTAAAGGGATATTTTATACGAAATTTATATTTTGACGTGTTCGTATTCTAATCGCTATTTTATGGACTTTGATTGAAGAGATCCAGTACCTAGGACAAACGTCTCACATGAAAGGTGGCAGAGTCCCAGGTCCTACAAGGGCTGTAGCGCCCAACAGTGAGTGAGTGATAAAATCGTAAGACCATCTTCTAGCTTTGAACCCGTGATCTTGAACGTAAAAAAAACAACTTATTTTTAATATTACAAAATAAACTCTAGAAAATCATTTATTTATTACAAAACAGAAAAATTGACATAAAATTTAATTTGCCATCTGCATTTCCTTTGTAATAAGCAAATTTGTGAACTGCTCATCACAGCAGAGTTGGGATGGGCTGTAAGGATTCGTAGAGCATTTTAATGTTTTTGTAAGAGGGATGGTGTTGTATGTTAGTCTTTGGTGGAAGTTATTGTATTGTTCTGTAGCAGGGGGTGAAATAGTCGGAATGTTTAAGTCGTTATGTATAACGTCATTTGTTAGGTAGAACGGTGCGTCCACTATTTTTCGCAGCACTTTCGACTGAAAAGACTGTTCTTTGGATACTTGATGGTTTAGCTGAGCCCCACAGTTCTATCTCGTATGTCCAGATTGGTTTTAGCAAAACTTTGTAAAGAGTTAGTTTGTTGGTTAATGATAATTTAGAGCGTCTTTCAAGTAATCTAGAGAAAAGACCGTATCGTCTGTTGATCTAGTTGTAGAAAATGATTTTGCAACTAAAATTATTCCAAATATACGATTACACAACGTTGTTTCTGAATATTTTTGTTTCTATAGAAAAAAAACAGGACCTTTAAAATTGAAAATTAAACATTTTTAATAAAAAAAAAAAAAAAAAAGCGGAGTTGAGCTTTGTTTGGGGCTCTACTAAACCTTCATATTCTTCCCGTCTTCAATCCTTACAATTCAAAATCCTTTATGCTCCTTATTTTGTGACGAATATACTCATCCATAAAGACCTTATAGATTCCTGAATTCGTCTGAACAAGGTATCAATCCTTCCATGACAAACTCCACTCCCACTCTAAGCCACTAGTTTCAATCCCTGCTTATCTTCCATTCCTGACAATCCTTCTGAGGCGCCTGAAAAGAATAAGGCCTCGAGACATTCTTGTTTTGATTACTTTTTAGGGTGCTGCCAATGGACTGTTTCTATTCATGTCTTTTTCATGTATTTTGTTTCACAGATATTTTATTAGATGTTTAACCAATACAGTTGTTAATATCAATAAATAAACGTTTTTTTTTTTGTTTTTTTTTTAATTTGAATAAGTACCATCGGACGTTAACATGTATAACCCTTATTTCAAGATGATGGTGCATCGTTTTAGAATACAATCAATATACGGGACGAGGCTTTAGAGTTTTTAATTTGTGTGGCTTTATTTTAATCCTTATATTTTAGAACCATTGTCGAACGTCTAAGATGCTAACAAACCGGTTCTTTAGACTTCTATATTCATTATACAGTATGTTAAAAATAATAGTTTTTTATTAATAGTCTTTTGCTAAAATGCAGGTAATTCAAATGGTATTGTAAAACATGAATAAGTGATTATTCATTTAAATTCCAACTTTATATTCCGCAATCGATGTTTCGCTGTCCCTTCCTTGAATCGAGTTTGTCGCGCCAGTTTAATATTTAAATTAAGTTTCTCCGTTAGGTTACGTAATGCTGTTTTGGAAAAGGCGGGGCCGTTCGTGATTTACAGATTTTACTAATCGATATTATGAGATGACTCGATTGTTGAGCCCTATCGACTTTTTATATATTATTTTCCCCTCCCTTGGAAGACCTAGCTCGCTCATTAAGCCCTTGTTTACCTGCCCTTTACCTTATCTCTTTGAAAGCTTTCTCGCGTGTTTTTTTGCCTCTTTGTTTTCCGCCAGCTCTATGGGCACTACATTAGTAGGGTCCTCCTATCTTGTCTTGTAGATTATTTTTAATGAGGGTTTAGTGGTGTTGAAGAGGGATGTCGACACAATTTGTCTAATATTTGTTTTTGAATTTTTTTTTCCTTTATCAATAGTTGTTATTGATTCGAAAACTATTGAAATATGGTACAATTTAAAATGTTACCATTTAAACCCATTCAAACTATTTCAACCAGAATTATAACTACATCATATTAAATTCCATTAAAGATTACGTCCGTGAAGCGAGGTTAATCAAAGTAGTTATAGCCGTTTTTGAGAAAATCGCATATGTGCAAAATGTTGCATTTGTGGCTCTTCTGGTTCGCCTATTTAGGTAGAAAAAGTTGCTGTAACATCGCAGGCATGTTTCTATAAATATGAAATGCCAGTTTTACATGACTTATTGATTTTGAGATAGATTTACTACACATGTTCAGTCGTGGTCATAGAAATTGCATCAGATCTGTGCTTTAATTTTTTATGGTAATAAATTTGATTCAATCGAATAAATTTGTTTTTTTTATACTTATTTATATCATACGCTAAATGAAATAAAGAAATTAATAAAAGTAAAATGACGTTTCTTAGTTCTTGGTTAGTAGTTTTAACTACTACCTGTACCACTACAGCCCATGGTGGATCTTGGGCTTAGTACATATAGAGATTCGTACTGTTTCTAGGCCAACAGCCGTGCAATGAAGCGAGGCCTTGATAACGCTCAGCCACCAGTTTTTCCCTAATTATTCTGGGTACCTACTTTATAGAGGCTGGGTCTGCCTCAGGATGGTCTCCATACCCTAGGTTCGTACCCCGACTGAATAATAAATAACATTCTGTCGCACCCGGGATTCGAACCCAGGACCCGGAGAACATTAGACTAGTGCTCTATCCACTAGACCACGCCGCTCCTCTTAACTACTACCAGAATAATTATTTTAATTATGTTGAATTGTAAGCATTTTACTATCAAAAACAATTGACATTGAGAGATTACATGAAGTGAAACAATTTTCAGTGGTCATAGTTATGAATGTTAATAGTATAATTTATTTTTCGAGAGAACTTAAAGTTCTAATTTTTTTCATTGATTTTGATGTGCTTTTCTTTTAACATATAATATATTTTTTTTGTGTAATAAGCATTTTGTTAAAACATGGGGTTATGCATAATTTAGGAAACATGGTTTTTATTGTTTGATGCATTTTCTGTAAAGACCTTTTTGCGGGGCTTGGTCATTTGGACTCAGTGAACCTTAAAACATGTATTTCCCGTGAAAACTCGAATTAGAAAATGTTTACAATCGTAATAATTTCCTTTACTATGTATTTGATACGAACGTAACTGACAAAAAACAATGT
The DNA here is from genome assembly GCA_023052935.1 of Piezodorus guildinii. Taxonomy (NCBI): domain Eukaryota; kingdom Metazoa; phylum Arthropoda; class Insecta; order Hemiptera; family Pentatomidae; genus Piezodorus; species Piezodorus guildinii. Next base: position 80,112,677 of record CM041294.1, on the reverse strand, counting down.
TTTAATATTATCATTTCGTGTTTTGTTGTTTTGTGAAGATACGAAGTGCCCCTGAGTTTTGAAATTCAAGTCATGATCGTCTTAAAGACAGTCAGCCCATTCAGTATGGATATCTATTATAACTCAACTTACTGAAGTACGGTATTTCACCCTCGATCATAGGAAACTCTGGTAATACGCAGTAAACTCTAAATCCTTTGACAATGTCAAAGAAAGTAAGAAAATAAAATAAGTTATATCCGAGCTGTCTTTCCTTAAGAGGTCCTGATGATAAACTAAAATGTTGGTCGAACATTGGCTTAACAATAAATGGTTAAACTTTATTTTCTTTCTGCGACCCCTACCCCTCGAACTATTTCCTTATCTAGACCAGCCTTATGCAGATTTCAAAACCGGCTTTATCTTCTTTTGAATTCGAGATGGTTGAGTGGAAGTTGGGCAGCACATGAGGTAGGGCATCGCGCTAATAATCCTAGTCAGGCTCACCCTGCCTTCATAAGGCCCTTAATTCAGGAAAATTAACTCCTTACACGATACTTGGTCTAGAAACAGTAATGAATCCAAGACATCGTGGCTAGTAGTGGCATTACATATATTTCGTCTTTTATTCTCCTCAGTTAAAACATTCGTGGCGTTCTAAAGATATAAATTGAAAACTTCGGCATTATCTTAGCTCTATCCAAAAAGTTAGTTGTTGTTGAACTGCGGAGTGTTCTACAGCGTCCAAGTCACTTCTCCATTTAACTTTTAGTCATCTGTTCCCGTACGGAAGGATAATTTATTACTGTCATCAGTCGCTAGAGTTTTGAGAGCTGAGAACTTTGGAATATTTTGTAACTCCATTCCGACAACTGAGGGTTGCTTGAACTGCTGTTATGTATATCGTTATGTTGTCTTTGCTTGCTACACTACACTTCAGTTATGTATATATGTGTTGTATTCACCTCCAAAATTATATACTTTTGCAGTTTATTGAAAATCATATAAGATGGATTTTATTTTCACTACTTTTAAGCAGTTCCAGTGATACACTCAGTTGGGCTGTATTTTTCGGAAGGGGTGAATTTTATTAGTGACAAGATCTTTGTCACAGAATAAATTTATTAATTTTACAATCAAACTCGTTAATATCTTTAGTACACATTTGAACTATATTTATATTTTGTTTATTCTATGTGGAAAACAAGTTGATTATACCACTCTCTTTAGTAAATACTGTATATTTTTTTTTTTTTTTGTTGATTTTCATTTTTGTTTTGTTTGAATGATATATAAGTAAACCACCTTCCTGGCAGACGGTATATCCATGCCAGTATTCTGTGTTCGGGAGATATTGTAAAGAAACATGTAAAATTAATGAATAAAACATTTTTATCTATCTATCTATATAGTTCGTTCTATAAATTTTAACTTTTCAGTTTCTATGAAAAATTCCCAAATGTAGTAGTTTTTACAGCTACAGCTATTAGGTTATGCCGATGACATTGACATCGTGGCGACTTCAGAAAAGGCATTGAAGGAGGCATTCATTGCTTTTGAAACAGCTGCCGCAGAATTTGGTCTCACAGTTAATGAGCATAAAACTAAATATATGCGAGTAGGGGGTGGTGATGGAGACCATATTGCATTCCTGAACATTGACCCCTATAAGTTCCACAGAGTGGAGACTTTTGTATACCTAGGATCCGAAATTAATTCCAGGAACGATGTATCTCAGGATATCAGCAGACGAATAAATAGTGCAAACAGATGCTTCCACGGCCTATCCAAGCATTTTAGGAGCAAAAACCTTTCCTCCAGTACAAAAATTAATCTTTACAAGACCCTGGTACGTCCAGTGCTCACCTATGGATCAGAGGCATGGGCAACTACTAAGGCGGACGAGAACAGGCTATTAATATTCGAAAGACAGGTGCTCAGAAGAATATTCGGAGCAGTAAGAGAAGGAGAAGTCTGGAGGAAAAGAAAAAAACAGGGAGCTCAACAACATCTTTAAGGATGCTGACGTCGTTAAGATTATAAAGCTAGGACGACTCCGATGGGCCGGCCATGTGGCTCGAATGAGTGATTCTGAGATTCCAAAGAAGATACTGACAGAAGAGGTGCACCGAGCAAGGAGACTAGGGCGACCCAAAACAAGATGGCTGGATGGTGTAGGGATGGATGCAAGGAGCCTGCTCAACATCAGGAACTGGACTGCTGCAGCACAAGACAGAGCCGTCTGGCGGAGGCTGCTAGGGGAGGCCTAGACTCGATAACGGGTTGTTGCGCCGAATATGTATGTATGTATGTAGTAGTTTTACTACACAATAATAAAACATCTATTTTTTTTTTATTTTTATTTTTTTTTTTATTTGGCTGATAAAAAATATGAGATAATAAGTATGATAGCCGAAATAGCATTACTTCGACCTTTATTTACAGTAAATTAATTATTGTCTAGACTGACCTATATATACACCTGGATTAAGGGCACACTAGGGAAACCGTATAACCCTTTAGGACGAGGGTAGGGGTGGGAGATAGGTAAACCGAGGGGTGTACCCTTCTAATTAAGGTGGTTTGGGTCAGTTCCATTACCTCACTAGGGGGTGTTAGCCTAATGGGCTTCTCTTATTGGACCCTTCTTCCCCAGTGCTTTACTTGATAGGACTAATTATTTAATACTCACATTCCTTGTTTTAGTTCCTTTAACACCCTTGTTAGAGGTATTTAAATGGTTAGAATAATAACAATAAATTAAGCACGACCGAATATTCGATAGCTATAATTACTTGCTATACTTACTGATATACTTTGTCTACACTATTCAATGCGATGACCACAGTACAATTTCAAATCCTCGAGATTGTTCTGGAAAAAATCTTCCCACATACGCCTCGGTCTATCTTTTAGACCGCTACCAATCGGCCCAATAAACTTTTTAGGAATTCGTTTACTAAGCCTATCACTGCCAATTTAAATCGCCTTGATGCTACAACCTCCTTTATACTAAAAAGGTACAGGCTTCATAAATTTTACGTAGAACCTTTTTTCTATAAACCATAAGGAGTTGTTTTAGTGTTTATTATATATTTCTTTTTTTTTTAATAAAACAAAAACGAAAAAAAAATCTTTAGCTCTACAACCCATAAGGTATATTGGATTCGTAATTATCGTAAGGATCGTAAAGTGTGTTTAATCAGTGGCCATTTTGAAACTGAACTACTGACATTAATATCGATTTTTAAAACCATGGTCTGTGCCTTATGTTAAATTTCGAATAAAAACCGCTCAGTAGTTTCAGGGTTAAGTAGCGGATTGTTTGTAATAAACCAAAAAATGTTGAATTAATTTCTAATCTTTAATTTTTTTCTATTGCCAACACTACTCCCTCTAATAAATTAATTAAAAGAGCCATAGAAAAATACAAAAACAAAACATACGTTATCTATAAAATTTCCGGGCTTGTTTACCAAGAAAAAAAAACATTCTAATAATAGAGCTAATTTCCTGGGACTTTTGTATACCTGTAAAGAAGTGGGTGAAAAAAAAAATGTTAGAAAGTCTTCATTGTCAAACATGTTTTTGGAGATAAGGATCAGTATGTCAATGGCAAAAGGGAAGACAGAAAAGTTGAAACAAAAGGAAATTCTTAAAACAGGAAAAAAAAAAAATGAAAGACAGAAAGAAAAAAGCTGACATGACACTGTTGGATGACCCCCTGGAGTGGTTTAGGACGATATACCAGGGACCTAGCTGGGACATTGCTAATGGATGGCTCTTGCTTGTTCACAGCCTTATTTTTTGTGTATGTGTTTGTAAATACCCAGTATGCCTAACCAGTGTGTATAATAATAATAATAATGATACAATACTAAAGTCCTTAATCGCTACTTTCCTTAGAAGATTCGTAACTGTTTCTGTAATACAGTTTATGAAAAAAAAAAAAAAAAAATATGTGTGTGTTGTCTGACTTCTAAAACCTAGATTTATATAGGCTTTTGAAGTATTATTTACTACTGTATTTACATTATATATCTATTAAATGTGAGTAAGAATTAAAACAAGAGACACATATGTAGAAAAACTACCCATAAGTAGTACCAAATAAAATGTTATAAGTAGGGCGCGAGGCGAATCCTTTTTAGACTCCTTGGAGGATTATAAGGAATTGAAGAGGAAGCAAGGATAGAAACTAGTGGGTGAATTTAATGGTATTTAATATGATGTAGGTTTTCCTCTGAGTGAAGTAGTCTGACATCGCTTAAATGCCGATATTTTAAATTTACCTTTAATTTTGTAGATTTAAAACAATTAGGTACATCATCTTATGAGAATTGGTAAATATGGATGTTAAGAATTTAATAAACAACTAAAGGATAAAAGAGCAAAAATATTTTTTAAAGCAATTTTTGTGCCTCTGGACACAAAAATCGTAATATAGCTAAATATATTAGAAACAAATATTATCTAATACACGTAATTGTAAAGGTTTTTGGAGAAACCTGAGTGTTGTCGGTAAAAATATAATAGATTATTTAAGAAAACACACGATTCTATTGAAATTCAATCAATTAATTTTTTTAACAATTTATTTTTATCTCTAAGAGTATTTAAAAATTCTTAAATTGATTTTAACAACGGAGGTAAGTGAAAGTCGTGTGTTGCGCGCACCATATTTTTTACTAAAGCAATGGGTACCTGGTTCGGGCCAAATCAGCAACACATGGATCATTAAGGTCATTGCGGATGAGTTTATTCGTGACGAAGTAAAGAGCAATGAGGATTTTACTAAGTGCTTCTCTGTTTGACTTAATGTTTCGCATGTTCCAAATCCGTTTCTCGTAAAATCAAAGTCATTAGAGATATTTTCCAGAAAATTGTATGTTTATGTTAAATTATTGACATAAATCGGCACGTCCAATGAGTAATTTTTTTTGTTGGAAATTTTTTTGATCTAACATCACAAAATACATACACCTACATTGGGCAAAAAGTCTTCCGACCGACAGTTTTTTGTGAAAAATATTCCTTATTAATTTATTGAACATTCAGTAACTGATTTTTAGATGTAGGCTGGCCTTTGGCGACTCGTCAGCAGTCCAGGATTTCCAGTGCACTACGTTGTCGTTGAGAATCCAACTATTTATCAACAGTCAAAGTCAGGCGTTTTAGAAATAAATCTCATCAGTGCCGTTTAAGAAAATTGTTGCTGATTGATGTTCGTTTGGTCCGAGGAGCCCATGGTGAGTGGCTAATCGGGTCGAATCCCAGTTCCGGTGCGACTTTTTCAAGCATATAATTAGATGGGGATTCACTCAGAACATTTCCCCATGATATGTGAGGTCCGTCAGGTAACTGGTGTCTATTCACAAAAATAGGCATAGGGATTGATGACCATACCCTTTACAAATTTATCGAGACACGTAAGTGTATTCTCCCAGTAGATCACACCACAAAGCGAGGAACCTTTTTTGTTTGTGACGTATTGGCATACTTCTAAAATCGGAGGGCCAGGAAGAATAGTTGGAATCGATGAAACTTTGTTTACTTAAAGAAAAAATCACGTAGTCATAAACATTGACGGATAACAGTAGCTGGCGTGCTGACAATGCATTAGTACCCATTATTTTTATGTAACTCAAATGAACTGGAATTATTTAAAAAAAACAATTTGCACTACTCGCTAAAACCGAATGAAATTAACCACCTAATACCTACACATCTGACTAAACATTTTTAATGAATACGTAAGAAGTAATAGTAGCAGTTAATTATTATAAATTATAAATGCAACATTAATACTAGATTAAAGATTTACCACAATAATGAGGACGATGGGAACCAGAATGGTACCTGAACACCATCCTTACACTATTTAGTAGCCGCCTTGGTGGTCTGGTAGCTTAGGTTGAGGAAGTCGTTAAGTCCGCAACGACAGGATGGAGCTTGGTAATAAAGTTGTAGGCTGTTCCATCGGTTCTCGAGTGGAAGTCTAGGGTCGATGGGGTTCGGAGGGCGGTAGCGTGTGTTTGTAGGATGTAAAATACACCAATCCTGCATGTCTACTGTATCTTCCTTTAAACATCTTGTTTGCTTTGCCAAGCCAGGTACCTTCCAGCTAAATTACTTTCTTACATCAACACTAATGGTATGATTTTTTACTTTCCACTAACCTGTATAAGAAATATGTGGTAAGGAAAAATAATGCAATTGTAAAAATTAACCAGCATTCACCGGAAACATACGTCTTCTGAGTCCAAATGACCAAGTCCCACAAAACTGTGTGCCTATCTCGTAAACAATAAGTTGCATAAGACTGAAATGCTATATTTTAGAATCTTATATGCCTGAGATATAGCAGAAAAGTTTTAAAAAAATGATCAACAATGAATTTTGCACCTTTTTACGATTTTCTCAAAAAATTAATATTATTATTGTAATTTAAAATTATTTCCCAATGACATCTCGTGGACAACCAGGGATCTACAGTCAAGAGTGTTGCGTGCGATAGCTTGATGTTTATGATAGGTTTTTTGGATGAGACAAAGGAATGGTAGGTCTGATTTCCATTAATTTTCAAAATTTCTTTTTAAATTATTACCCATATTCTTCCTTATATTTTCTAAAAGTTTTTATTTTTTATTGTGTAAAGATTATCTGAAACTTTCGACCACATAGCCCGTCGAATTTTGAGTATTTTTAAACTTATATTATTAATTTATATACTTTCTGTTATTATTTATTATTTGTGACAAACTGACATAAAAATTCATAATTTATTATTCTTAATTTCCAAATAAAAAAGAATATATCACGTAAACTTTAATATTTAATTTATTTAATTATTTCCATTATTGTAACATGTAATCAATAATGTTTTTTCATATAAACTCAATGTAACATTTTAATATTTATTCCGGTAGTTAGTAATTTTTTTTTTTTTTGATCAAACAAAGGAAGGGTAGGTCTGATTTCCATTAATTTTCAAAACTTCTTTCTAAATTATTACCCATATCCTTCCTTATATTTTCTACAAGTTTTTATTTCTTATTGTCTAAAGATTATCTCAAACTTTCGACCACATGGCCCGTCGAATTTTGAGTATTTTTAAACTTATATTATTAATTTATATGCTTTCTGTTATTATTTATTATTTGTGACAAACCGACATAAAAATGCATAATTTATTATTCTTAATTTCCAAATAAAAAAAAATATATATCACGTAAACTTAAATATTTGATTTATTTAATTATTTCCATTATTGTAACATGTAATCAATAATGTTTTTTCATATAAACTCAATGTAACATTTTAATATTTATTCCGGTAGTTAGTAATTTTTTTTTTTTTTTTTTTTTGATCAAACAAAGGAAGGGTAGGTCTGATTTCCATTAATTTTCAAAACTTCTTTCTAAATTATTACCCATATCCTTCCTTATATTTTCTACAAGTTTTTATTTCTTATTGTCTAAAGATTATCTCAAACTTTCGACCACATGGCCCGTCGAATTTTGAGTATTTTTAAACTTATATTATTAATTTATATGCTTTCTGTTATTATTTATTATTTGTGACAAACCGACATAAAAATGCATAATTTATTATTCTTAATTTCCAAATAAAAAAAAATATATCAATATAACTCAAATATTTGATTTATTTAATTATTTCCATTATTGTAAATGTAATCAATAATGTTTTTCCATATAAACTCAATGTAACATTTTAATATTTATTCCGGTAGTAATTTACACTGTGCATATAAGATGGATGGTTTCTTATAGGTGTAGTACTAATTGCCCCAGAATGTAGCAGATTGTATTATCTCTGAATAAATCGTTTAAAAAAAAAAGTAGTAAGTGGATGTGGAATGGGGAGCATTAGATTGTGTATATATTTATTTTAATTTTTAGATATTGCTCTATTGTAATGATCTCAATTCTAACTCCTATTTTCCGGATGATACCTCAAAGTCTAAAGACATCTCTAAAAAACACCCGATGATTACTTAATATTTTTCCTATCGTCTTTATCGATCCATTCCTATAATGAACAAACTGATGGAGCGATAATCGGATTAAACACGAATCCCTTAACATTGAAGGGATTATTAGACTTCGGAGGTGACTTTTCCTCCCTCCTAAGGAGATGAAAATTACAGGACTCCGTAACGGAATTAACCGGTTAAAAATTCATCAAGAAATATCGGGGGAGAAAGAGACAAACGTTTTTCTTCCTGGCTTCTCCCCTTCCAAGAAGCTGATTCAATCTGGAACATAGATCTATAATTGAGACGTTGATTTCAAAAAGGTATTACAGGCCATTTTTTATTAAATAAGTATTTTTACGTATTTCTGTTATATTTGTTTAGTTTTATCGAAATCCCATGTCCGATATAATAAAAAAAAACAACAGAAAAAACGTGTTTGAAAATCGCAATTATTGCCACAAGGTACTAAATTAATACATATTTCACTTCATTCGAAAGTATTCTAATAACATTTCCTTTCAAAATGTACTGTTTGTTTATTCATTTGACATCACTGTATACTACTGTGGCTATTTGGATGATGCAAGAGTGGGAGACCTAAATTTTGCCAATCCAAGTTTAATTAGAATAGGGATCTTTAATGCACTCGTAAACAATAAGTTGCATAAAACTGAAATTATATATTTTAGAAGTTTATAAGCCAAAAAGACTCTAACGATTGTAGTTAATCTCGGTATATTGTTGTAAACTTAAGAGGCTTTAACTGAATAATTGTTGTTTTAACTCAATTTAAACTAAAAAGAAAGAAAAAAAATCTTAACCTCCTTGTCTTGGGCTCAGTACTTAGAGATATTCCTACTATTTCTAGGCCATCGGCTGTGCAAGGAGGTAATTAGCCCTAGATCACGCTGAACCGTCAGGTTTTTTCCCCATTTTTTGGGCACCCACTTTACAGAGGCTGATAATTGCAGTTCTTTCTAACAAGTACTGAGTACATATTTAGTTTCAATGTTAGAAACTTTAACTCTTAATTGACAAATACTCTATAATCTACGAGTTAAATTCTAAAGGCCCATTTACATGAATATCATTAAGGCTAATCTATGCTTACGGAGTTGAACTTTAGGCTTAACTAATCCATCGAATTCTTCTCGTATCTAATATCCTTCGAAAAACATCTCTATGCTACTTAATTGTCCATAGTGACCTTAATGCTTGTAACATACTTAGCTTCATTTGCTTATTGAGCTTTCATGACAAATTACATTCCCACTCTAACCCTCTTGTTTCAATTTTCACTTCCTCTTGGCTTTATGATAATCTTGCAAGGAGTCCGAAAAGAAGGCCACAAAACATTTTTACTTAGTATAAACTTATTTACTCGATCTATTCCTAAGTATAGTTATGAATTTTCAATAATTTATAATTTCAAAAAATCACTCTAAATTATTTGAATCCTTCCATAACTTGAGAAAAAATAAAAACCATACGTTTACAAAATAATAATAAAATTTCTTAATTGAGATAAAATTATATTTGAATTAATATTTCATTGGGATTACCTGTAGCACGGTGGTTAGCATAACAGCCTCCTATTGTTCAAGGTCACTGGGTAAATGGGAATTTTTAAAAAAAATCTTTAGTTATGCCGTCCTTTGGAGGGTACGTAAAAGGTGGTCCCGAGCCTGTACGATGTCAGTACTAGTTAAAGATCCCTATCATAATTAAACCTGGATAGGCAAAATTTAGGACCACCACTGTAGCATCGTCCGACTAGCCACTTATCATAAAGGGAACTTTAATAAATAAACAAACAAACAATTAAGATTCATGATATAATAATGAATATCGTATTTTTTTCCTGAATAAGTTTTTGAGGAAATCATTGTCTTCAAATTATGGGAACTTCAAAAATTAATGTGTTCTAAACCGTAGATAGGTCGATGTTATAGTTATAAAATATCGGGATATTGTGGTTAAAATGTAAACAAGGAAAAGAAAAATATTCAAAATAAAACCTACATAAAATATTTACTTGAAAAACAATCCTCTCTCTTTATTATTTCTAGGGTATTTATTACGGTTTATTTTTGTATTGTATTTCATCAGTTATTTTGTTAATATAATCATAATATTCAAAAAGCATATAAAGTTATGTTGATCGGGTCGCTTGAGGTGTTGAGGCTAGCATAACAGCCTAGGTCGTTGGTTTTAGATTTTGGGATTTTTTTAAAGCTTAGTGAAAAATCTTTAGTTATTCCGTCACTTGAAGGGACCATTATATATCTCGTAGTTCATACACTACACAAAGAATCACCTAACAATAATTAGGTTATATATTAAAATCAATGATGTTTTGCGTACGCTGTAAAGATTTCTGTAGCGTTTTAGAGGGACAGGAGGTGATTGTTCCATGTTGGAATAAAACAACGTAGCCTTGTTCTAGTTTATTCATTTAATTTTATTCCAAGGGTGGAGTTATTATACACCCCGAGCTAGGGCACTAGGCTCAGCTAAGCTAAAATTGAAAACAAACCACTCTTTGTATGCTAATTTCTTGCCCTGTGTTTCGTTCCCTTTACAACGATTCTCCTCTTTAATATTATCATAGCTACTAGACTAAAATAATAATTTAATTAAATTGTTATTTTATCTAAATTCTCTCTCGTCAATTTTAGCATTTATATTTAAACATTTTTAGTCGTATTTTCTACGAATTTGCCGGAGTTCATTTGTTTTATAATTATCAGAAGTCCTAGGGTGCCATATTGTAGATATACAGTTTACATATTAAAATTTATTTTGTTTTGTTTTGTGTTTATATTTTTTATTTATTGTCATTTAATACTGCTGTGGCTAATAGAACGATGCTACTGTGGGAGTCCTAACTTTGAAACCGCATGATGTCTCTCTCCTCTATATGTGCCGAACTGGTTTTTACTTTTTTTAAAAGCTATTTAAAAAATGATAACTATGAATATGAAAAACTATATAGTTATCGGAGTCACCTGTAGTGTAGTGTTCTGCATAACAATCTTCTATGAATAAGATAACGGTCTCAAACCTGGCAGGCGGCCCTGAGATTTTTAATGTAAATTTTGCGATTCTTCGGAAGACAAACAGTCGGTCCCGAGCCTGTGGGATGTCAGTTACTCGTTAAAGATCCCTATCCGAATTAAACCTGAATTGGTGAATTTTATGACTACATAGTATCGTCGATTATCCATAGTATGATTAAGTGACGTTAAATAAATGAACAAACAGTTACACAATATCTTAAGTTTGTGTGTATTTCATCACACTCTAATAAAAGTTACAACTTTATTTCTTACATTTTAATTTTCTGAGTCCTAACTCTAAAATTTTAAATTGAATAAATATCTTGAATCGGCATTTGCATACTCTATTAACAATCATCCTGGGGAGCGAGGAGAGGTTCGTGTCATCAAAATTAACTAATTATTCTATCCCAAGATTGCGGGTTCAAACCTGTAATAGGCCTTAGGATTTTTTATGGGATAAAAATCCTAGTTATACCCTTCGGAGGTAAAGTAAAATTACTATTATATTGACATGATAATCAAATTGTCCATTAGCCCCAGCATGAAGTAACGTTATATGAATAAACAAACAAACTGTTTATTTTTTTTTACGATTATCTATTCATTGCACCATATTATATAATACTCTTATATTTTGCTTTTTTCTTATTAGTCTTTCTAATTTAAGACTTCTCAAAAGAAAGAAATATGCGAATAAGAAAATCTCAAGAGCCTAATTATCCATGAAAGATATTCGAAAAGATAAAAATGAACTGTTCCTTCCTCCATGAAACCGCGGAATAAAGAAGATACGACTGCTGAATGGGCTGAGGGTCACTCGGTTCAAAATAATTTGCGGTCTACAAACCATCTTGGGAGAAGAATCGGGGAAGAAACGAGTCGAAGCCTTCTCCGGCCTCACTACATCTATCAACTTCTTTCTCAGGCACAGACCGGGGGCGACCTTCAACGGTTCAAATTAAAAATTATGTAGAGTAAAAATAAAACGAAGATAAAAAATGAAAGTAAAAAACAACTTGAAGGAGTTGACAGCTTCAAAAGGCAGAAAAAAAGATAAGATACTACAAAAGAATTCTATTGATTATCAAAGCACGGCAAGAAAGTTGACCTCCTGTGTTACTCTCTCCGGTATAATAGGAGTCATTGTTCCCCTCACTCTACTCAATATATGGTTAGTTTAAGGGTTCATTGTAATGGATTCATCAAACAAATATTAGGATGTCCCATAAATTTTACCTTTTCACGATTTTACCACGATGAATATATTGCTAGTAAGTCTCAACAATATTTGAAATAGGGCATAATGAGGCTCCCTGAGATACGGACGATCGTGATAAAGCAGAACTGTTCATAAATAAAGTAAATCAACTGGGATCACTTATAGCTGGGTAGTTAGCATAACAACCTCCTTTGCCAAAGGTCACGGGTTCAAACCCGCAGCTGGTCGTAGGATTTTTTAATGGGAGTAAAAAATCCTTAGTTATGCCGCCCTTCGGAGGGGACGGTATAAGGTGGTCCTGAGCCTATGCGATGTCAGGTACTCGTTAAAGATCCCTATCGTAATAAAACCTGTATAGGCAAAATTTAGGACTCCCACAGTAGCATCTTCCGATTAGCCATAGTATAAAGTTAACGTTAAATAAATAAACACACAAACATAAATCAACCTTAAACAGCTAATGTCGTGTAATTCGCACCAATAAAAAATCTGGTGCGGGCGACACACGTCTTTCATATACTTCGTTGTTTAAAAAAAAAAAAAAGATTTTTTTCGAGGTAGATATTGGTTTCTACCTCTACAACCCATAAAAGGTCTTGGGCTCAGTACATATAGAGATTCGTACTGTTTCTATACATAGGTCCTTGCAATGATGTGAATAGGCCTAGATCACGCAAAGCCTTCAGGTTTTCCCAATTTGGTTACCCACTTCAAAGAGGCTGGTCTGCCCAAGGAGGGTCTCTGTACCCTACGGGCCGCCTCCCCGCTAACTTAACAGAATAAATAATATTCTGTCATAGCCGGGATTATTATTACGTCCTCATCGAAAACGATATAGCCAAGGATTTTTTATTCCCTTAAAGCAATTCTACGGTCAACTCCCGGGTTTGAACCCGCGAACTTGGTCATAGAAGGCTGTTATGCTAGATACTACACTACAGGTGACCCAGAGTTTGATTTAGAGTTAAGGAATTGGGTTTTTTAGTGGATAGGGTAATGAACTATTAATTGTATATAACTATAACACATATAATATGTGTATTACTTTCACGGGTCATTAGTCTAAAAACAGTTCAGGTGTACATTAACCCAAGGAATAATTGTAGAGAGGTTTATTTTCTTATCTCCAATTTAGTTTATTTATTATCTATTTTTTTGTATATTTCCTAAAAATATTATGTGACTGTACTGTTTAATCAGTATATATATATATATATATATTGATTATGAAAGGCTTTAGAAAACAAAAAAAAAATATGGCTTGAATACTTATTGATATATTAATTTTCAAATTTGTCTACTAAGAACTGCAGTTTATGCCTCCAGAATGTTTGTTTAAACGAAGTATGTTATTCTATGACAATCTATAGAACCCGTTTTAAAAATAAACTTTATAAAGTAAAATTAGGTTCATATGTAAGGACACGACATGTAAATCGTTTTTCAATATATATAAATTAAGCAATGAATTATCCCGCACATAGAGATCTATTCCTCCAATTGAAAAACGCTGCAAATTATTACACAATCAAAAATAACTGAGTTATGAGCGGATTAATGTGTAAAATTTCATTTTTTCCTTTTCTTATTTCTCTTTTATATAATTATTCGAGTTTTTTTTTGGTTTAAAAACACTGATGCATTTTTTCTCTATCTTCAAAAATAACTGAGTTATTGAAATTAATCACGTGTAATCGGCCGCCATTTTAAAACTAACCAGCTGATATCAACGTCTAGGTGTTAGGATCATCGTTGAATAGGACAAGTATCTTTGTGGCGAATTTCAAAAAAATTGGTCCGTAGTTTCGGAGAAATGCCGCGGACGGCAGACTTTTTTTGTTATTCGGATTCTACGCATCTTGAAACGTAAGATCTTGAATTTTGAGCGGGGTAATTTTTTTTTTTTTTTTTTTTTTTTTTTTTTTTTTTGGTTGATTATTGAAAATAATAAACCTATAAGGTTCAAGATAAAAAATGTGTTAAAGTGCTACAAAATTTGCGCTTTGATTCATATATTCAATAATACATGTTACATATGCATTTATTAAAAAGTTAGGGGGTAACGAACTGATGAATAGAAAATTCGAGATAAAATATAAGTAGGCCTTGGAACTAAATGGTGCAGGTGATTTGTTGAAAGTATTTCTATTTATCTTCGGCCAATATTGGAACTGCCAACTTGGATTGCAAGTCAATATCCAGGGAGTTTTGATATTTGAGTTGAGACCCTGTTTGGAATAAATATATAGAAACTGTATATGATGGAGGGTGGGGCAACTTTTTCGTCGAAAACAGAATAGACCCCGACATGAAGCACGATTATAAAATGTTTTGATTCCTGGTCTTTACCATCGGATATAAATTCTTGTTGATTGGATTAGTAGTAATAAAGCCTAGTTAGAATCGGATGCCTGATCGATTTTAATAAACGAACCTGATAATTGTTTTATAAAGCACAAGTTTTATTATTTATCTGTCGGAATACGTCATGGACCATTTGTTCGAACTCTTTTGGTTTATTATTTTCAATTATGAACCTTTGTAATCGACCAAAAAAAAAATATATCCCCCCCCTTTTAAAATTTGAGAGCTTACGTTTCAAGATGCGTAGAATCCGAATAAAGAATAAAAAAAGAAATCCGTTTGTCCGCCATACGCTGCACAGTGGAAAATGTATGACCGATTTAGGTGGAAAAAATTCTGAAACTTGTCCATATTTTGAGTTTCCAACCTTTGAGATCCCAATCACAGAAACAATTACAAAAAAAAATATAATTTTTTTAAAATAATTAATTTATTTACATGATTGGCGAGCGACAGTGGTCAAACATCAAATTTATTTGCTAAAATCTAAAACTTTCCTAAATTTTACGTTTTAAGTCTCAGAATATAGGAAAAATAATACGATAAATCTAATTATGGCTCGAAGTTGCTTAAACTATTGAGTGTAAAACTTTTGATTCGGAGTGTTGTGTCTGAAAAAAAATATGTATCACCCAGAACGCAAACAATCGCAAAAATTCCTTGTAATATTTAAAGATTAGAAGGACTGATGAAACAAATCCTACAAAGAAATCCTTGGGGCAACTTGGGGGTTATATAGTTTTTCGTTGTTGAATAGGGGCATACATTTACAAATTGTTAAATTAACTCAATTGCAATGTATATTCAATAACGAAAGATAATGTTTTACCTGTCTCAGCAATGGTTAAAAAAGCAAAAACACTTTGCGCTGCAAACACCTTGAACATAATAAATGGCCATCGTATAAAGATTATTCCACCGTTGGTTATAAGGCACTTGTGTGAACAGGAATGATTCATTCATTTACTATTTATTTGTAAACACGGTATGGCGGGAAATATTAGTATCAAATAATAATGAAAAGTTCAAGCATTCAAAAATTCCAAACTTTTGTCCACCTAAAGTGGCGATTTTGCCCTACGCACCGTCCGCGACTTTTCTCCGATACTATTGACCAAGGTTTTTGAATTACGCTACAAAAATATTAGTCCATGCAACGATGATCTTAACACCTAGACGTTGATATCAGCTGGTTATTTTGAAAATGGCGGCCGATTAAAAGTGATTCGATTCAATAACTCAGTTATTTTTGAAGATAGATAAAAGATTTAATATTGTTATAACCGAAAAAACGCGAATAATTTGCAAATAAGTACGCTCGTAACTCAGTTATTTTTGAGGATAGATAAAAGTATGTATAGAGTTTTAGAATCAATAAAGCGCTTTTATCAGTAATTTGCTTTTAGTGTCATTTGATTGAGAACAAAATTTTCGACAAAGTGAAAACTTGCTGAGATATAGCGTTTTAAAATTAGCAGTAGTGATATGAAATTATCCTTAGAATTATTGCTCTTCATATTACTTAATTGAATAACAACAGCTATATAAACAGTTATATCCTAATATTGTTATTTGGAAATAATAAACCATTGTGTTATAATTTGTAGTGTTTTTAAAATATATTAGTATTTTATTTGCTATTTTTCTGAGAATATTGAAGAAAATACCATCCATTATTTGTATATTTTTCTGTATTTTTAACAAAGGTAATCGTACTGCCAACAAAAAAAAGTGCAGTGTTTATCATGAAAGTGTGAACATATTTCTGTTTTTTTTTTTTTTTAGAAACAATTCTTTATTGAACAATATTACAATCTGTCCAATTTAGGACATTCATACTGCATTCACACGATATATACAAAACAATAAATTTATATAATAATAATACAATATAAATAAATACAAAACAAAATCAATAAAAATATATACAAAAGTCACTCATACCTATATACAATTCACAAGCATACAGCACGTGAGTGGAGAATCTAGCCAATGGTAGAACTCCAATATACATTTTACAAGAGGTCTCGAGGCCACTGCCGTTTCAACCTTCTAGGAGGATGGTAAGGATGTGTGGAGCTGGATAAGGATTGAGCTAGGGGATTAGGGTGATGGATAAGGTTCTGATGGAATTTAGGGAATTTTAATGGTATAAGGTCTAAAATAAATGGAATATTTAGGTCGCGGTGTAAGGTATGGTTGGATACATAATAAGGGGCATTAACTATTGTTCGGAGGACTTTTGATTGGAAGGATTGAATGCGTTTGATGTTAGAAAATTTAGCTGTCCCCCACAGTTCAAGTCCGTATGTCCAGATAGGTTTCAGTACTGTCTTGTATATTAGCAGTTTGTTCTCGATAGATAATTTAGAATTTCTGTTCAGTAGTCTGTATAATTGTCCAAATCGTCGATTAAGTTCTTGTCGTTTAAGTCTAGTATGCGGGTTCCAAGTTAGTCTTTTGTCCAGAAGGAAGCCAAGATACCGGACTGTGTCGGAGAAAGGAAGCGGAACGGAGTTAAAGAGAACTGGAGGGCAGGATTGTCTTCGAAGGGTAAAGGTGACATGTCTGCATTTGGATTGATTTACTTTGATTCTCCAGTTGTTACACCAGTCTTCAATTTGAGAAAGGTGTGTTTGGAGGCCTGTAGATGCAATTTCGGGATCTAAGTGAGAGGATAGGATAGCTGTGTCATCAGCGTACGTTGCTAGGAAGGTATTAGGGCAAAGAGGAATATCAGCCGTGTATATATTGTAGAGGATAGGACCAAGGACACTACCCTGAGGAACACCGGATTCGACTGGATAATAATTGGAATATTCTGCACCACAACGAACTCGGAAGGAGCGGTTTGATAGATAGGATCGGAGGACTAGGTATAAGGATAGGGGTAAATGGTTTTTGAGCTTATAGAGTAATCCCGGGTGCCACACCCGGTCAAATGCTTGCGTTATGTCCAGAAATGCACCCGAGCAGTACTCCTTGTTTTCAAGGGCAGAGGAAATATGGTCAACGACTCAGAGCCCTTGCTGAACGGTTGAATGCTGGGAACGGAATCCAAACTGATAGGAAGGAATAGTGTGGGATTCTAATAACGGTAATATTCGTTTGAGGAGGATTTTTTCAAAGATTTTTGAAAGGATTGGGAGTAGGCTGATAGGTCTATATGATGTCGTAGTGTTAGGAGGTTTACCTGGTTTTAGGAAGAGAATTATTGTGGAATGTTTCCATAAGAGAGGAAAATGGGTAGTGCGTAAAATGGAGTTGTAAATATATGTAAGAAATATAACGGCTTTAGATGGAAGCTATATTTCTGTTTAGATTTATATATTCGGCTTTTCAGACACATCAAAAGTTATTGTACAGAAGTTCTAATTTAATCCAATTAACTACAAAATGATCGTGTACATAAGCTATATCTGAACTTGCGGAGTTGAACTTTAGGGCTCTACTAAACCATCGAATAGTTCTCGTGTCCAATCTTAACAGTACAAAATCCATTGGTAAATCCTTACTTGATTACAAATAAACTACCTTTATGTTGCTGCTTTAGTCTCTGAAACAGTTACTATTCTTTCCATGGCAAACTCTAACCCCACTTTAACCGTTGCCGTTCTTCGGAGGGAACTTAAAAATGTGGTCCTGGTCCTGTGCGATGCCAGGTACTCACTAAAGATTCCTATCCTATTTAAAACTGGAAAATTACGACTCCCACTGTAGGAGAGTCCGGTAAGCCACAGTAGCATAAAGTTACATTAAATAAATAAACAAACTAACAAACCTGATTACTACTTATTCCGCTTTCTGCATAACTCGGATGGATCAAAAACCACTATTATATGCTGGTTTTACAATATACCTTAGAGGTGCTATGATCGTGACATTATGCATAAAGTTGCAAGATGGGAACAGCGGATACTAAATAATGATATACATATGACTATAATATAGCAATTTTATTTCACCCTTAAAAACCGAATGAGCTTGTTTGGCGATCCGATATATGTATATATATTATTTTATTTATTTATTTTTTTTATACCCTCTGGTTTTTATTTTTACACAAAATACAATACAAATATGATACGTATACATGTCACAGATATTTGTCCTTCTATTACCCGAAGGTATTCTAAGGAGGATTTCTATGTGCGCTGCATGCACTATTAACTATTAATCAAGGGCTTCTCTGCCTTGATGTGAAAAAAAAAAATAAATAAAAAATTGCGTATTTTTATCTGCGTAGGCTGCTGCGATATTCATGTCGATATTTTTTTATTTCTTCGAGGGAACGGTCTTGTACAAATATATACCGAAACACTGTAAATCATCGTTATATAAAGGACCTGGAAATAAAGTGGCCTAAGGACATAGGGTTAACAGTAAAGGATAAATAAGGACGATCCCTTGAGGGCTAAAGGGGAAGGATTACTATGATGGATTGCCTCGTCTTCTTCGGATCTTCGCCAGTTGAAGGGATGTCCGATGATCAATGGGACGGAGGAGGGTAAGGCCAGGGTAGTCATCTTGGTTCTAATGAAAGGAAGTTGGTTGAAATGTATAATGTCAGGTTTGGTTTGTCTCTTTGGGTTTTGGAGCGTATAATCCTAAGATTAAAATATTAATAATTAAAATATTTATAAAAAGACTGAATCCTGATTATTCTACCTATACAAAGCCAATTTAATTTTATATCGAAATAGCGAGTTATATCAAAATCGTGGGAGCTGCTTTTAAGAAAATAATAAAAAGGTGCAAAATGCATGGTATAAAGTACCACTTCCAGGCAAACTATTTACCTATATTTTATAAAACGTAAGTGAACGTTAATATGTAATAACAATTATCATATTATATTAATGCTATACTTAATATTATTATTGTTTCAAACAAATATTTCTAAGAAAATTCTAGTATGATGTGTTATAAGCAACCCAATATAGTTGAGCAGCACTACTTTGAAAGTAAATTATTTTACAATTGGGTATAATATTTTTAGTCTTGTTCATAGAAATTGTATTACCTATGCTTTAATTTTTTATGGTAATGAATTTGAACCAGTCAAATATTTATGTTTTTTTTTTTTTGTTTTTTTTACTTGTTTATAACATATGGCATATATTCATATATAGGTAAGTGAAAGTAAAAAATAAATTCGGATAATAACCTCCAGTATTTTTTTTTTAATATAAAAAAAACTAAATTATAAAGTTATATTACAACAAACAATTTTAATATATTTTATTGCACTCCATTTTAAGAAATCAAACATTATTCACAATAAAAGCGAAGAAATGCTGAAAGTATGTGAGAGTATGATAATTCACTCTCACCAAATCTCACGATTTTTCACCTACCTGTTCTGTAGCCTTAGGAAACATTTCTGTACAGTGGACCGTTATGGATTTTCCTTGCTTATCCGTTACTTTCTTATGGATTTTTCTTGCTTATCCGTTACGTTTAACGCGGAATTGCGGAGTTTGTATCCTGTGAATATAATTGAGTTGATAGCATCGCGGAGACTCAAATGGGCGCCTAAAGTTGTTAGGCTCGGTGAGGAACGGATTCCGAGAAAGTTGGTATTCGCTAAACCGACTGGTAGGCGTCCGAAAGGTAGGCCGAAGCGTCGATGGGAGGATTGCATTAAGGCTGATCTCAGGGGCTTGGGCTTGACCGGCGAACATTGGACGAGTCTGTGCAGGCGAAGTTTAGTGGTGTCGGCATCGAACCTTCGGGTTCGGTAAGCCTATTATTATTATATCCGTTACTTTCATAGTTGATGCCTGTTAATGTATTCAATAGACCATTAGCTACTGGAGCCGCTTTTCTTCAGTCATACAGTAGCGTGCCATTATCTCCTACATACATTTTCCCGTTTCTAATGAAATCATTAGCTGGCGGGATATGGAAAAATATGAAAAATAGAAAAAGGAAACAGGCTCGAGCTAATGAGGGGTAGCAGTATTATGTCCTCAAAGCTCGCCTGAGTTTTCCATATTAGTAATAGCAAGCTGAACCACAGGGCACCACTCACCACACACCACTACTAATACCAGTACCGGTACCAACAAACAACCTTCCTTACTGGTTCCTTTATCCCTTTGATGGATAGTTATTTTTTTGTCGTTTATTTTTACATCCTTGGTGCCTGATACCTCATTATTTCTCCAATATATGGCTTCGCAAATTAAAAAAAAAAATCGTGACTCGACTGAAGAATATGTTAATAATATTATTCAAACTAACAATTTTATAAACATCCTGCTATACTATATTGAAGCACATGACACGACAACTTCTTCTGTTAGCTTAATTTTTCAGTTCGTTTTACACCAGTATTAATTTTTGAAGACTTATGGTTAGCTAAACAACATTCTACGCTGAAAGTTCCGATTTCGAACCCGACAGAAAGTACTTAGATTTTTGTATGGAGTATAAAATTCTTGGATATGCAGTTCTTTGGAGAGGACGTACAATGGTGATTCTGAGCATGTGCGATGCTAGATATTTCTTAAAAATTCCTGTAAAAATAAAAACGTGTATTTCCAGTAGAAGATCGAATTCGAAAATTTTCAGGATCAAAATAATTATTATATATTTCATATTTTAGTGAGTGAAACTATAAAAGAAGCAGAAAAATACAATCAAGTATTAGTCAATTACTCATTTTTTTAAAAATTGAAATAAAATATATGTTTATAGTTGTTATAAAAAAAGAAAGAAAAATAGTTGGAGCCTGATATTTACTATATTTAATAAGTATTGTTGCTCAACGTTTCGGTTAAAATGCCATCAAGTGGAAAGAACAATTTTATCTGCAAGTAAAAATATAGTTTCTTTAAAAATTATCAATCTTAAAAGTAAAAAATCAAAATTTCATAACAATCCAACATGTTTAATAACAATAAATAAAATTTCTAATAATCTATAAAAAGATTAACGTAAGATACTTTAAATTAGATAAAACCAATTGAAACATGAAACAAAAGAACAATTAAAATAATTTAACCACAAACTTGAATAACTGTGAATGGAATCAGTTCATGTACTATTTTCATCAATGTCAAAATTCAATTAAAATGAATAAAAGTTATTTTATAAATATAAAAAAACAATTAAATTGACATTAATTTAATTAATATTAAAATGTAAAAATTACCTAAGGTGGATGGGTACTTACACCCAGAAGCCTTATTAAAAAAATATTTTTTTTTTACACCGATATAGCGAGTTTAATCATAATCGTATAAGTAGTTTTTAAAAAATTATAATTGTGTCCAAAAAGCTAAGTGTAAAGTGGTTCTTCTTGTCCGTCAATTTTAGTAGAGAAAAATGCGTTAACATCTCAGGCATATGAGCTTCTAAAATATGAAATTTCAGTTGTATAAAACCAATTATTTTTGGGGTGGACTTATCACCTACATACAGACACACACACACATACTTTGTTGCTTGACTTGATCATTAGGACTCCGAGGACACTAAAACTTGTATTTCGTATGAAAACTGAAAATTTTCACGATCACAATGCTCTCTCTCCCAATACTATTTGATCTATAGGCAAGTGAAAGTGAGAAAGAACTAAATATTGATAAGAAAAGAGTTTTATTTCTTTAGTTTCATTTATGTGAATCTTGCTCGGGAATATTACTGGCTTTCATACCAATTAGTACTAGTTTCTTTTTTACTTTCACTTACCTATATATGAAATATATACTAAGATAAAGTATAGCGATCGCGAAAATTATTGAATTCCAGTTTTAAACGGAAATACACGTTTTAGGAGTCCAAATGAATTTTTGTGTGTTCGTGTTTGTGTGGTAAGTCTTAATAAGTCACAAAATAAAATAAAAAAATACAACAATAAGACCGAGATGTTACAGCAACATTTTCATGAAAATTAACCAAAAGAACCACTTTATACCATGTATGTACCTTTCTACAATTTGCTCAAAAACAGCTCCTACGATTTTTAATTAAACTCGCTATATCGATGGAAAATTTAATGGGCTTTGATATGATGCATGTTTAATTTTATATGAAATAGTCTGACAGGACTTAACTGCCGATATTTAAAATTTTCTTCCTCTAAAGTACCTTTAATTTTGTGGAAGCTATTTAAATAACTATATCACCTGTTTAGTACTTATAATAAACGGATAAATATATAATTTGAACGAATACGATATCTAACTAAAATAGAAAAGACCATAAATATTTTTTTTATGCAATTTTGATAGTTTTTAACATAAAAACAGTAATATAACGTTGCAAAGCTAAAGATTTTAGAAAAATTATTATCTCATACACAAAAAATCGTGAAAGTTAATGGAGTGTGGTGAAAAGACGATAAAACTAAGTTTAATTATAATACGGATTTTTGACGACTACCTGACATCGCACAGATCTGTTCATTGTACGTCCTCTCCGAGAGACAGTATAACCATGGTTTTTACCCTCAATTAAAATATCTTTGGGCCACCTACCTCGTTTGAACCAGCGAGGAAAATATTACTGATAATACTCAAGAAAGAGATTTTCTAACACTGTTTGTTGAGTGTTTCTCGACAGCTTCCAGACTCCTGGAAGAGAAACCTTCCCCTATACATTTTCAAAAGGTTTCCCCAGACGAACTATCCCAGAAGGTTCGACAGCCCCTGGAGACTACAGCACACTCGGCTTAACCTGTCGGGGCTAACACGGCGTGAAGAGAGGCGAGGATTCCAACCCTCTCCGGCTTGGGCAAAAATCCATCTATTTATTAAGCCTACGTTATAATATGCGGGTCAAAATATAATCCCTTGGTTTCAGTTATTATTATTTTACCATTCATTATATATATACAATAAATAAAACAGTGTATTCAGTAGTAACTGTAAAGTTATAATATTTTTACTTTCACTTATGCCAAATTTAAATTTATGTTCGTTTGTTCGTCCTTAGCGAGTTTCAAATCACACCTTTTGCTTTATTATTTTCAATAATGAACCTTTCTAATAAAAGAAATTCCCCCCTCCCTCTATAACCATGAGTAATTCTTTAAACTTTTTCCTAATGTAACTTTATTTGTAATTTTTTAAATTGTTTACGTTAACGGGATCGAATAAAGGTAGTCTGTTGCGTGCACCCTTTTGATGTTACGTCCAGCGATCGTCATATATTTACAATATCGTTCTTTCTTCGAAATTAACGGGGGAAAAAACATAAAATAGAATAAAATAAAAACGCTCTTATTTTGATTACAACAACATATATGGGCCATTCCAAACGAAGTGTACAAACGCTGTCCAAATGATTTCCCTCGTACTAAAACTGGTTTATTTTCCAACATTCTTTTTTTTTATTTTTTTTTCATATGTTCTTGCTCTGGTTGTTGTACATTCATAAGTTCAAATAAATGAATCATTCCTGTATGAAAAATTTGAATAAATGTGCGAAACGTCATTGGCTCACACTGTCCGTATCAGACTTTGCCAACTTCAACGTGGCACCCAGTCAAGGTGCTGGAAAGATTTAACTGGTTTGGTCGATTGCGTTCATACATACACTCTATAGTTTCAGAATACAGAATTTCAGGTTGTGATAACGGTTCTATCCGTTTTAAATAAATAAAACAGAAATGTCTAAGGGATTTTGCGTCATTGGTGCATCCCAACGGTTTATCGCGCCTTCATATCCCTTCAATCCATAAAAAGGCGGGAAAAGGGTCGCGGAAACCGTTACACCTTTTGCAAGTGAGTGAGAGTATTTTTATTTGCAGTCATTGTTGCACCCACTCTACCTCTACTAGTTATTTTTAATTGATTAATCTTTTTTTTTCTGGAGTCTGGCTCTGGCCTAGATAGGTGAAACATCGTATCTGTATTCACTACGAGCTAGCGAGGGCATACTTTTCTCTAGAAATCTGATATTTTGAACAGTACTGTAATTTGTATTGATCTGTGCGCCTACGAATTTACATAGAACTGTGATTAGTGTAGAAGGAACAAGGAGTTGAAAAAGAAATAGGCTTTCCCGGAGAGTTTGCAGTCCTTATCACATTGGCAAGAGATATCATGTCTACCCCCACCACTACGTAAGTTTTGCATGACAGAGTTAAACTTAATGCCATCAGCTGTTAGTACACACTATATTCATTTATTCAATCAGCTGTATATAATTTATTTATTTATATTGACTTATTAAGTTTTTTTCATCTATCTCTCTACATTGTTCAACTTTAAATAATGGCGGAAAGCTCTCTAACCAGGTTAAGTCTGGAAGAAAAAATAGATCTATTAATCAGCTCTGCGACAACTACTAATTCAGAAATTTTAACAATTAAAAATTCCATGGAACAATTTACAAAAACCATATCAGGATTTCAAGAAACTCAGAATTACATTGTTTCTCAAATTAAAACCTTCAATGAACGGGTATCAAACCTAAAAAAAGAGCTCCAGAGCTTAAAAGATGCTTCAACTCAAATTATATCAGGTAAAAAAGTAGAAGTCAAGGGGATTCCTTATAAAGAAGGAGAAAACCTAAAGAACATGTGCTCTGATTTATTCAGCCTACTAGATACTGACTTTAATATTAAGGATCTCGATAATTATTATAGAATTCGACGAAAAAACGGGTCATTTACTGATATAGTTATACTGATTTTTCTTAGAAAAGCCGATCGAGACGCATTTTTGGTTCGAGCTAGAGAATATAGAGGCAAAGTTTCTGTTAAAAGTATTAGCGGCTTCGAATCTAACAAGGAAAGGAACAAAAATATATTTATAAATGAGGTACTATCTGCTGAAAATCGTGTTATATTTGCAAAAGCTAGAGTCTTGCAGAAAGAGGGAAACTTTAAATACCTCTGGCATAGAAATGGCAAAATATATATACGGCATCTCGAGGGCTCTACTAAAGTACAAATTAAATGTGAATCTGATTTGAATTTTTTTAAAAAATCACAAGAACAGTTTTACGACACCGATTCAGATGAATTCAAAATATATGAAGAAATCAATGAGAAAAAACGCTTACTCCCGGCATCACTCGAAACATCTCCATGCTCGTCAACTCGAAATAAGAAGACTAAAGGTAAAGATATTATAACATCTTGACCAAATTCTAAAAAAGCACCTAATCGTCAATTCAGAATCGTAAATTACAAAACGAATACTGGTAAAATAAAAAATTCAAATTATTCAGAGCAATGTTCAATATTTTCCTGGAATGTTGATGGATACAAAAATTTCGTCGAAGAAGGTGAAAAATTCAAAGATACTTCTATTATCTGCCTCTGTGAAACGCACTTACTAGAAAAACCACCAGCGGCCCCGCCATCACTCTCACAATTCAGTTACGTTTCGTCCAACGCCATCAGGGAGAAGAGCCGTGGGAGAGGAAGTGGAGGTCTAATTATATTCTACAATTCTAGTGTTTTTGAGGTGAATGTGTTGGATATTAGTGAGTATTGGATCTGTGCCTATTTTAAAGAAAACCAGGGTCTTAGCTCATTTATTATAATTTTAGTTTACTTTAAACCTTCTTTGAATTTAAATTATGTTTTAGAATTACTGGAGCCAACTATATTAAGTATAAAAAGCAGATATACCCACGACTTAGTTCTCTGCCTGGGGGATTTTAATGCTAGGGTTGCAAATTTAAATCAGGGGGATTTCGAGGCATTTGATGGCTCTAATTTAATACATAATCGAGATAGCTTGGATCTTGTCGAAAATGATAAGGGTAAAATACTCGTAGAATTCATGGAAAATAACTGTTTTGTTCTTCTAAATGGTCGAACTGCTAGCGATAATCCCGGTCAGTATACTAATATCACTCCAAAAGGGAAAAGTGTAGTCGATATGGTCTGGTGTAGCTACCAACATATAAATTCGATTGCCGATTTAAAAATAGTACATAATATTTCGGTCTCACAACACTTTCCTATAGAGACCAAGCTCAATCTTTGTCTCAATTCTACTCATGATACTCCGTTAAGAAAACCGAACCACTCTTTTACCATCGCGAAATGGGACGATTCAAAAAGCTTAATATATCATGACCTTATTATGAATTCTCCTAGGGTAGGATATCATATGAACTCGCCATCCGTTGAAAATATTCAAAATAACCTCATATCTGCCATCCAGGAGACATCACAAACGCTTGGGTTATTAAAGAAAAAAAATCGTAATAATTATAATTGTCATCGAATAAATAAACCTTGGTTCGACTATGAATGTGTATTGGCAAAAAAGTACGTTAGATGCAGGTTAAAATCAATGGTCAAAAATAGGTTTATTGAAAATGAAGTCGGTGGCTACATTACCGCAAAGAAAAAATTTAAAAACTTAATAAAATTGAAGCGACTGGAATTCGAGCGTACTATCATGGAAGACCTAGCTAATGTTCGTGATTCAAAAACATTCTGGGGTGCAATAAATAGGTACAAAAGTAGGCAACCACAATCTTCACCGATAAACTGTGAACAATGGCTTAATTATTTACAAAGCATATATCCCCCGCGGGTCGACCAAAACGTATCGTACTTCGGAGTACTTCATCCCCTCCTCGACTCGGTCATTAGCCTCGAAGAACTTCAGATTTCCTTGAGAAAATGTAAAACTGGCAAAAGTCCTGGTAGAGATGGCTTTAGTTACGAATTTTACAAAAACCTACCCATTAACTGGGAATTATACTTATTACATATGTATAATAAAATATTTGAAACTGAAAATATACCAATATCCTGGGTAAAAACTGTTTATATTATGATATTTAAAAAGGGTGACAGAAACCTAGCAGAAAATTACCGTCCGATTGCTTTGTTAAATTGTATTATGAAAATATTCACCCAAATAATTTTAAATAGGCTCACTCTATGGTGCGATGAGACGAATGCTCTTCCCGAAGCACAATCCGGGTTTCGTAAAGATAGAAGCTGTTTGGATAATTTGTTTATATTGACAGCTCTTATTCAGATGCAGCTGGGATCTCGGGGAAAAAAGTTTTTTGCCATATTTGTCGATTTTAAGCGGGCCTTTGATTCGATTAATCACAATCTGCTATGGCAATCTCTTCACAATCAAGGCATTAGTGGAAAAATTATTAGAATTTTAAAAAATATTTACCGGAACGCCTCGGCTGTTGTTAAAAGTGACGGTATGATATCAGAAGAGATCGATGTCACATTGGGTCTACTGCAAGGGGAAATATTGTCGCCTTATTTATTTAGCCTTTATCTAAATGATATAGATGTGTTTTTCCGAAGCAAAAATGTAGGAGGCATAAAAGTAAATAGCTCGTGCGACATACTGCTACTCCTTTACGCGGACGACCTCATTATCCTAGCAGATAGCTATACCAACGCCAAAAACAAAATAAATATTTTGAATCAATACTGCTTGATGAAAAGGCTAGAAGTTAATACTCAGAAAACAAAAATAATATGCTTCCACAAAGGAAAATATTAACGGGTTGGCAAGATATACTATGAAAATAGTGAAATAGAAAGAGTACCGGAGTACACGTATCTAGGAGTACCATTTTCCGAAACGGGAATATTTTACAAAGCCACTAACTACTTCGAATCCAAAACTAAAATTGCAATAGGTTCTGTTATCGCACTTTGTGCAAAAACAAAGCTAAGATCGTGGGAAAACAAAATTAAAATAAATAATGCAATAGCAATGAGTATCCTCTTTAATAATGTGCAAATATGGGGACTAAGATATGTAGACAGGATAGAGAGCGTAAACATAAACTTTTATAAACGTTTATTCGCATTAAACAAAAATATTCCTTTTTTATTAATACGGTCGGAATTTAATGTTCCCCATTGCCTAATCTCAATACTGAAGCTTTCTCTCTCTTGGGTGCATAAAATTTTAAAACTCAGTGATAACCGACTACCTAAAATATGCTTCAATACATTAAAGAAAACTTATAAACCAACAAATAAAGTACAAAAATACAACTGGTTTCACCAATTATACTGTATATTAAATCGAATAAACAAACAGTCTATATTAGAAATAGAAAACCCGGCTATTTTTCAGTTAGAGATGCACAAAACATTGATACTGTTTACAAATCATATGGAGACAATAGATAAACAAAAGTTAATCACTCCCGGTAAATACAACCCACTCTATCCGTCCATTCATAACAATAGACATAAACCTCAAGCTTACTTATTATCAAACGCACCGTTCCCTGTCATAAAAATATTTGCACAATTAAGACTCTCTGGAAATTACAATATTAAATTAACATTTAACAATATATACTACCAATTTAAACCCAAGGAAAACTGCACGCTATGTAACCTCAACGAAAGAGAGGACTTATTCCACATTTTTATTCGATGTCCACCGTACCGAACCCATTACATCCCTAGGGCCTTAAATATGAACATTACAAATTTTATCGCCCTCTTTACCACCGATGATATTGATGAATTAAAAAATATTTATTATTATGCAAGGCAATGTTGCCAAATCAGATCATTTATAATAAATGAATAAACATGTTTGTTAACTATATCATATTATTTATCGTGTTTCGCCATATTATGTCAAACATATATTTATATATTTATTATATTTTAAACTATTATATTATTCATATATTGTATTTGTGTTATTTTGTTATAAGTTTTATTGTAATACAATGTACCTAGAGCTGATAACGTAGTGAATTAGTGTCTTGTTAACTCATTTATTGAAGTATGCTTTTTATTCTATATTTGTTATGTAGCCAGCTCTATTTGTATGGGGGTTACCCCGAAAGCAAATAAAATTATTCATTCATTCATTCATTCATTCTTTTTTTTTCTGTGATAGGGTTCAGCTTACTGAGTAGATTGATCTGCTTTTTTGTTTTGATACTTTGTTTTGGAGAGAAAACTTTTTGGCAAACCTTCGATTCGTCATTGACGCACCCGTCATTAGCTCAGCGCACCTCTGATGATGAAAGTTTTTTTTTTTTTTAATTTCCCTTTAAACGTACTGTTCTGATATGAAGTATATTCTGGTTCACAGTTTATCATACTCTATTGGGTGCTGATCGTATACAGAAGCGAATTTAAAAAAAAATTAACAGATGAAAGAGGCGAGGACTATCTTAATTTGTTCAAATACCTTCGGTAGATCATTCCAAAAATCATTGGCTCACCCTCTCATCATTGGCTCACCACTAGATCAACATTAGCTCACTTTTTGATTTCTGAAATAGTTAATTATTTTGATTAATTAATTATTTTGATAATTTCACCGAATCTAGCTCTGCTGAGGTTTCATACATATGGTCACAAAAAAAAAAAAAAAAGGATGGAGCAAAAACTCAACTTTTGAAATTTTCAAGGAAGACGCACCCGATTGTACGTTTTGCTGAGAATGGCCCATATATCAACTTGTAGCAATATTTGTAGGTGTCATATTTAGCATAAGTTATAATTTGTGAGTACGTTAACTACTCCCCCATCTTCCTATCCACTTGGAATATTAAACTTCATCCTAAAAAAGATTTTAAATATTTCGCCTTCAAAAACTGGCTTCGAATCCAACAATGGTTATGATATGATTATTAAAAAATATTTAAATATATAATGCCCGTGCCAGGTATCACTCCGTCCATAAAAAACTCTACTTCCACTCTAATCTATTAGTTTCAATCGTTGTTTCCTCTTCAATTACTGATAATCCACCGATGCGTCTGAAAAGAAGATGGCCTCGAGACCTTCTTGTTTAGACTGTAAATGGGCAGTTCTCTTCATGTATTTTATCATTAATCAGCATATTTACTTTTTGTATAATAATAAACAGTTGTAAATTGCAATTTAATAAAATTATATATATATATATATATATATATATATATATATATATATATATATATATATATATGTATGTGTGTGTGTAATACCTTTCAAATTAATTATAATGATTAAATTTTAATAATAATATAATTGTTCTCAATTTCTATCGAGCACACAGCTTATTACTTTCGTGTACTAAAACAAGGGTAAGAATTAATTTATATTTAATCGGGTGTGAACTTGTTATCGATTCTAAATTATTTATCAGATATCGATTGTTCAAGTCGGTCAACAGGTACGTTATTCATGTTCCGGAGCAACAGTATTAGCTGACAGCACACTTGATCTTATATTATGTATTCTTATTCTGTATAAAAAAAAAGTTCTTTACATATGTAAAATTTCATATATAATTTATTATATTATCACTCTTTATACAATTACATAATAATAATAATAATAGGCTTACCGAACCCGAAGGTTCGATGCCGATACCACCAAACTTCGCCTGCACAGACTCGTCCAATGTTCACCGGTCAAGCCCAAGCCCCCGAGATCAGCCTTAATGCAATCCTCCCATCGACGCTTCGGCCTACCCTTCGGACGCCTACCAGTCGGTTCAGCGAATACCAACTTTCTCGGAATCCGTTCCTCACTAAGCCCAACAACTTTACGTGCCCATTTGAGTCTCCGCGATGCTATCAACTCAATTATATTCACAGGGTACAAACTCCGCAATTCCGCGTTGTGCAACCTTCTAAACTCCCCAGTGGTCTCATCTCTCTTCGGACCAAATATTTTACGCAGTACCTTATTCTCGAAAACCTTAAGCCGTTGTTCATCCTTCAAAGTAAGCGCCCACGTTTCGCATCCGTAAAGAACCGTTGGAAGAATAATAGTTTTATAAATTCTAACCTTTAAGTTTTTAGACAGAAGCCGCGAGCTAAGTAATTTAGCAACTGAATAATAACACGCATTTCCCACCTTTAACCGGGACTTTATTTCTTCCTGGATTTCATTTTTTCTTGTTATCATTGACCCTAAATACTTGAATTTCTCTACGTGTTCAAAAGTATGACCTGAAATCTTAATATCGTCAAGATCGCTACCATTTCTGCAACTAATCATATATTTCGTCTTATCGGTATTTAATTCGAGACCTATCTCTTTACCGGTTTTTATTAACACACTTGTATTTAGTTGTATAGTTTCCGTGTCTTCACCTAGCAGTACCAAATCATCGGCATACCCCAAAACCGGAATCTTGTCACCCATATTTAAGCCTTTCTCGGTACACATCACCTTTTCTATAACATATTCTAAGGCTATATTAAACAAAATAGGTGAAAGGGAGTCACCCTGTTTCAAACCCGATCGCACCTCAAATCTCTCGGAGTAATTATGACCGATTCTAACTTTATGAAATGTTTCCGACAAACACATCTCTACTAGGTTTACTAACTTTTTAGGTATCCCCTGTTCAATCATGATGTTATAAAGCTTCTGACGGTCTATTGAATCATAAGCCTTTTTAAAGTCTATATAAAGTTGATGGACTACACCGTTGTATTCCAGCTTCTTTAATATTTGACGTAAGGAAAATATTTGATCAATAGTCGAGCGATTCCGCCTAAAACCACATTGGTAGTCTCCGATAATTTCCTCAGCGTATTCCGTGATTCGGCTAGTTAGTATTGACGAGAATATTTTATAGCATACTGGGAGAAGAGAGATCCCACGATAGTTGTTACAATCCGTCCTCGGTCCTTTTTTGTGAATCGGAATAAGAATTGATTCTTTCCATTCTTCGGGCATTTTTTCATTTTCCCAGATCTTTTTAACTAAAACATGTAATTTGGAAACGCCCGCTTCTCCACACGCTTTGATTAATTCGCTCGTGATATTATCATTTCCTGCAGCTTTATACCGTTTTAATTTTCCTATCGCCATTTCAACTTCCTCTTTACTCGGTTCGTCTACCCATGGTTCAGCGCTCTGGTATTCAGAGGGAGGAGATTGATTATTATTTTCCGTATTTAGAATGCCGTCAAAGTGTTGTTTAAATTTATTTAATATCTCAGTCGGATCCGCAATTATGTTGTTATTCGCATCTTTAACCCCATTCGATAGAGGTTCAAATC
Organism: Piezodorus guildinii; assembly: GCA_023052935.1. Lineage (NCBI taxonomy): Eukaryota > Metazoa > Arthropoda > Insecta > Hemiptera > Pentatomidae > Piezodorus > Piezodorus guildinii. Next base: position 80,080,111 of record CM041294.1, on the reverse strand, counting down.
TTTTACGCGATTTGTTTATACCTTTGTACATCTCTCTTACGTTATTTTCGCTTCTGTGTTTTTCTATTTCTATTATTTTGCCTTTAAGATACTCTCTTTTCTTATTTTTTAAGAATTTTGAAGTTTCGTTTTTTACTAACCGAAAGTAAGCCACATTATTATCGCTTGGATTATTTAAGGAATTCAGTTTAGCGGTTTTTCTTTTTTCACACATATTTTGACAATCCCTGTCGAACCAAGGTTTGTTCTTTTTATTTTCGATTTTCCCAAGACATAAGTTACCGACCTCTTTAATATTATCCCTGATCCCTTCCCATAATTTGTTTATCATCTTCGTGTTCCTCGTCTGAAGATTCCAAAGCATCGAACCTATTTTTTACTTCTATCGCGAATTGTTTTCTAATTTCGGGGTTGTTCAATTTAACAACATCAAAATTCTCGGGATGAATATAGTTCGGTGTTCTCTTTTTTGTATTTAGTTTTTGTCGAAGTTTCGCGATTACTAATTCATGATCAGAACCGCATTCTGCACCACGATACGATTTCACGTTAATTATGCTACTTTGCCATCCGTTTTGTACTAAAACATGATCTATTTGATTCCGAGTTTGTCCATCCGGCGATGTCCACGTATACTTATGAATGTCCTTATGTTTAAATGTAGTACTTTTGATTATTAGGTTTTTCGAAATGGCAAAGTTTATTAGTCGGGTCCCATTATCATTACTATATTCGTGCAAACTTTCTTTACCGATTGTAGGACGATATACTTCTTCCCTTCCAACCTTTGCGTTCGCGTCACCTAGTATTATTTTAATGTAATTTCGCGGTAACTTATCGTAAACCGACTCTAGTTTATCATGAAATTCGCATTTTACTTCATCATCACTATCTTCGGTGGGAGAATGAATGTTTATAAACGCGATTTTAGACCAACGACCCTGAAATATAGCAACCGATATTCTTTCACTAAAGAACTGTACATCCCGTAATGCGGAAAGAAATCTATTCCTAATCAGAAACCCAGTACCTAAACAATAATTAACGCTCCCCCCGTACCAAATAGTGTACTTTCCTTCTGTTAACGAACCCTCCCCTGGCCAGCGAACCTCTTGTAATGCAACGATATCTAAATGGTACCCCTTAACTTCATTCGCGACCGACTTTAACCCACCTGCCGTATTTAAACTTCTAACGTTCCACGTCCCTATTGTTAGATCTCTACTTTTCATCTTGCGCCTAGATTCCTCTGAAGCAGTCCCCACCCGGAGACCCGAACGGGGGACTAGTTTACTTCCGGATAATGGGCGTTTTACCTCAGAGGAATCCATGACTGTTTGTGGTATTTTGTGAACTAAAATATGTGAGTAGGGCGTTCGAACCTACGTCACACCCTCCAGCAAGCCTGGAGGGCCGCTCTCATTGTTGGTCAGCGAGTCCATCGGACTTAGCCGGGAGGAGCTTCCGAGGAAATTCCACCGACCATCCCCACATCCGCCACCCGTGGGACGCTCCCCATACGCGGTAATGAGATCCGCGCGAGGTTATACAATTACATAATAGATGTAAATGATTAATTTGCGGTGCTTGCCCGTAAACCTTTAAAATTACACATTTTGAATAAAGTTAGAGTATAAAAAAAGTTTTCGATGAAAACATATGTTTCAGACTAAACAGTCTAATAATGTAAATTATTAGGGATCACTTGTAGCTGGGTGGCTAGCGTAACAGCCTCCCATGCCAAAGGTCACGGGTTCAAACCCGCAGGTGGTCCTAGGTTTTTTAATGGGAGTAAAAAATCCTTAGTTACGCCGTCCTTCGGAGGGGACGTTAAAAGGTGGATCCGAGACTGTGCGATGTCAGGTACTCGTTAAAGATCCCTATCCTAATGAAACCTGGATAGGCAAAATTTAGGATTCCCACTGCAGCATCGTCCGATTAGCCATAGTAGCATAAAGTGACGTTAAATAAATAAATAAAAAATGTAAATTATTCAATATTTATTTCATACAATAATCAGGGAGATGAGCAAAAAAATATAACGCATTGTGATTTCATTCGAACGCGAAAATGTAAAGCTTCTGTTTGAACTTTTCTTCATGATATTTATTATTTCAATATTCGTAGTCTTCACTCAAAATACATAAGATTTTTTTTTTGTTACTTTGAACAATAAAGATAAGTAAATCTTTAATGTACCCCATAAGATCTTTAGAGCTGCCAACAAGGGAACATCCACTGGATCCCAATGGATCAAACAAGTTGAGAGGGATCTTGCAGAAGTTAATATTCAACAAGATACAATCAATGATAGAAGTCGCTAAGGCTTGACTATTCAAACAAGACCTTTCCTCAAGTCCATTAAGAGGTTAGGCACAATAAATCCAAGAAATGGTCCGAGGAACGTACGGTAGAGTTCAGCAGAAAAAGGAAAGAATACTGGGCCAACAGAACAGTTAAAGGTATCTGCAGGAAAGCAACCACCCTACACGCCAGGAGTGGAAGACAACATATGAAGAGATGTTTAGAGTACTGATTCACCAAATTAATAATAAAATAAGTTTTACATCAAAGTGATTGCTACATATTACGTAAAACTCTGGTGCGTGGAACACACGACTTTCACTTCCCTCCGTTGTTAAAATCAATTTTAGAATTTTTAAATATATTTAGAGATAAAAATAAATCGTTAAAGAATTCATTAAATTGAATTTTAATAGAATTATGTGTTTTAATAAATAACCTATAATATTTGTATATACAAGAATCAGTTTTATTGGCTTTTCATCACTCTTCATTAACCTTTAAAATTCCTTGTATTAGATAAAATTTTTCTAAAATCTTTGGCTATCCAACTGTAAATTATTCATCTATATACAATATATATATATGTTTCCATAAAAATCGCTCAATTTGCATTTTGCGTTATTTATCAATTATAATAGATGATGTGCCTAATTTTTTTATATCTACAAAATTAAAGGTACTTTAGTGAAAGAAAATTTAAAATATTTGTATTTAAGCCCTATTAGACTATTTCGATCATATCAAAGCCCATTAAATTTGACATTCATATAGCAAGTTTAAGCAAAATCGTTAGAGCCATTTTTGATAACATCGTGGCTAAAGTGGCTGTTCTGGTTGCTGATTTTGTTGAAAAGTTGCTGTTAAATCGTATAGTTATCTTAAATATGAAATTACAGTTTTTTACGGTTTTTAGTTTTTGCACTATACTTACCACACACGCACACACAGAGGCTTTTTTGCGGGACTTGGTCATTTGGACTCAGGAGAACGTGTATTTCCGGTAAATATTAGATTTCGAAAATTTTCACGATCGCAATACTTTCCCTTACTATATAGTTCATATGTAGATAAATGAAAGTAATAATCAGTATTCAATATTTTCTATTATATCGTTGAGAGCATATTTTAGTTTTTGGTTTATGCATATACATATATGCAGGTATAATATACATGCATTGATGCAATTATGTATTATGGTATGTTGACGAAGTACCTAGAATCTTCTATTTCTATAGAGCTATGGGATGTCATTCTCCCACTTACTTCTTGCCCTTATCTTCCGAATGATCCAATCTCAGTAAATTGCTTAGCTGAATCGATAGCGGGGACAGGGCTTTCGTAGAATCGATTCTTGACAGAGTCGACTCTATACTAATCGAATTAAGAATTGATGGCGCCGCCGTCGAGCGGGCCTAGGGCCACAATGGTGACTCTTTGAATCCATTAATCATTTGCGATCAAAACTAAATAGAGAGTGGCCTAGGGTAGAGAGAGCGCTGTGTACACAGCCTTAATTATGTTGTAAGTGTGCCCAGGTTCGAGGTGGGCTCAACGGAAGGAAGTCTGTCTCTGCTACTCACTCTCGGGCTAAACGGAGGGTTAAATATTTAATTCTCAGACTGACTGTAAGATCATGTTAATTCATTAAACGTCAGTTTTATGCTACTGTGGCTAATCGAACGAAGCTACAGTAGAGCTCCTAAAACTTAGCTTCTTTTTTTTCCCCGGGTCTACGGTCTGATATGAACTTTATTCTCTCCAGCAATGCTCCGCCATTCTTCCCTGTCCATGTTGGTCGCTCCAATTTTAGAAAGGTTCTCTTCTATCTTAATCCAGCACGTACGTGGGCGTCCCTTCTTTCTTTTTCCTGGACCCAGCTAACTAATTCCTCTAGATTTAATGAACCCTAGAATATGTTCTTACTGCGTCATCCAATTCATGGTTACGCCTAATACAGCATATACCATGTCCGTTTATAGGACCGAAAATTCGTCTCATAATTTTCCTTTCTAATATTCTAAGGGCTTGCTGGTCTGCTACATGTCTCTGCCCCATAGCACACGATGGGCCTAATAAGGTTCTTATATAATTTGAGCTTTGTTTGTTTTAATAGTAGGGCCGTTATGGTCAACCTCGAGAGAGCAACATAGCTTTTCTGCCACCCATTATTCTTCTCATTATCACGTCACTAACCTCACTTAATAATTTTAATAAGGATCTATAACGAGTACCTGACATCACACGGGTTCGGAAACACCGTTTTACGCTCCCTCCGAAGAACCGCATAACCAAGGATTTTTTCTCTCTTTAAAAATTCCTTCGGCCACCTGGGATTTGAATCCGAAACTTCGGCCATAGAAAGCTGTTATACTTGCCACTCCACCTCAGCTGACCCCGTCTGTAAGATAATGTATTCAATAATATTCCCGTTGAATAGTACTCCATCGTTCGCCAGGTGAGCAACTTTTAATACTGCTCGTCTATAGTCTATAATGAATCGTTGCGTAAGGAAAAATGAACAGTATATAATTGTAATAATTATAAATCTGGAGTGGGCAACACAATTTCACTTGCCTGGTAATTTTTTAAAATCAATATAAGAACTAATAAATAAACTTAAAGTTGAAAAAAGTTTCAAGTTAATTTAAATAAAAATTGTATTCATTACACTAATGAAATATATGATTCAGATTAAATAATATAATTATATTAAATTGTTAGGTATAATAAACAGTAATAAGTGTATGTTCTATTCGTCACTTTACATTATCTTTTTAGTTTGTGTATAAAATAATATTTTTTTCTAAAATCTTTTGCTTTCTAAAACACCTATGTTACTGTTCTTATACTCAAAAAAAAAAAAAAATTACGTTAAAAATATGTTTGCCCCTTTGTTCTTTAGTTGGCTATCGAATTAGTTAAAATTTTATATTTAGCTACTTTTTATAAATCCTAAAAAGATGATATGGTTTATTTCTATGAATCTCACAAAAATGTTTTTGTTAAACCCTGTCAGACTATTTTAATCAGAATGAAACCTACATGATAATAAAACCCATTGAATTCGACATCGATATGGCGGGTTTTATTAAAATCGTTAGAGCTGTTTTTGAGAAAATTGTAAAAAGGTGCAAAATGCATAGTATAAACAGTTCTGGTACGCCAATTTTGATGAAAAAGTTGCTGTAACATCTCGGATCCCAAAATATGAAATTTCAGTTCTGTACTACTTTTCGTTTTGGTGCTAGACTTACTACACACACACACGAACACGGACACACATACTTTGACGTGCAACTTGGTCTTTTGGACTAAACGCGTATTTCCATTGAAAACTAGAATTCGAAAATTTTCATGATCCCAATAATTTTCCTTACTATACAGTTCATATATTTAAGTGAAAGTAAAAAGGGACTTTTTCAAATGATTTTTTTCTACGCAACTAATAAATGTAAAATTGAAAATTTAATAAAAAGTCCAACTTAATTTGAGTTTCGGATAGTTCGTCATGCGGAATGGTATACCCTGCGCGCCTGCCAGTAACAGGGGAAACTGTTTTGCCTTTGTTCATACAATACTAGTAGCCATGAGCCAGAAGTGGTGGTGATAGGAGTCACTTAGAAGGTATAGGTAATGCTATTATACAGAAATATAATTAGTTATCATTTAAAATATATCAGTAATGTTTATCGTTGACCTATAAAGTAGGTAATCAACATTGAGGAAAACACCTGACGACTTACACTGAACGTGATTTAGGCCTAATTTACCTCCTTGCACGGTGGTTGTCTGTGAAACAGCACGAATCTATGTAAGGACTGAATCATAGGTTCACGGATTGTAGAGGTACAATTTTTTTATCTACTTTAGTTCTATTTTATCTTTTTTCTGTCTATTTTCTTTTAATTGAAAACTACTTTTTTACTTTGGTATTAAAAAAAAAAACGGTTTTGACGTTCACACAAGTTTAATTTAATTAGTATCAAAATTCTTATGCCCAATTCAATATTCGTATATATATTTACTTTCACTTACCTACATATGAAATATGTACAATTTTCGAATTTCAGTTTTCGACGGAAATACTCGTTTTAGGATCCCCTGGGTCCAAATGACCAAGTCCCACAAAAAGGTCTGTGTGTGTGCTAACTCCCGGGCGAAAACTAACAGCGCTATGAAACTGAAATTTTAGATTTAAGACATCTATACGCCCGAGATGTTACAGAATCTTTTTCATCAAAATCAGCTGACCGGCAGATCTTCTTTATTCCATGCATTTAGCAGCTTTTTACGATTTTCTCAAAAACGGCTCTAACGATTAAACACCCTATATCGATGTAAAATTAAATGGGCTTTAATATCATATAGGTTTCATTCTGATTGAAATAGTATGGCTGGACTTAAATGCCGATATTTTCTTCCTCTAAAGTACCTTTAATTATGTAGATATTATAAAAAGAACTATATTATCTTATTATCATTGATAATTAATAGCTAAATATGCAAGTTGAGCGAATTTGATACATAACTAAAGGAAAAAACTGAAAAAATATTTTTTTTAATGCATTTTTTTGTTTTTGAACATAAGGACAGTAATATGCACGTATAATATACCGTTTGAAAGCCGATAAACAAACTGATTGTCGTAGATAATAATATAATAGATCATTTAATAAAACACTTGTTTCTATTTAAACCCAATTTAAATAATTTTCAAAAAAAAATTTAAAAATTTTAGAATTGATATAAATAAAGGAGGTAAGTAAAAGTCGTGTGTTGCGCGCACCAGATTTTTTTATTTTACTATATTATATTATTTATGTTATAAATTCTTGTTGTTTATTCTTTTAACAACACTTTAAGCAGCTGTGGTTAACTGGATGATGCTACAATAGGTGTCCTAAATTTTATATCTGTTTTTTTTTTTTACCCCAAATCTATTAATAGAATTTTGCGTTCTTTGCTTTTTTGAAAATAGTATTCAGTGAAAACAAGTGTGCAGGAATATTAATCACTCGTTCGCATGAAATCGCACATTACTTCTTATTTATATTCTAAAAAAAACAAAAAAAAAAAACACTTTATTCTGTTGGCTAAGTTCCCTAAGAGTAACATCATGTTTGACATAATAATTTGATCTATTATATATCCTAGAGAAAAAGAGAATCAATTAAAAAATAAAATGATTTGCCATGAATAAAAAAAGTTACAGAACAAAAATAATAAATAACTTAATTTAGTGCCAATATCATTCAATAAAATACAATGCCAACCATAAAACTAAAAGAGAACTTACGAAAAAAATTAAATAAATTACGTGAATACACTTGAAAAACTAAAAATATCTTCCTACAATCCAACTAAAACTAAAGAGTACAATTCTCATTGTCAGGCGACGTCATTTGTGATGAAGCTAGAAGGTACTGAAAAAGAAAGTACGTATATAATGGATGAGTCATGATCAATTCTGATTTAGATACTTGAAGAAAAGATATCCTTAGGGTTAATATGCCATAAATAGCCTGAAATACATCCTTATTTCACAACAAAGGATGTTAACTCTTTTAATTTGGTCCTTAAGATGCGGAAGCTGTGAATCAGCCTACGCTCTCTAAGGACAACAACCCTCTTCATGGAGACTCCAGGCCTCCAACAGAAGAAGCTATATTTTATATATATATATATATATATATATATATATATATATATATATATATATATATATTATATATATAATATAGATAGATATAGATATATTTATATATCCTTACATACATACATATACTTGATGTCCCATAAATGAAAATTTGTAATTGTTGCTTTTTTTTCCTTTTTTTTTCCAATATTTAAAATTAATTGATCTGTTGTCTTCATTCTTGGGAATTCTCAAACAAACAATTTCTTAATAATAATAGTACATTATTAATAGTTTTACATTATAACATTCTTACAATATTTACAAGTTAATAAATTAAAATTATTAGCGTTGCTTTATTATTTTTATTATGTTAGTCGCCGTCCTACAACATTTGAAAAACAATTAAAAATTCATGTACAACTATCTATCTATCTATCTATCTATCTATCTATCTATCTATATATATATATATATATATATATATATATATATATATATATATATATATATATATATATATATATACAATTCACTTATTTTAAATTTAAAATTATAAATATTAATATATATTAAACAAAAATTATAAAATATATTAAGTAAAGTTAAATAAAATGTAAAGTTTATACAATTGTTGGAGTTACCTAAGATAAAATAATAAAAATAACTATAAAATAGAAGATAAAATAAATAGAATGCGTAATTGTTTAAATAAATTTATAAACAGGATTTTTTACTCTACCCTAGAACAATAGCTTAAATATTAAGGTCTCGTTAGAGTTTGATGAGCGTATCTTTTTTAAATTCTATCCCTTTGCGAATACTCCGCTGATATATAATTGAGACGGACCTAAAATATTTATCTTCGGCCGGCGTTGGAGCGTTCAACTCCCGACCTCTTTTCTGTCCAATCGCCCCGCCCTTGAAATGCGAATGGGATCCTTCTTCTTTTTTTTTTCATAATTTAATTGCAGTTAAGTCTCTCTATTCAAAAAATATTTCATCTCATGCCCAAATATCCGGGTCTCATTAAATTTAAGTGTTCTGCTTATTTTTGCCCTACATCTTAAGTCGCTTATTTTTTAAATTATTAATATAAGTTATTGTTATATAGTTATTATTATTAATATTTAGTTACTAGCAGACTCAGGCAATTTCGTTATGCCATATAAATTATTTTGCACTTTTTTAGGATTTTATTGAAAGCAATGTAAACTTTAATTGGCTTTAATATCATGTAGGTTTCAGTCTGACAGGGCTTAAATGTTGATATTTTCTTCCTCTAAAGTACTTGTAATTTTGTCGATTAAAAAAAAAAAAAAAAAATAACCATATCATCGTATTAGGACTGATTAAAAGCGGCTAAATATAAAAATTAAAATAATTTAATATCCAACTAAAGAAGAAAACAGCAAAAATATTTTTTCAAATGTATGTTTTGGGTTAATTAAAGTAATCAATCATTATAATTACTGAACATCTTGCTTTTGTTCAAAATTATTTGTGTTTAACTTATCATTATATTTTATTGATTTACTTTATTTATGATTGTATATATATATATATATATATATATATTATATATATATATATATTTTTTTTTTTTTTTTTTTTACTTCTTTTACCTATGTAAATAATTAACCCTTCGTGGGTATAGTGAATTCCAGATGGCGGGGTACATTCATGGTAAGGCGGGGTCCGATCCGCTACTTTCAGATATAAGTTTAAATTTTTTTTTAAGGATAATATTAATAGTATTGCATGTTATTTTATATAATCAACTAACATAATAGTTAATAACAGAAAAATAAACATTTGGATTCATGCAACTGTTGATGAATTAATTAATATTGCTTAGGAACAAATTATATCTAACGTCCAAGGAATGAAACAAAATAAAAAGGGTAAACAAAATGATTTGAAGTATTATAATAACCAGTTAGTTATTACAATATAGTTAAAACAATATGTTAATGAACAAACAAACCTGGTGAAAACCTAACTCTAAAAAATCTTTATTTACAATTTATAAAAAACTAATACTGATTTATAAAACTTTAATAACCGCTTATTCAGATGCTATTTCTTCAAACATTATGTGCAAATGACTCTTTAATGTTCACCGCACCAATATGTTTTCCTATCCATATTAGTTCAACTAAAAAAAGATGAAGACGTTTAAAACATAACTTTGAGATCCAATTAAAAATAATTTAACTAATATGTCTATGTTCGATAGACATTTGTTTCATACAAGTAAGGTGGAGTCGTTTACCACCCGCCCAGAGGGTGAACGAGCTAAAAGTAAGATGCTTGTTACTAGGAAGTGACCAATTGGAAAACCAGTTCCGGTAAAATGGGAAATAAGAATGACTCCTAAGATTCATGAAGTGCAGTGGTCTTCAAAGCTGTTGTCCGATTGTAATTTACAAAAATAAGACGCTATGGTCGGATCCAACCCTAATCTTATCTTATCAGGGTTAAGTTTGTAAATAATTCTTTCTAATTAATGTATTCTGGCCAGATGTACTTTCTATATTTGTGACATTTATGTTATTCTTAAGGGTCTAAGTGCCAGAATAATTATTTTTTTAAATTATTATATTCTATTACTTTCCCTTACCTATATATTGCGAACGTGAAAATTCCTTCTAGGGTCCTCTGAATCCTAATGACCAAGTCCCGCAAATAGGTATCTGTGGCGTGTCCATGTGAAGTCTAGCACGAAAACAAACTGTCATAAAATACTGAAATTTCATATTTAAAACAATTATACGCCTGAGATGTTACAGCAACTTTTTCATCAAAATCAGCTTACGAGAAGATCCAATTTATACCATGCATTTAGCACCTTTTTACTACCTGATTAAACTCCCTATATCCATGTAAAATTTAATGCGCTTTAATATCACGTAGGTTTCATTCCGAATGAAATAGTCTGACAGGGCTTAAACGCCGATAATATAAATTTTCTTCTTCTAAAGTACCTTTCATTTTGTAGAATCGAAAAAAATAATTATATCATCTATTTAGTACTCATAAAAAAACGCATAAATATATAATGTGAACTAATACGATATCAAACTAAAAGAGAAAAGGACGAAAAATATTTTTTTATGAAATTTTAGTCTTTATGAACATAAAAACCCCCAGTAATATAGATGTTTAAAGAAAAATTATTATCTTATGTCTTATACAAAATTGTAAAAGTTAATGATGAGTTTTGAAAAGCTGATAAAACTAACTAATAGATTATTTAATAAAACACGTGTTTCTAATGAAGTTCAATGCAAGTAGTTCTTTAACAATTTATTTGTATCTCTAAGAGTATTCACAAATTCTAAAAAATATTTAAATTATTTTAACACGAAGCTAAGTTGAATTTATTATGTTTGTTATTTAACACGTGAAATAGGTTTTCTTTGGACAAGATGATCATGAGATATGTTGTTGTGCCTGTTCAGTGGTTTTCTAGTGTGTGGTATTGTAGAAAAAAATTGATGAATACTCGAATTGACCCAACACAATAGACTAAAAGTTGTGAATGCTTGTATAAAAATCCATACTGCAGTATAAAACATTCTAATCCTTTTCATTTACTTTTATTTTCTGTTAATATATAAAAAATTATAAGAAAGAATTCATGTTAATAACTATGATCTATATTTCCTATTAATTCTTAATATTAACGTTCTATTTTCGATTATATTACAAATCAATAAAACTTTTATTACTGTCTAGAATATCTGCCTTTAGTAGTAAATTCCACAATAGCTATTAATATCAATGAATTGCTGGTGCTATAAAACTATTCGTATTTGTGGTTTACGTTTAATGAAATCGTCTTTTCATTTTCGCGTTTGCTTATAAAATTGTCTGCCTCTCATTGCCAATTTCTCATCAGTGAAAGCGATAAATTCAGACTGTATATAGAAAATTATAAAATCACAGAATAATCCGTCTTCAAATTTTGTTTATAACCCAACAGAATAGTAGTGATAGTAGTTCCAAAAGTTTCCTTATTCCGACCGTGGCTTTTCTCCGAAACTGTTTGGCACTAACTTTACAGATCACTTCACAATTATACTCGGAACTCGATTTTTAAACATTCGAGGTTTCGAAATGGCAGCCGAATCAATATGTTTAACGTATATTCATCGGTCATTATTAAGATAATAAAATTAGTGTCTTTGGAATATTTGTACTGAGAATAAAAATTTTAACTTCAATAGTATTTGTTATTAAAAAGCTAAATTACAAATATCTTGTTTAAACATTTTAATTACAATCAATATAACTCTAACCTCTTAACAATACATCTCTCATATATAGCTCTTGGATTTTTTGCTTATACGGAAATAACGGGTTCAAACCCGAGAAATGGCCCTTCCAGTTTTTTCCCCAATTTGGAAAGCTGGGTCTACCCAGGAGGGTCTCCATACCCTAGAGTCGCCCCCTAGACTGAATTAACAGAATAAATAATATTCAGCCACAATAATATTTGAACCCAGGATCTGTAGAATAGTAGAGTAGTGCTATATCCACTAAGCAACGCCGCACCCTAGCAATAAATAGCAAAGAGTGACACAAATAGCATGATATAATAAGTGGAATTCAAGAATTCAGTAATTTTTAAAGAAACATAACAAATTATTTTTTTCATTTTTTGTAAATTTATATTTAAACTCTTTAAAATTACGAAGTTTCGGCTAAAATGCCATTTTTAGGTAACAATAATTTCATCAAGGAAGATAAAAGGTTATTTTTATAAATAAAACTACTTAATTTTTTTTTTTTTTTTTTTTTTGTAGAAAATTTATTTTCTCATCGAACATCCTGAATTATTGTGCAAGACGAATTTTTCTTTTATTACATTTTGAATTGCACACATTTAAATAAGCGAGACCTCAATACCTCAAAAAGAGGTAGGGTGGAAAAATATTTATTTTTATTGAACGGTTACAATGGTTCATCAGTGAAAATAAGACCTATTGAAACATTTTATTCCAATAATATAGCATTTTAAAAATGTATTATTTCTTTCACTTATATATGAAATATATAGTAAGGGAAAGTATTGCGATAGTGAAAATTTTCGAATTCCAGTTTTCAACGGAAATACACGTTGTTGGGTCCCCTGAGTCCAAATAATCAAGTCCCGCAAAAAGGTATGGGTGTGGTAACTCTAGTGCGAAAAACAAAAGTCATATGAAACTGAAATTTTATATTTGAGACAAATATACGCTCGAGATGTTACAGAAACTTTTTCATCAAAATCAACTATCCAGAAGAGCCACTTTATTATTTCAAAAACAGCTCTAACTCTCAGGTCTAAAATAACAGAAAAAGTAATTCTGCTTCTGTCAGAGTTCTAAGTAGGGATCAGGAGAACAATAGATCAGTCTCCTCTACCCACAATAACCCTAATTATTATAAAGAATTTTGTAAAAATCTACAGCATTTTTGCTTTATCTTACCAATTCTTCTGTATCAGTCTTATGTTACACGCTGAGATGATCCCAAAGTATAGATAAATGCTTGTAAGATAGATGGACGTACGATAAACGTATAAATTCGAACGTTATCGGCCAAACTAAAGAGATAATGTTAATTGAAAGAGCCGACAAAGATGAGATAACGGATCGTTTCGTGTTTTCGCGATTTCGAGGAAGTGTTTTCGCTTTTTGGAACCGCGAGGTCTGGCGCGTTGGTTGTGCAGTGATCCATAGCAATCAGTCGACATCACATGACTAAAGTTACTCTTTAAAGTGTTATCTGTAACAAGAAAACCTATATCAATGTTGAGAAACCAACATTGTGTTTGGGTCAAATGCTTAGATATATGTAAGTAGGTATATAATTTCTTTTATTTTTTTCCACAATAGATATAAATGATCTGGAGTCAGTGTATTAAACATTATTTTATGGCTGCCTTAATGATGGCTCACATGTTTGAGTCGAAACGTCAGCAAAATTAAAATATTGTTCGCCAAATCGATTTTAATTGTTTTCACCTATTATAATTACAACTGTCGACCATACATCCTCAAAATTGTTTTCCAAATTCGAGTTTTAACTAAAATAGCGTAACATCCCACTAACCCCTGTTGAACAGATCCGCTACCTAGGACTCCATCTTGAGAGTCGTATTACTTGGAATTCACACTAGGCTGAAAAGACAAGAAACTGCACGCAGATACAGATTGTTATAACATTTACTTGACAAACGTTCAAAACTCTCCATCTTCTACAAAAAAATAATTTATATAGCCATTATAAGCACTATTTGACTTATGGTATTGAGCTATAGGGATCTACCAAGCCATCAAAATCCTCCCGTCAAAATCCTAAATGCTCCTTATTTTGTCACCAATAATACTATCCATAAGGACGTGTGTGAATGTCCCATTGGTTGCAGACTTAGCTAGAATTAGATATACCTCCTTTAATTCCGAACTACTGGTTATCCGTATCCTCTCTTCTCAATCTATTCCTGATAATCCTCTGAGGCGCTTGAAAAACAGTGGCCTCGAGACCTGCTAATGAAACAAACATTGAAGTGTTACCGATGGGTAGCTTCTTCACATGAGTTTATCAAGCCAATTGTTTGATTGCATTTACATGTTGTATTTTTTTTTTATACAGTTGTATCATTAAATTAATAAGGAAAAACTAAAATAGGCTGATGGGGCTAGCGAGGTAGGTCGTCTTAAGGATCTCCTTACACTGTCACTGGTAATTCACGGATTTGTTTATTTCTAAATAACTAAATAGGTTATGTAAGTACATAAATAAATGGGTAATTGATATAATAGGTAAATCTGAAATAAGGTAAAAGGTAAAAATGGTTAGGTAAACACAATAATAATCACACTGTACATCAATCAACTCGTCCCAACAGTAAAAAAAAAAAATGGGTTTTCCTATTTACAAAATAAAAAGCTCTGGTGCGGGCAACACAGGACTTTCACTTACCTCTGTTTATAAAATCGATTAAAGAATTTTCGAATACAGTTAGAGATAAAAATGAGTGAAACCATCATCAAAGTAATAATAAAATTGAATTTCTGTAGAAACATGTGTTTTATTAAAAAATCTATTATATTATTATCAAAAATAAGTTATTTTTTTCGGCTTTTCATCACTCATTATTAACTTTTACAAGCTTGTGTATAGGTCAATATTTTTTCTAAAATCTTTAGCATTCCAACGGTATATCATACACGTATATTAACGTTCATATGTTCAAAAACAAAAATTGCATTAAATAAATATTTGTTCAGTTTTTCTTTGAGTTGGATATCGAATTGGTTCAACTTACATATATACCTGTTTTTTATCAATTGTAACAAGATAATATGGTTATTTTTATAGAATCTAAAAAATTAAAGGTACTTTAGTGGAAGAAAATTTAAAATATCGGCATTTAAGCCCTGTCAAACTATTTTAATCAAAATAAAACATGGTGTTAGAGTCCATTAAATTTCACATCGATATAGCGAGTTTAATCATAATCGTTTGAGCCGTTTTTTATTAAATCGTAAAAAGGTGAAAAATGCATTGTGTAAAGTGGCTCTTCTGGTTAATTAATTTTGATTAAAATGCTGTAACATCTCGGGCGTATAGTTATTTTAAATATGAAATTTCATTTTCGTATGACTTTTCTTTTTTGTGCTAGATTTACCACACACCTTCGGACAGACACACACACACACACACCTTTTCAGGACTTGGTTATTTGGACTCACGGGACTCTAAAACGTGTATTTCCGTCGAAAACTGGAATTAGAATATTTTCACGATCGCAATACTTTCCCTCACTATATATTTCATATATAGGTAAGTGAAAGTAAAAAAAAATGTTTAATTTGTTCCACTTAATTAGCCAAGCATTTTATATTATAAACTACATCAATTAGTTTGTATTTTCTATTTTGTTTGAGTTAACTAATTCTAATTGAATCGGCAAATTTAATTAAAACTAACATATAAAGTATGAATTACTTCTACAGCTATTAATTTTTGCGTATCGTATAACTATATTAGCGTATAAACGTATTCATTTACCTATCAAGCCTAAGATATAAGGTTAATGACTATGGTTTGCTCTGATGATAAACTCTACTTAACTCCTAAAAATTATTATCTCCTGGAAATTGGTATCATTTAGTTATTGATAAGTACCATTAAGACTGCTGGAAGTAGTTTTATGTTTAGTTATGATTCCTTCGATGACTAATCTGTATGAAACATGAAATTTTCTGATAGTGGTGTATTTCATACCATTATCTTATCCGTCGTGAATAACCACGTGTTTATAGATCACCTATAAGAAGATTTTCTATTACCTGTTACCAAATACAGTATATTGTTTTCGGATCTGATTTACCTTAATACATTTAATACAGGTCATATAAGATATAATTAATTTTAATGTCTATACATTTATTAGTATTTAATTTATTTATTGTGTCTGCCCTGTACTAAAAAAAACAAAAAAAAAAACATCTAACAAAAATTTTTGATTTCACTTACCCATA
The DNA here is from genome assembly GCA_023052935.1 of Piezodorus guildinii. Classification (NCBI taxonomy): domain Eukaryota; kingdom Metazoa; phylum Arthropoda; class Insecta; order Hemiptera; family Pentatomidae; genus Piezodorus; species Piezodorus guildinii. The sequence goes on along the minus strand of CM041294.1, from coordinate 80,063,629 downwards.
TGAAATATATAGTAAGAGAAAGTATTGCGATCGTGAAAATTTCAGAATTCAAAGTTTCACTGGATTATTCACTTCAGTTGTTATTCACTGCTGCAGCTAAGTGAGATCATGAAGTGCCCATGTATCGAGCTTTTTTACTTTCCCGTTACACTTTAAATGTCTGGAAACGGTAGATGCACTTGCATTTAGTTGTGCTGAGAGTCCTTTAACTGTTTGGTAGGGGTTTCCGTCTACTGTATGTTTGAGGACATCGTTGTGTATTACGGACGGAGTTTTTCCTCGGGGCAAGTTTTCCAAGTCGGTATCCTCAGCTGAAAACTTAGCAAACCAACGGCGAATGGTCTGTTTATTAACTATCCCTTCCCCAAACGCCTTGCAAATATTTCTAGCGGCCTCAGCTGCTTAATGGTCGAGTTTAAACTTGTACAAAAATATTACTCGAAAATCGCGTGTTTCTATGTTCATATTTGGAGGTATACTAAAAAGTGGCTAATTGATTGGGAAGCTAAAGTTTATAATACAAAGGTAGAGGATTAGTAACTGTTTACTTTAAATATGTAAACATTCGGAAGAAAACCACGGAGACCTGCAAAAGCCCTTATGTATTTCAGAAACTATAAAAACGGACATTTCATAAAAACTGAATAAAACTAACTGATTTTCGTAAATAATCATTAAATTGATTGTTTATTAAATCACATTTTTGTTTTTTTTATATTATTCTTATATATTATTTATTACATTTTCCTATTGAAACTCAATGTAATTGATTCTTTATTAATTTGTTTTTCATACCTAACTGTATTTAAATATTATTATATTGATTTTATGAACGGAGGTAAGTGAAAGTCCTGTGTTGCACGCACGAGATTTTTTATTTATCAAATATCTCCAGTTATGGCGTCTGATTAGACGTTTGTTGTGAGAGATAAAGATAAACAACTTTTATTCCCTTATAAACTGATTTAATTTTTGTATTAGCTCGTTTTTTAATACATCGAAGGAAAATTTAGAAAACACAAGTCCCGTTGTAATTATGTTGTAATTATTTAACATAATAATTAGATATTTTTAATAATATTTGGCTATAATGGCTTTTTAATTTTTAGTAGGTTTTAGAATAAAAAATAATTTGAATTTTCCAATAATCTGGGAGAGTTACGCCTTTCCACTATTCGCCTCATCAGTACTCTTCTTTCACGTCTTTTTTTTTTTTTTTTTCTATTTTGAGTTAGTTTTTTAATTTATTAGTATTACTATTATTTATTTATATTATTATTTATTTTACAGGTTCTTCAGAACTGTGGATTCCCAGAGAATCGCGTCGGAGTGAAGCAATACAAGGTAAATTATTTTATTTCAGTTGTATGTAAGTTTAATTATTATTCTTATGTGTCTTGATCTTGTCTTGTTGAACGGTTGGTAAGTCAGTGCCAATTTCAAAATGACAAAAATTTGCGAATCTAATGGATATCTCTTTTGTTATTTTTAACTCTTGTAGATCATTCTCACTCTCTATAAACCAGTTCGGTTTCGGTCTCTTATTTCGGAAAAAGTCGAAGTCATAAAAGTTAATCCTCCTTCCCCTGGCCGCGCGGATAATCTTGCTGAGAGAATACACTCGTTTCCCACTCTTCATTAACCTTTAAAATTCCTTGTATTAGATAATATTTTTTCTAAAATCTTTGGCTATCCAACTGTAAATTATTCATCTATATTACTATTCTTGTGTTCAAAAACATAAAAATTGCATAAAATTATATATATATATATATATATATATATATATATATATATATATATATATATATATATAGGGTAGAGTCATCACTCCCACGCCTATTTTTGTTGGTGGGCACCAATTGCCTGACGGATCTGACATTCCCGGAGGAGGGGCTGTGATTGAATGAATTTAATTTAATTAAATGCTTGAAAAATTGTCAACAACGGGAGCCCGTGGCTGAGTGGCTAGCGCGCTAATGGTTGTGAATTCGAATCCCAGTCCCGGCGGTGCTTTTACAAGGATATAATTTAATGGGTCTCACTCACAGCCTCTCCCCCGCGAGCATGTTCTCTAAAGTAATACACCACGCGGCCAAGGGCCTACACGGCCTGTCGTGCCAGACAAAAAAAAAAGTCTAAAATCAACGAATCTTTTAGTATATATTGCAGAATGTTCCTCATTTGGATTATGTTATTAGATTTTTCTATAAAATGTACTATGAATATTGTGGTCTTATTGCTAATAAATCTTTAAAATTTCTTGGATATAGATATTAGCGGTAGAATATATGGATAGAAATGAACAAATTCTATATGTTGTTAACCGTAAGGTTAATCTTTTATATCGGACGGAAATATAATAAAATCCCTCCGCGTCCATTTTGTTTCAACTAATTGATTTATTGTTTGTTTTTATTATCCGCGGTGACCTTAGCGGGTTATTTCCTCATCAAGTTGGGCTTTTGTTTCAATTTAGCACCCCCTCGGTTCCTGCGGGATAAAAATACTGCTACTCCGCCCCGCTCAATCTGTATTTGATTGGTTACGGAACGATAAATATTTAAAATAGGATCAGTGCTAACTCCCCTCCTATTCCTGCGATTCGGTTTGGAATAATATTTTTGCAAACGGCAAACCTAAAATATGATAAAATACTATGCCAATGAAGTAATACTAAAACAAATAAAGTAAAACTAACAACGAATAAGTTTATTAATTATGGTATATTGAAATAAGGGATTACTTCTGGTGTATAACAGCTTTCTGTGCTTTAGGTTGAGGGTTTAAACTCGGCAGTTAGCAGTAGGTTTTTTTTTTTTTAAAACGAGTAAGCAATCCTTGATAATTGTTACAGGCAAAAATCCCTGGTTAAAAATCCCTATCCTAATCAAACCTGGATGCACGAAAATTTATGACTCCGATTAGCCACAATAGCAGAAAGTGACGATAAATGTATAAACATAGAAATAATACATATGTTTCCAACGATACCTAATATAGTAAATACCTAATAATGTAAAGCTTTTTCAAAGAAATTAATTAAATTCATTTTAACACCCGAGGTCAGTGGAAGTCTTGTGTTAGCCAAAATTCACCCCTATTTGTTTATTTATTTAACTTCCCTTTATGCTACTATGGCTAATCGGACGATGCTACAGTGGGAGCCCCAAATTTTACATATCTAGGGTTAATTAGGATAGGGATCTTTAACATATTTTTACGTCCCCTCCAAAGAACGGCATTACTAAGAATTGTTTTGTCCCATTAAAAAATTATAGGATCAACTGGCAAGTTTGAACACTCAACCTAAAGCATAGAATGCTGTTATGCTAGCTACTACACCACGGGTGAATCAAATATTTTCATCCTTAACACGTGAATACATCACTTAAACAACTTCATCCGAAGCTTGAAACGAATCATAGTAGATTTGTATGAAATGAAGTACCCTTAATTATTCGACATGTATGTAAGATTTTTATATTAGTTTATCGTTCTACATCAACTATGTCTTCAATTTAGAGCTCCATTGGTTTTTAATCCGTTGATGTTTAAAGATTGGTTTTAAGAAATCAAAACATGGGAATTGTGGACGCTATCCTTTAAAATGGCTTCCCTAGTGCGATCTGGAAGGCATATTGTCTAGAACAGTATTGAGAAGAGAGTGGATTTAATATGGACGGCAACAGTTCTCGGATTGAATTCAAAAATACTTAGGTCCGAAGAGAGAGGGCAGAAGAGCGGACTGTTAATATTTGATGAGAACTATGGGCTATCGTAAGGGCGGCTTTATCCAGTTAGCTTCCAGATTGCCTTCCAGCTCTGCAGAACCTTCCTCCAGTGATGGTGGAATCTATCGGCGAATATAATCAAGGGAGTCTGCTGAAGGGGGGGCATAGCTAGAGTTAATAAATATCTTCCATATCTTACTTATTTCCCTCTTCTTAAATTTTGCTTAAACTCTCTCTCAAGTTAGATAAAATTATTTGAAAAAAAAAAAATCTCACGGTCAGAGTGAACAAAACAAGGTAAACAAATCTGTTGCGAGTTACACAAGGCTTTTGTCTCGGCTTTTAAAATTAACTTTAGAGCTATAGATGTTTCGGGTTCCTAAAAGAGAAATTTATGTTGACTGTGCTGCTACCTCGCGGTCTGTTGAAGAAGTAGAGCGCCTTGGCGTTGCAGGCTCTGGCTGGATGTGCCAAATTAGTTTTTTAGTTCCTGTGTTATATTCCTTGCTACCACCATGGAGTGGAAGAAATTAAGATCACCTTTTTAGAGCTAGAGACAGTAAATTCTCCATCTCAGGTTTCCTCCATCTTTATGTCGCGTTGTCAAGATCGGGTTGCGGGGTAAATCAGTATGTTCTTCAGCCACAAGAAAATAAAACTAAAGATATCATTTACGCAGAAGTAATTCAAAATATATTCTTTTAAAAACTTCTAAATCCCGCTCATAATAACAGAAATTGTAACTTCCTTTTTTTACAACAAAAAAAAAGTTAATATTTTGGATTTTTAATATTTGTATTATTTCGTTATATTTTATTCTTCTATAATGTAATTATTTCAACCTTGTTAATATTTTATGTATTTCACTTTAATGTTTGTATTTTCAATTTAGGGCTAAAATAACCCCTAAAAAAATAAACTACTAATAAAAGTCGTTGAGGAGCCTCTCTGATACTAAATATATAAACAAACTAGTTCAGATCTCCTAGTAGGAACTTCTGAATCAGCACCTGAGACTGATACAAGAATCATTGTTAAGATTGATGCAAAACAGGTTAGTTAAGGCAAAAAATATACATAATATGACGTGTTAAATCAAACTAAATTGTATAATATTGTACTTTAAAAGTAATAAATCAAGTTCACACCATAATCCAGAAGGCTATCAGTCGGCGAAGGAAATGCAAATATCTTAGCGGAAAGGAAATTCGATAAGGCCAATCAAGTAGCATTCTCACGATCCCCTCACCGCGGGGTAACACAGGGAGGGAGTTTTATCGCTTATCTGATAAAGTGCAGAAAAGGAAAATGCGGGGGTGCTTCTTGGAGGGAATTGCAGTAAACAGAACGTATCGCTAATGATAGGCAAGGAAGGAAATATTGGCTCGGTAAAATTTTTATATAATTTTCCTAAATTGAATGAAATAGCGTCTTTTTTTGGGAGGGGGGGGAAACATTGTCTTAAATTATGGGAGCTTCGAAACATTAACATATTCTAAAACGTAGTAATGTCGATCTCGATACAAAAAATTGGTATAACGTGATATGAAATGTTAACAAATAAAAGATAAATATACAAAATCTAATAAATATTTACTTGAAAAACAATCCTCAGTATGTATTATTTGCTCCCAGAGCATTCATTACAATTTAATTTTATCTTTTATTTCATCATTCAATATTAATATTTATTTTGTTTTTACAACTATTAATTTGTTCACAATGAACAAAATTACAATAAATTTCTGTTTATTGGCTCAATATCAATGGAATGCATGGTAACTAATATTGAGGATAAATGTTTAAAGTTTTTCGAGAATAATATTTCATGTAAAACATTTGAAAAAAGGAGTGATAAGGCCACTGGAGAAATCTGGAATCCGCAACGCGGCAATTGCGGACTCTCTGTGCCCTGTCAGTATAAATGAGTAGATAAGTTCGTAGCCGCTTAAACAGGCATGTAATGTTAGGCTCAATGAAGAACGAATCCCAAAGGACTGACTGGTATGCGTCTGAGAAGTAGGCCGAAGTGTCAGTGGGATGATTGTATTAAGTCAGATCTCGGGACTGGGATAGGATGGTGTAGGGAAGTATGGTGGTATCTGCGTTAAACCTTTGGTTTGCTTAATCCTATCGCTATTTTTACAAAATATATTTTGATATATGATTATCATTAAAAACTCTTGGTTTAAATAAAGAAAAAAATTTTAATTTTATTTCAAAGGCCTTCGTAGTTAGTTTGGGTTACAATTCTCTAATATGTTGGTTTGTTTGCTATCTCTTATACTGTACAACTGATAAAAAAAAAAAAAATTCCGAAACCCGTTCTACGTGAGTGTCCCATTAAATATATATTAAATGTTTTTGACTTTAAGTTATAATGACAAGGTTATGTAATAAAGTATGATTTTTTAAATATATAAATTATTTAATTTCAGCTGATTATTTTCCTTGATAACTGAAGAGATCAATTAAAAATCGTTGTATATTTGTGTTAAATTCTTATTATAACTTATTACTTTTTCTTGCATATATTTAAAATGATTTTTAAGGGAGAGTTTTTGAATTATATTTTTAAATGTAAATACACGTTTTCGGTCTGCTTTATCTATAGACACTTATAGATCACAATTTTGTTTTATTGTTGGCTTATGATCTAAAATAAATGTTTCCCTTGAAGCTGAACGAAATTATTTCAACTTTTTTAACTCTAACATATTTAAAAGTTAGATTTAATTAACGAAAGTAAGTGAAAGTCGTATGTTGCGCTCATCAGATTTTAAATCCAGAAATACAATTTATAATTATGATTATTTTAAAATAAAATATGAAAAAGTAAATAAATTAGTTAAATCGGAAATATATTTATTATTTTTAGGTTGATAGTAGATTAATGCCACGCAAATACTTCCTGTCAATATCACCGTGTACCACGCCATAAAGTATCACGTTCCTAGGCTAGAGACCAAGTGGATGTACTTATTCTTACTAAAAGAGTTCACTATTTAATGGTGCCAATTCAGCCACGTAAGCATTAATAGTTTATTGCCAGGCTATAAACCTTACGGTAGTTCCATGAGATTATTTAATCGCTGTTGGTTTTACATTATCAAATCTCGGATTCCACAACTAATAAACTTTTTATATACTTGCAATCAGTAAAATATTCACACTTAACATATGAGATATTCTAAAAACTACCAGTAGGTTCTAAAACAGCCGCTGTAAAAAAAATTGAGCGCGCAACGCAATAATTTTAGATACAGTTTAAGTTAAAAAATTAATGAAATACATACACTAAGTTTCCATGGAAACATGTATTTTAGATGAAATCTCATAAGAATAGATATTATTGACGGAAACAATCATTACATTTTATTCCCTTTTCACAACTCTCTATTAACTTATACAACTTTGATTATTACATAACGTATTTTCTAAAACGTTTAGCATCCCATAGGTATATATAACTTCTTCTATTCACTTCTATATAACTATTTATTTTAGCAAAAAAAGAAAATTAATCTGAAGAAAAGCTTCTTTCTTCATTATTGCATATTCACCTTTGGTATTTAATTGCTTTCATCAAGAAATGATGAATTATGAAAAATTAATAAAATTCAAGATACTTACGAAGAAGACATTAAAAAAAAAAGTTGTTTAATTCCTGTCCGTCTATTTTAATAAGAACATAACCTAAACTCACTTAATTTTACACTAATATTGTAAGCTCAGTCAAAATCGTTAAATAGAGTGTTTTAGAAAATCGTAAAAAAAGTGGCATAAAATGGCACTTTTGATCAGCCGATTATGGTGAACAAGTTGCTAGAATATCCCAGAAATGTATAATATTATCTTTAATTCGAAATTACTGTTTCATACGTCATACGAGATTTTATACATGTGTGTACAAAGACTTTTTAACGAGACAGGAATCTACACAATTAAAGGTACTTTCGAGGAAGAAAATAAAAAATTAAAAAATCGGCATTTAATTTAATTTAATCAATTAATTTAAGTTTCAATAGAAACATGTGGTGTTGTTTTTTTGTAAATAATCTATTACATTATTATCTACGACAATTTGTTAGTTTTATCGGCTTGTATCACTCTCCTTTAACTTTTACAACTTTGAATATAAGATAATATTTTTTTAAAAAACATTTAGCTTTCCAGCAGTATATTATATTAGTATCTATATTGCTCTGTTTATGTTCAAAAACACAAAAATTGCATACAAAATATTTTTGTTCTTTTCTCCTTGAGTAATTAATCGAATTCGTTTAACTGATATATTTATCCGTTTTTAAACAATACTAAAGAGATGGTATGGTTATTTTTATAGAAACTACTAAATTAAGGATACTTTATAATAAGAAACTTTGAAAATTTAAGCCCTGTCAGATTATTTGTATCAGAATGAGACCTATAAGATGTTAAAACACATTTAATTTGACATCCATATTGCGAGTTTAATCAAAAAGGTTAGAGCTGTTTTTGAGAAAATCGTAAAAAGGTGCAAAATGCATGGTGTTAAGAGGCTTTTCTGCTTGGACAATTTTTATGAAAAAACTGCTGTAACATCTCAGTAATATACCTGTACCTCAACAACCGATGAAGGGTCTCGGGTTCAGTACTTGTAGATATTCGTACTGTTTCAGGGCCAACTATTGATGATTAGGCAATTTTTGGTACCCACTTCATTGAGGTTGGGTGTGCCCCAGTAGGGTCTCCATATCCCTGGATCGTTCCACGGCTGAAATAACAGAGTACTATAAATAATCGTGCCTTAGCCGGGTTTCAAACCTGGGACCCGCAGAACATTAACTTAATGCTCTATCCACTAGGCCACTCCGCTCCTTCTCAGTAACATGCACTTCTCAAAAATATAAAATTTCAGTTTTATACAACTTACCGTATTCGAGCCAGACTTACCACACACACTCACAGAATTGTTATCGGGATTTGGTCATATAGACTGAGAATATCCTAAAACGTGTATTTCATTTGAAAATATGAATTAGACAATTTTCACGATCGCAATAATTTCCATAACTAAATATTTCATTTAAAGATAAGGGAAGGTAAAAAATTATTTTTTATTATGTATATGTAATAAATCTTTGTTTTGACCTGACTTTATTGTATAGATTTTTAAGCTTTTATGAAAAATAATGTTATTATATTTTTTTTTATAAAGTCGTATAATTATAATTTTCTGTATTACTGCTTCTATTCTGGGAGTACTATTAGGACTATCATTCGCCAAATCAGCGCAGGCGTTTATTAACACATTAACCTATCGTAAATATGTAAATTCAGTTTCGTTACTACTTAAATCGTTACCCTAAACCACTCATTAACTAAATGAAAGCTGAAATCACCTAGCCCCCTTTTGCTTAGCACCAGCTGAAAACAGTTCATGTTAAATATAGATTCTTGAAAACAATCAGTAAGATCAAAGGCGCAGTTGTTATGGTGCCAAAAATGTCTCACTGTCTTTTCAATAACTGTCCTACATATTCCACTTTCAAAACAAAGAGTAAAGCTTCTCAAATAACAGTAGATAGCGTACGAAACAAATGGGTGGGAATGACGAAAACATGGGTTAAGCACTACCTAATGGTCCTAAACAATGTTAAAAAATAAAATGGAATGACGCACCTTTTGTAAGGTGAACTTCCTCTATTGACTGGATTAATACTTGACTAGAAATTTGCTCTCACAATTTGGCGAAACATTTATCAGATATTGTATAAATGAAGAACAATATATTTCATATTTCTATTTAATCTTGGTATTTTAAAATTTTCCTTTTTATAATTGACCTGCTTTTGTTCTTAATATTTACAATAAACACATAGAGTTGTTCTGCTCAGAGACGACTAGAGCCCGTGTATAAGACGCATAGTGCTGACCCCATTAGCTCGCCAAAGATATGAGGGATGCTCCCAGGAGTTTGGGGAAGCTCCCCCAGGCCAGCTGTTCTCGCCATATTTATGTTTCTTCTTTTCTTCTTGTTCTCTCTTTATGGCCTCCCTGCATATCCTCGGTCCTTAATGTACGCTCTGCATCCAATACAGTTTCTCTTGTTAACAGCTCGGAACAAATTAAATTAAATAAATAGTGATAAAACCTTTTAAAAAGTAATATTTAGTAAGAAGTAATTGCAACCTGACACATAACTACCAGGGATAAAAATCTTTTTTTTAGTATCCATGATAGCCTTATTGAAATTTTGATCTATAATTTTATTTTGATTGCGTTGTAAATTTTTACTTTTGCTCACGTATTATATATGGAATATAAAATAAGTAAAATTATTGTAATTGTAAAAATTATAGAATAGGAAAGATTTTTTTATCACAAAATAAAGTACGTACTCTCTGATATTTGTTTGTTCATGTAAACAGAAAAACGGAAATTCACAAGAATTAAAAAAAAAAAAAATGATATTTACAACTGTATTATAAAAAACATCTAGTAAATGATACTACTCATTGGCACCTATCAAAAAACTATGGCAAACTAGAAGGTCCCGGGTCCATCTTCTTTTCAGACCCCTCGAGAGATTGTCAGGGATAGTAGAAGAAGCAATGATTGAAACTAGTGGGAATGGAGTTTGTAATGTAAGGAGTGGTACCTGGTTCTGGCCAAGTCAACAACATTGGGAACATTAAGGTCTTTATAGATGACTTTATTTGTGACAAAGTATGGAGCATTAAGGATTTTTCGAAGGATTTATAGATTGCAAATATTGGGTACGAGAAGAATTCGATAATTTAGTAGAGTCCAAAAGCTCTAATCCGTAAGTCGATATCGGCCTTAAGGTGGTCATGTGGATAAGTCTTTTGTGGCTAAGTTGAAGAGTGTTTGTCCAGTAAGTTTTGAAGTAATCGAAAACATTGGGCAGTTACTTGTCGTTTCAGTCTTGTATGAGGATTACAAGTAAGGCCTTTGTCAAGATGGGATTCCATTTGTCACGAAATTTGAATTCCAAATAAGGTACCTACCTTATAAGCCTATAAGAAAGGTATATAATCATATGTATGTAATGTTACTGCTAAGTTTACACTTAAAAGGCTCACATAAAAATGACCTTTGATATTTGGTATGTTCCACTTAAATAGAAATATGCATATTATACATTATTTCCTCTAATCTAACTTTATTTTTATTTATTTAAATCACTAAACATTGATTTCTAATAGAATAAGTAAGTGATGCTCGCATATATAAATTATATATTTTATTCTTTTCGTTTGTTTATTCATTGAACTTCACTTTAATGCAACTATGGCTAATCGAATGATGCCACAGTGGGAGAATAAAATTTTGCCTTTTCAGGTTTAATAAGATTTGCCTATCTTTAACGAGTACCTGTCACACAAGCTCAAGACCACCTTTTTTTTGTCTCCTTCGAAGGCCGGCATAACTAATACTTTTTCAGTCATTTAAAAAAATCATAAAGCTATCTTCTGGGTTTGAAACTGCGGCCTTGGTTATAGAAGGCTGTTATTCTACCCGTTACTACAGAAGTGAGGCACCAATATATTTTATTCTTGTAACTTCAAATGACCTATTTGAATACTCTCGTGAGACAGCCATATAATTGTCTGATGTACTCCTCTACGGGGGGGGGGGGAGGGGGCACAGTTAGTGATAAAGTAAGGTAATAAAAAATAAATGACTTACTATCTGTTAAGAGGGCTGGAAGGTTGTACTGTCCCCTGGAACTGGAATTCCAGGGCTGATTGTCAGTGTTCCAACCAAGACTTTTTGTCAGTCCATTATCCGTTTATTAACTGGGTTTTTGTGAGTGGCATTACCCTATCGGATCGTTCCATCATAATTATCTTCGGCTTCGATTCCCGTTAGTTGAGAAAGTTCTTGGTCAGCGTAATCCAACCCGTGCTCAGCTTCGTCCATTTTCCGCTTCCCTAGCAAAGAAATTCTATATCTTATGGATTTTTTTTTCCACCTGTTTAGGCTTCATACTGTCTGGTTATTAATCTTGCTTACAGTACTCATAGTTGTAATAGCTATAAGCTGCTGTGTAATCTCGAATCATATATATTCTTTTTTCTCTATACGTAATGATTTTTATCTAGTATTGCTTCGATGTCATGTTGAGGGAAAAATTGATGACCTCTCTTATCTGAAGTGTTTGCAAATGCATTAATTTACAGATAATTGCCCTAGCAATGCATAGTTAAAATTATCGGATAAATTAAGTATGTTTTATTTTATTAATACTATTAATGTTAATAGAAAAATAAATATTTAGATATTTTTGTCGGTTTGTAGATGATTATTTACTTGATATATTTTATCTAATTTTAACTAATTTTTTACTAATTACTGTTAATGATTATTAAAAATATATTAGATTTCGTTTTACTTTCACTTACCTATATATGAAATATATAGTAAGGGAAAGTATTGCGATCGTGAAAATTTTCGGATTTCAGTTTTCAACGGAAATATACGTTTTAGAATCTCCTGAGTCCAAATGACCAAGTCTCGAAAATAGTTCTGTGTGTGTTTCCGTGTAGTGGTAAGTGTGGTAAGTCTGAGCCCAGCACGAAAACGGAAATTCGTACAATACTGAAATTTCGTATTTAAGACTATACGCCCATGATGATAAATAAATTTTCTATATTCTATAAACATAATTATATCATATTTTTAGTACTGAAAAAAATGAGTAAATATATAATTTAAACGAATACTATATTCAACTCAAAGAGATAAAACTAACTGATTGTTGTCAAAAAAATATAATAGATTATTTAAGGAAACACATGTTTATACTGTAATTCAGTTTAAATAATTCTTTAACAATTTATTTTCATCTTTAAATGTATTTAAAAATTCTTAAGTTGATTTTATCAATGGAAGTAAGTGAAAATCGTGTGTTGCGCGCACCTAACAATTATCTATACAAATATTTCTGTTTTTATTAATTTTTCTTATTTGATTATCAAATTATTTCTAATTCCATATTCTCCTATTTTTCGTTGATGCCAACAGTTAGATATTTAAAATAATTGAATCAACAAAATTAAAGGTACTTTAAAGCAATAATATTGGCATTTAAAGTCCTGTCAGACTATTTCAATTAGAATGAAACCTAATGATACCACGATGCTTGGTTTTCGCGAACTCCTTCTTAACCACTTGACGGTTTTTACTTTCATTTAGGGCATTCTTTCCTTAAGGTCTAAGAATAAAATACATAGCAATTTAGCTTTTTTTTAAAAAAGAAAATTAAATAATTGGTAACCTAATCATCAAAAAATTATCCCTGAAACATAAGTAGTAATATACTATTGGAAAGCGTAAGATTTTAGAAAAGTTCATATGCAACAAAATAAATCGTACAAGTTAATATAATGTTATTTTAAGCCTAAAAACTTATTAATATATGTTATTGGTAATGAGAGAGGTTATGATAGTTAAATGTTGCCACTGTCGTTCAGGATCGTGCAAGTTGTTTCTAAAATCTTGCGTACTAAATCGATACTTACACTGGATAAATGAATAATGGTAAATGGTTAATACTTGCACGATCCTGTACGACCAACTTAAATACATAAAATTCAATTATTTTAAATGCTTTATAGATTGGATTAATAATTATCTCCGTAGGAATGTAGTTTCCACAATATTGGTGTAAACAGAGCCAAAATTGGTTGGTTTTCTCGAACAGTTTAGATTTATGTAGGTCAATATCATGGATACTACCCTTCCAACGAAGATATGTATGATAAACTATTTTGTAATCCCTTCTATCTGAATAATAATATTCAACTGCATGTTTAGCTAGATGTCTGAAGGTAGAAAGCACAACATGAGGATCCTGATGTACTTATTTGAGGTCTTTATACTTGGAGGCCGAATTTCAGCGGAAATCCAACCGGTCTGGACAGCTTAAGAAAACATGGAGAACTTTGTTGTACTTAATGACGGCTATCGATTTAGGTTATCTATAGCTATACGTCCGTCCATTGAATTAAGTACTCTTGTCTCCCCAGAATAAGAGGAATCGATGGATACGCGAAGAGAGTGGTGAATGTGTAAAATAATATTTCTACAGGGGAATGACATAACAGCAAAACGACATATGGAACATATGAGTCAGATTATTCGTTAGAAGGAAGGAACATTGAGAATTTTGGACTGTAGGGATTGGATAAGGGAAGAATTTAATATTTAGTAGAGTCCCAAAGCCGAAAAATATTCAACTTATTCAAATGTTTCGTCTTTAACCCTTTTAGCGCCGGACGACGATATATTGTATATATATATATATATATATATATATATATATATATATATATATATATATATATATATATATATATATATATAGATATAGATATACTTATTTGAGGTCTTTATACTTTGAGGCTTACATGATTTCAAACCAAATTAAATTTTACATCGATATAGCGAGTTTAATCGAAATCGTTAAATAAAGCTGTTACTTCTGGTTCCTCGATTTTGTAAAAAAAAAAAAAAAAAATGCTTTAGCATGTGTATATTTGACTTAAATATGAAATATGAGTTCCGTATGACATTTAATTTTCTCGATCTCCTGGCGGGACATTGTCATTTGAACACAGCTGAGTGGTCCTGAAACGTGCATTTTCTTTCTAAAATCATATTAAAAGATATTCACGATTATAATTGTTTCCATTATTATTTTTTATATTTTGGTGAGAGTTTAGATTAATATTTTCATAATGTCATTTCATAAACATTATGCACCGATCAGGTACTCCACAATCGTTATCTATAATTAACTCCTGCAAAACAAAAATAAAAATGTAAATTTAAGGAGTGGCCTATTACCACTCTGTAGTAGTTTTAAATAAATCTCTGAATTATACTGTCTTATCAGTATAGTAAAACCTTATCACCTACAAGTGTCCTTCCCTAATCTTAAATAATCCCGATAACGTTTCAATTCCGTCGTTTTGCTGTTATGTAATTCCCCTGTAGAAATATTATTTTACACATTCACCACTCTCTTCGCGTATCCATCGATTCCTCTTATTCTGGGGAGACAAGAGCACTTAATTCAATGGACGGACGTATAGTTATGGATAACCTAAATCGATAGCCATCATTAAGTACAACAAAGTTCCCCATGTTTTCTTAAGCTGTCCAGACCGGTTGGATTTCCGCTGAAATTCGGCCTCCAAGTATAAAGTTATTTAAGGTCTTTATACTATAGACCTCAAATAAGTACATCAGGATCCTCATGTTGTGCTTTCTACCTTCAGACATCTAGCATAAACATGCAGTTGTATATTGCTACTCAAATAGAAGGGATTACAAAATAGTTTATCATACATATCTTCGTTAGAAGGATAGTATCCATGATATTGACCTACATAAATCTAAACGGTTTGAGAAAACCAACCAATTTTGGCTCAGTTTACACCAATATTGTAGAAACTACATTCTTAGGGAGATAATTATTAATTATTAATCCAATCTATAAAGCATTTAAAATTATCGAATTTTAGGTATTTATGTTTGTCGTACAGGATCGTGCAAGTATTCGCCATTTACCATTATTCATTTATCCAGTGTAAGTATCAATTTAGTACGCAAGATTTTAGAAACAACTTGCACGATCCTGAACGACGGTGGCAACATTTAACTATCATAACCTCTCTCATTACCAATAACATATATTCATAAGTTTTTAGGCTTACAATAACATTATATTAACTTGTACGATTTATTTCGTTGCATATGAACTTTTCTAAAATCTTACGCTTTCCAATGGTATATTATACGTCTATATTACTACTTATGTTTCAGGGATAATTTTTTGATGATTAGGTTACAGATTATTTATTTTTCCCGTTAAAAAAAAAGCTAAATTGATATGTATATTATTCTTAAGCCCTGAGGAAAGAATGCCCAAAATGAAAGTAAAAACCGTCTCAAAATCCGTCAAGTGGTTAAGAAGGAGTTTGCGAAAACCAAGCATCGTGGTATAATTTTATATACGAGTATAGAGATGAAATACTTTATAGAACATTTTGATTGCTTTAAATTGGGAGATATTAGACAATTGTGGGTTTAATCATTACGCAGACTTTGCCAAATATACAGTCTGTTAAACAGAAAATTGTGCTAATTTACAAGGCAGTACTGACCTGTGTGAACCTATGAACTGTGGGGGACAGCCAAATGTTCTCACATCAAACGCATCCAATCCATTCAAGTCCTCCGAACAATAATGAATGCTCCTTATTACCTTACACTTCGACCTAAATATTCAATTTATTTAAGACCTTATCAATCACCGTAATCCTGTAGCTCAATCCTTGCCATCCCTCTAGAACATTGAAACGTCAGTGGCCCCGAAAACTGTTGTAAAAATTTATATTGGGGTTTCAGCACTGGCTAGATACTCCACATAATGTGCTGTATGTTTAAGACTTGTATAAATGTATGAGTGACTTCTAGATTTTTTATATATTGTATTATTATTTTATACATTTTTATTGTTTTGTAAATATTGTCTGAATGTTGTAATTGATCACTATTATAAATGTCCTAATTTGGACGGATTATAATATAACTCAATAAAATTGCTTTTTTAATAAAAAAAAAATCCTTCCAACACATTGTTTCTGAATTAAATGAGATAAAATTGCAAAAATTGCAAATTCCATCGGAAATCCACTCGATCTGGGCAGTTAGACTTGATGATACTTGCTGTACTTGATGAGGAGTATCGATTAAGGATCGATTAGGCTATGTTTAGGTAATCGTCCTTTGAATAAACGCCCTCGATTTCCAGACTATACATAAACATTATTACACACATACAGCATTCTCTTCGAACTCCAATCGATTCCTCTCCTCCTTCTGCTATAACTCAACCTCTTCCGACTCACTCCATCATCTGGAGGTCGCACTCCCTGGATCATAACTCTCCCGAGATGAGCACACCACCTCTCCGAGCATCCATCTCCTCCACTTCGCGGTTTCCGCCCCGCCTGGAAGTCGCGGTTGTGCTCTTGTCGCCTTTCTTTCGTAGAATGTTTTGATTTAGGTTATTTATCGCTGTACTTGTTCTCTTCTGTTATGTGAGGTTTACGAACTAATGTGGTTTAACTGTAGCGCGAAATGGAAGATACATATAAAAACTTCTTTTTTTTCCCCTGCACTAAAGACTGAAAATGAAGGTTATCTTGTCTCCTTCACTATTATTTAATTTTACCATTTACGTGCCTATGCGAAGGCTGAATTTGACAAAAGTTTATAAAACCCAAATACAAATAACATTTACGGGCTTAAAAATGCCACGTATTCTGGACGAAATGGAGAATAAAGCAATAATAATGATTCTCCTATATAAACTGAAAATAATATGAATAACACAATTATAAATAATATAAAAATTGAGTTCTATCTGTTTTCATAAACAGTTCGACTTTGGACCTAGAAAAGCGTCTGTTGCAGAGTGTCCATCTTATCGCTCCAGCGTAAACATAGTCCCAGCACACTCCGGTATAGAATGTGTAAAAAATCAGACCCAAACTTGTTTACAAATTCTTTGTCAACGAAATTTGATCATTTACAATCAAATTGGATCATATAAATTATAAATATAAATTTATTTAGAGATAAAGTTTCCTCGCAATAAGACGCTATCACACGCACGACGATATATCGTCGTCAGGCGCTAAAAGAGTTAAAGACGAAAAATTCGAAGTTGAATATTTATCGGCTTTGGGACTGTACTAAATATTAAATTCTTCCCTTATCCAATCCCTGCAGTCCAAAATTTTAAATGTTCCTTCCTTCTAACGAATAATCTGACCCATAAAGACCTTGATGTTCCACATGTTGGTGGTTTGGCCCGAACCATATATACCATTCCTACTCTAATCTACTAGTTTCCATCCTTTCTTCCTCATCGATTACCGAAAATCCTCCAAAGCATCTGAAAAGAAGACGGCCCCGAGATCTTCTAGTTTAGAATATTTTTAGAGTGCTTCTAATGGGAAGATTCTCTACAAGTGTATCTTTTTACTCACATTTACCTGTTGTATTTCTTTATACAGTTGTAAATAGCAATAAATATATTTTCTTAAAAGACAAACAATTGAATTAATTGGATTTAATTGAAATGATTGGTTGTAATTTGAATAAAGAAAATATTTTGTTATATAAGGTGTAGATTCTTTTAGGTGAAGGTCAAATTTTTATGAATAAAATTGGAGGCTGATTTCTACTTCACCACATTTTATTGAAAAAATTCGCACTACGTTTTGGCTACAATGCCATCTTCAGGTGCAGTGGAACAACTTGGATTTAGTGTGAGTAGCTGCTTACCAGTCAAAGCCACATGTCCAAATCCTGCGAGTGTAGTGCGAATTGTTTCAATAAAATAGTGGTGAAGTAGACATCAGTCTCCAATTTTATTTTGTCATATTAAAACCTTTGAGGGGTTGATACAGACGCTTATTTAGGTGGATGATTTGTAGAGAAAGTGAAGGTTATAACGTTAAAATATTTGAACTCCAAATTATGCCAAACAGGAATAATACTTCTATTATATTCCTTATTACGAATTATGAACATATTTTTAAGATTTGTCCTCGGCACACCGAGGAGGTCTCATGTGACCCATTTATACAGCGAGTTAAAGTGGCTCCTTCCCTCTATCCACAGACAATATTTCCTGGGATCATACCTTTACCAAACCATCCACTCCCAGCTACCTCCCTATATCCACAGTCTTCTGCAATTTAAATCGTCAATCCACTCCCTTGAAACAAGATCACGCCATTCCGACCTTTATATTCCTATCCATAGAACAAAAACTTTTGATCACTCCTTTCTTGTCCGCTCTACTACTCTCTGGAATTCCTTACCTACTCATATCCGCCATGCTTCATCCCTACCATCACTCAAGTCTCAGTTGTTCCAGTACCTACTGTCATCCCAAACAGACGCTGAACTACAAGCCTGATATTTCAAATCAAATTTCAATTCATACAGAAAATTTATTATTTATTGTTTATATTAAACTCAGTTAATGAATATGTTATTATGAACCAGTTTCAATGTTTTATTTTATTCAACGCTTTAATCTATAAGATGTTATGTATATTACTCTTTTATTTTATTTACTCTTTTATATACTTTAATCCACTTTTTTTTTTTTCTCTGATACCATTGTAAATAAAAAATTGTTATAATCCTTTGGTCTTTTGGCCAGACACATCGTATATCGTAATTGTACATATCAATTGTTCTTAAGGGACCCTGTCCCAGAATAATAAAAAAAAATTTCTATTACTATTTATATTTCTATATTGGTTACTTTTTTATTTAACGTCACTTTATGCTACTAATCGGATGGTGCTACAATGGGAGTCCTAAATTTTGCCTATTCAGGTTTTTTTAGGATAGGTATCTTAACGATTACCTGACCTCGCACGGGCTGGGGATCACCTTTTAACGTCCCCTTCGAAGATCGACATAACTTTTTACTCTGTATTAGTTGCTTATTTTAGTTTAACCATTAAAGTATTGGTCTCAACATTTATTCAGTACATGTTGTAATTATTTAAATTACCCTCTTTTTCTCTGCTCTAGTTCCCTTTTGAGCTATGTAAGTTTCGCCGTCCATCATATATTTTCGACCTCCTACTATTAAAATACTTTGTCCATTCCAGTTCTACACGCTCGTGGCCTTTAGATGTATACACTACGACCCACCGTTCTTCACATTTCCACAGTTCGTTCCTTATCCGATCCTTAATCTTATGGAATTCTATTTCTCTTTCTATGCGTCACTCCAATTCTCTTCCTACCTTCAAATCACGCTTATTTATTCGTATCATGACCACCCAGTCATAACAGAATTGTAAATACAGTTCTATTTTATTTTATTTTCTTCTATTTGCGTATATCTGTTTTCTATTAGTTTTAGTTAAATGTTTTATATTCATTTAATTACACTAAAACTCTGAAACCCATTTCTAGAATTTGTAAATGTTATTCTTAAAGGGCTTGTCCCAGGTTAGTAAAAAAATTATTTAAAGTATTGTTTAAAAACATTTATTTTCAATAAAATTGTTTTCGTTTTCGTTCTACTTTCTTGTTCAAATTTTTCTGTAATTTGTTGTGAAATAATCAAAGCTGTCATTTAACGTACTCTTCCTTTCAGGATTGCGTGACTCCACTCAATTCTCAATGGTTGAAATTTCCACTTT
Organism: Piezodorus guildinii; assembly: GCA_023052935.1. NCBI lineage: Eukaryota > Metazoa > Arthropoda > Insecta > Hemiptera > Pentatomidae > Piezodorus > Piezodorus guildinii. Next base: position 80,043,636 of record CM041294.1, on the reverse strand, counting down.
CACAACTATGACTCCTAACCTCCTCAATTACTTGCCCAAAAGAGATATTTTAATGGGAGCCTGGGCTATTAATTTAAATTATTGGTTTTTAAATACATCCATATGTCAATCCGTCCTGAATCGATGTTGCATGCCTCTAATCGAGTACATACCATATGGTCTCTTCTCTCGGGAGTTTGTCAATATTAGAAGAAGCGCAGGCTTATCCTGCCCAGAGGACCCTAGCCGAGGCCTGAAACTGATAAGGTGAAGGACGAGCGAGCTTTGTAAATAGTGACTGGAGGTCAGTGCACTCCTATTGTACCCTCTTCCGTTAGCCCATTCTAGTCTTCGTCTTTTATATTCAGTTTATCCTTTCAGCAATCCTTTATACCAAGCAACTGATTATTCGGTGATTGATAGTTCTTAGCCTTAAATGGATAAAGTAATAGTTACGGTAATAGTTTATGTCTCGTAGAACTGCGGAATAAGAAGTAAAAGGAGGAAATGCATACATTTTTTTTCAACCTGTTTAATAATAGCTAAGACAAAAATAATAATAGTACTACAATCGATTTCAAATGACTTTAAATATTGTAATCCTATTTTATATTTACCAATATTTAATAATCTCTTCAAAACATTCTTTTAGCTTGACTAATCCCATTTTACTTCTTCTAAAAAAGCCACAGTTCAGTTATTTTTTCAAAAAAGAAACATGACAGTGTCTTGTGAAATTCTAGTAATTTTAAGGGGTTACTAGAAAATGTATGTCATTCCCGCTGAACCGACTCGTGAAACTATCGAGTATGAAGAGGAAGGATTCCTTGAACTGAATACTCCGTGGTGTTGATCTAAAAAAAAATAGTGGGAGAGAAATTGAAGAAGGTGTCCGGGCGATCAATAATAACTTTCTGCAGGAAACTGTTGAGTCGATTCGTTTCAAAAGTCCTCACGAACTTGCCAGAGAGTGTGGTTTGTCGAAAGATACTGTTAGTCTCCTGCTATTATGAATGAGGAAGGTGAAAACGATCAGTATATGGGTCCTTCACTACTTACTCCTCAGCAATCATGTAAGAAGTTAGAAATTTATTTAAATAATCTTCTGATATGAAATTTTACAGGAAGATTGTCCTCTGTTATGACGACTGGGTTTACTAGATAAATCAGAATACCCGTGAGTTGTGCCCAGATCGCTGTGTTTTTGCCGGTTGCTGCAAGGAGGCAATTTCAAAAGTCCATGATTTGGGCTTTTTTTTTTTAAATTTGGAAAGCGTTATTTATCATGATTTTGTACCATATGGATGCTCTATTCTAAACCCGACTGGGAACAACTGAAAATATTGTACGAGAAGTTGTCAGAGCGTTATCCTGCTTTGGATCAACTGAAAAGGAGTTTTATTCCTACAAAATAATGCTGGTCTTCACAATTCCGCCAAACCAAAGAAAAGTTTGAAGAACTGCATAGGCTCGACTCCCTCCTCATCCACCATATAGTCCAGATCTTGCACCATCGGATTATTACTCGTTTCGATTCATGGCTTCAAGAGAAAAAAATATATCATCATCATCATCATCATCACAATCGTTTCCTCTTCTACCGCTGTTCGGTGTGAGGATTATGCCTGTAGAGTCTGGCCCATATGTCTCTTTCCAGTGCTAACTCCATTCTCCTATCCCTGTCTATCCCGCGCCTCCTGCATACTTCCTTTACACCGTCTTCCCAGGAGATGCGGGGTTTTCCTCTGGGCCTTTTTCCCTCTGTGCGAGTCTCATACGTCTTCCTGGCACTTCTCTCCGGATCCATCCTAAGAAGATGTCCAAACCACCTCAGGTTATGTTCCTCTAGAACGGTCTCCGCCGGTTTGACATCAAGGTTAGCCCGTATAGTGGCGTTCCGTATCCTATCTCTCCGTGTCTTTCTCTCTATTTTTCGGAGATACCTCATTTCCATGGTCTGGATTTGGCTCCTATGTTTTGAAGTAAGAGTCCACGATTTTGAGGAGTACGATAGGATAGGAAGAAATGTCGATTTATATACGGCTAATTTGGTCCGCTTTGACATCTCTCTTCTCCCCAGAAAACCTCGCCTTGCCATACAGAACATCCTCCCTGCCGCTCCAATTCTCTGGGCCACTTCTTCGTCTATGTAGCCATTCTCATTGAGATGAGCTCCCAGATATTTGAAATTTTCGACCTGCTCTTATCTCTGTCATCCAGCCCTTAGTATCCTCATTATCCTTCGGGGTTTCTTTCCGATTCTCATGCATTTAGTCTTCCCCGGATTAATCTTCATATTTATTTTGGATAATTCCTCTTGTAGGACATTTATGTTATGTTGGAGGTCTCGATCATTGTCAGCTAGCAGGATGAGGGCGTCAGCGAAGGCTAATAGGGAATATCTGGTGGGGTGGAGGTTTCTGTGAAAAAAATATATATAAGTTGAAATACGGTCCAAGAGTTGTTTGGCAGCCATCTTAGGGAACAGTATCAGAGTGAAATTAAACATTTTAGAAGACTGCATATGACGGAAGATAACAGTAGACTTTGAGTGTTAATTTTATTTTATATCAAAGAAATAATAATATAGAAATATTTAGTTTTTACTTTCACCTCTCTATAAATGAAATAAGTAGTAAGGGAAAGTATTGCGATGGTGAAAATTTTCGAATTCCAGTTTTCAACGGAATACACGTTTTAGGGTCCATTGAGTCCAAATGACCAAGTCCCGCAAAAGGTCTGTGTGGTGTGTATGTGTGTGTGTCCGTGTGTTTGCGGTAAGTCCAACGCGAAAACGAAAAGTCGTACGAGACTGAAATTTCATATTTGAGATGACTATACGCCCGAGATGTTTCATAAACTTTTTCATGAAAATCAGCCCCAACTAGAAGAGCCACTTTAAACCACTCATTTTGCACCTTTTTACGGTTTTCTCAAAATTGGCTCAAACGATTTTGATTAAACACACTATAACGATGTAAAATTTTATGGGCTTTATTATTGCGTAGGTTTCTTTCTAATTGAAATAGTCTGACAGGGCTTAATTGCTGATATTTTAAATTTTCTTCCTCTAAAGTATCTTTAATTTTGTAGATTTAAAATTAAAACAGAAATATAGATGTACAATATAATAGGGGCACTCACTACGTTTGCTATAGCACATTTTTTGTGCTATTCTGCTAAACTTGCCGAGCAGGCTACTGTAGAAACTCGGCGGGTTTAGCAAAATAGCACAAAAAATGTGCCATAGCAAACGTAGTGAGTACCCCTAATATTACGTTGGAAAGCTAAGGATTTTAGAAAAAATACTATCATATATACAAATTCTAAAAGTTAACGGAGGGTGCTGAAAAGCCGATAAAACAAACTGATTGTCGTAGATAATAATATAAATGATATTGTATAATCACATGTTTATATTCAAACTTAATTATTTATTTTAATCTCCAAATGTATTTAAAACTTCTAAAATTTATTTTAACAACGGAGGTAAGTGAAAGTCGTGTGTTGCGCGCACCAGATTTGTTTGGTTTGTTTTTAATACACTCCATAATATCTACTCGTACCAACTTCATTATCTACACACGTATTATTTTCTTTTCTTAGTAATAATAATTATAATAGGCTTACCAAACCCGGAAGTTCGTGGCGATACCACCAAATTTTGTCTACACAGACTCGTCCAATGTTCGCCGGTCAAGCCCAAGCTCCCGAGATCAGCCTTAACGCAATCCTCTCATCGATGCTTCGGCCTATCTTTCGGACGTCTACCAGTCAGATCAGCGAATACCAACTTTCTAGGAATCCGCTCCTCATCGAGCCCAAAAACTTTACTCGCCCATTTGAGTCTCCGCGATGCTATCAATTCAATTATATTCACAGGATACAAGTTCCGCAATTCCGCGTTGTGCAACCTTCCAAACTCCCCAGTGGCCTCATCTCTCTTCGGACCAAATATTTTACGCAGTACCTTATTTTCGAAAACCTTAAGCCGTTGTTCATCCTTAAAAGTAAGCGACCACGTTTCACATCCGTAAAGAACCGTCGGAAGAATAATAGTTTTATAAATTCTAACCTTTAAGTTTTTAGATAGAAGCCGCGAACTAAGTAACTTAGCAACTGAATAATAACACGCATTTCCCACCTTAAACCGGGGCTTTATTTCTTCCTGGATTTTATTTTTTCTTGTTATCATTGAACCTAAATACTTTCTCTAAAGAATTTCTCTACGTGTTCAAAAGTATGCGCTGATATATTAATATCACCAAGATCGCGACCGTTTCTGCTACTAATAATATATTTCGTCTTATCGGTATTTATTCGAGTTCTTCTTTTCTTAGACTATAACAAAATTGACTGAAGTAGTTGGATTAGTTATAGATAGTATTGGATACAGATATGACATATTGGATCATTTCTGTTGGCAGATGTGAGTGGAAGCAGATGAGCGATCGCAAATTGACTACTTGATCACTTCCGCCTAGATTCAATTAGCAACCGGAAATTTTCAAATCTAGTTCGCTGGCTCACCCAGTCACTTATCTCGACTCCCTTTCGCCCCAAATCTAGCTAAATATTATTTAGACTTAACTCAGTGTTATTTAGAATATTTAATATTGTCGTAGGATGAAATAATCGGGGGTAAGTCGTTTGCTGTGCATTAAATATCAAAATATTATAAAACATTAAAAACTTTATAGTCTAATATTAATTACTTTATTTACCAAGAATAGGGCTAAATATCACTAGTACACTGACAACAATGGTCCATCTATAGGCACTATTAGAATTTAAAAAATTAAAATTAAAATTTTACGAAAATGTTAAATTGATAATGTATGGTCAACTGTTAAAATTATCGAGAGTCAGTCGATTTTTTTTTATATTTTAATTTTGCCGACGTTTTGGCTCAAGCTTGTGAGCCATCATCAGGGTATTACTGAGCTTTTTGTTTATGCTTGACATAGCTCATTAATGCCCTAATGATCTTTCACCTGTTTGTGCCGAAACGTCGGAAAAATTAAAATATATAAAAAAACCGACTGACTCTCGATAATTTTAACAGTTGACCATACATTATCAATTTAATATTTTCGTAAAATTTTAATTTTAATTTTTTAAATTCTAATAGTGCCTATAGATGGACTATGGTTGTCAGTGTACTAGTGATATTTAGCCCTATTCTTGGTAAATAAAGTAATTAATATTAGACTATAAAGTTTTTAATGTTTTATAATATTTTGATATTTAATGCTAAATAGATTTAATGCACAGCTGTTCATTTGTGCTCGCTCGAATTAAAAATTTAAATACCTAGTCAAATTATTTAAATTAGAATGAAGCCTAGATGATATTAAAGAAAATCAAAATTTACATTCATTTAGGGATTTTAATCTTAGTTGTTACTGTTAAATCAAAATTGCTAGAGTCTTTTTTGAAAAAATCTATATTAAATAATAAGTGAATATAAACATATGCTATGTATTCGTAATTGTAACAGTAAAAAAAAAAAAAAAACCCTAATCTCAAACAGCAACCATCGCTTGCATACTTAGCAAACTTTTTGACAATCATTAATAACACGTTTGCGTTTTAAAATTATGGGATGAGTTGACTCTTTTCTCCCGCCTTGCTAAAACCTTTATGTGGGTGGGTGTGTGTTTGTGTATGTGTGTGTGTGTGTGTGTGTGTGTGTGTGTGTGTGTGTGTGTGTGAGTTTGAGTGTGTGCACAAGCTAAAAGGATGCCATTTTCTCGCATCTAGTTAAACATATTAATCAATTCTGAGATTATCATTAATCCCTGGGGTCATTGATGAAATCGATTATTAGCCTATACTCGACACCGTACGACTAATTATCCTTGTAATGTCTTCTTGGAACTTGTGCATCATATAGCCCTAACATGCTCTGTGCCATTTTTAATTTTAACATTGTGGATTCTTGTAATCTTTAAAAGAAATTCTAATGAAGAATCGTTACGGATGGGAACACGGCCTCCCAATTCCTTACACTCATGAATAAAAACTATTCTAGTATCATAAGATATGAAAAAAAAAAAAAATACCCTACTCTGAATAGTCTTAACAGATATAATGGATATATACGGCTTCTTATAAATTGGGATCCTATTACTGCGTATTAGGCTGTATCTTTCCTTGGAATACGATACTCTCTGGTTCCCTTTCGATTTTCCAGCCTTCATATTTTATCTATCGTAGACAATTGTTTGCAAACAATTCACGGCATGTACATTTGCAAAATAGAGCTAGAACGTCAAAAAAAGGAATACTTTACTGCCACTTACCTCCTACGTTGAGTAAGGTAATATGTTTATATTAATTAACATGTTAAAGTAAAAAAATATGGTAAAATCTTCTTCTTTTTTTTATGAACACGTGAAAGGAGGTGATTTGGCCTAAATCACGCTCCGACACCACTTTTCCCCTCAATTTTGGCTAGGTGTTGCATTTAGATGATCTCCACACCCTAGGCTCGCATCACGGCTGATAAAGCAGAAAGAATAACTCTGCTAGGCCACGCCGCTCTCCTCTATTAAATAATATAAGAATAGAAATTATTATTCGCAACAGTAAGCGAAGTTATGCACAATTCATAGACAAAAAACGGATATGTTCTCAAGATCGAACTTCTATAGCAAGTAAGGACTATGACTAAGCTATAAAATAAAGAATAATCAATTGTGAATCCCTTTTTCTTTATAAACTTTTAACTCGCTAATAATCTTTTTGTTTTTTTAATTAAAAAAAAAATTTAAATTCATTCTTCAATATTGAGATAATGAGTGAGGACATAATTTATGAAGCATCTTCTTATAATATTGTTTGGTTTTGTTTTAATTTGATATCTCAAAAATTGCTAGAATCACAGATGTTTCCAACATATTTTCAGTCGCGAAGCGGTTCAGCATTTGTCCACCCTTGTCGGCTAGTCGCTGTGGTCTAGGAAGTTCCTGCGCAATCGCGGGGGCCCATGGAAAATTTAAGGGGAGTAGGTAAACGACTTTTGAACTTTTGCCTACAAAGGCTTATTAACATTTATTCAATTAATATTAAAATTACCTAATAATGAATTTACCCCCTTCAGTATCCTCAATATATAATATAAACTTATGTTGGGTACCTCGAGACGGTCGCATGAATCCCTCCTCTACGACGAGTTAAAGTGGTTATCCCCCACCTTTCGAAGACTATATTTCCTTTGACCATTTCTTTATCAAATCATTAATTCCCACCATACATTTTATGTCTACATCCTTCTTGTATTTAAATCCTCAACCCATCACCAGGAAACAAGATCCCGCCTGTCCGACCTCCACACTCCTTTCCATAGAACCAAAAAATATTATTGCTCCTTTTTAGCCTGATGCACTGCCTTATGGAATACTCTCCCTTCAAACATCTGTCATGCTCCTTCTCTATCGACGTTTAAATTCCTTCTCTTTCAATACTTCTATTCTCTTCAGTCAGATGTAAGCTGATTTTTTTTTTATGCCAACTTATGTGAAATGAATAGAGTATTTACTTTAATGAGATGTAAAAGGTGAAGTTTATGTTTATTCTTATTTATTAAAATTCATTTTCGTCATTTGATGATTTTTTAAATTTCTTAAAAGGAAATTCCCTGCTACGGTTAATAAAATTTCTGGTTTGCTTGGTTCAGAAACACCGTTCTGAACACCGTTCTGGCAGAACGGAATATCAAAATTACCTGAAAGATGGCCACGTGTAATGGATCAAAATGGGTCATATATAATTGATTAAAAATATTTACAAGAATCTGAAGTTTTTATTAAAATCATCTGTAAAAAACACTACGGACTTATTTTACACTTTCTTGGCCAACGACCGTGCAAGGAGGTTTTACAGTTGCTTCCTACCTCACCGGTAGAACATATTGACCCGCCACCGGTGGAACATTTAGATGTAAATGTAGATGTTACTGTCAGAAGCTCGGAGTGGATATGATTCAGCCACAGCTCCTACCTAATGACGGCAGTCAGCTGCTCGCAACATCACTCCTGAAGAAAGTCTTCAAGGCTTGTTCTGCTTTCACTAACTGCCTTTACTTACAACTTCTCTCCAAGTACTTTCTTATGCTTGAATATTTTCTCTTTTAATTATTTTTAATAAAGCAATCTATGTGCATGTGTGTCTCTTCATATGCAAATCGTGGGCTTGAAAAAAATAATTCCTAAATACGAAAATTCCATTGGACAAACGTTGGGATTTTGACAATTCACAATTATTACTGACCCTAAACTCAACCGTACTATTTCATTCCACCACGATAAACTGAAAATAATATTTTTATTGAACAATTATTACTGTTTTTTTTTTTTCATTATATTTTCTATTTTATAGGGTATAAAAAGTAATGAGAGCTGAAAGAAAATATTTAAACATTCATTGGTTGGAATTTTTTCAAGTTTTTATTTAAATTCAATGTTGAATTAATTCTTTGTTGTTTATTTTTTTAAGTTTTATCTCTTCTCTCTTAATATTAAACGATTTAACGTCCTACTGGTTTGTCCAAAAATAATGCAGGAATTCGGGTTAAATAGGCTCTATTACTATCATAAATTTCCACCAAGGTGTAGAAAACTTTTCCATTCTCTCAAAATAGAATTTCCCATCTTTAGCATTGATAAATAAAAAAAAAAAAAAGAAAAAAAAAAAAAAGGCTTCCTAAATCCCTTTGTCTATTGTTTGTTTATTTAACGTCACTTCATGCTAGTGTGGCTAATCGGACGATGGTACGGTGGGAGTCCTGAATTTAGCCTATCCAGGTTTAATTAGAATAGGGATCTTTAACGAACACGACAATTTATAGTCTCGAGACCTCCTTTTTACATCCCTTCCGAAGGATGGCATAACTAAGGATTTTTTACTCTACTTAAAAAAGCCCAGGACCACCTGGGGGTTTGAACCCGGGACCATGGACATAGAAGGCTGTTATGCTAGCCACCCAGCTACAGGTGATCCCTGCCTCTGTCTATTAAATTTTTGTTCACTTAAGTAGTGGTCCTCTTGTCTAAAAAAATAATCCGTACGCTAGATGATTGAAGAGTGGGGAGGGGGGATGTTTATGTTTGTTTGTTTATTTATTTAACGTCACTTTATGCTACTATGGCTAATCGGACGATGCTACAGTGGGAGTCCTAAATTTTGCCTATCCAGGTTTTATTAGGATAGGGATCTTTAACGAGTACCTGACATCGCACAGGCTCGGGACCACCTTTTAACGTCCCCTCCGAAGGACGGCGTAACTAAGGATTTTTCGTAAAACTCATTTTTCGTAAAACTCCCATTAAAAAATCCTAGGACCACCTGCGGGTTTGAACCCGTGACCTTTAGCATGAGAGGCTGTTACGCTAGCCACCCAGCTACATGTGATCCCAACTACATGGAGGGGGGATGTTGCAATTTCATATCCAAGCTCCAACTGCATTTGTGAGTTAGTACGTAGGGCATTATTTTCTGTAGGGTCATATGTACAATACACTGCAGTTGCATTTTTCGTAAAAAAAAAAAAAAAAAAGTTAAATTACTTGTAATCAGGTCATTATAAACATTTTTCTCGAGATATGAGTGTACTTATGTAATATACCATTGGGAAGCTTTTACATAAGTAGTTAATATGCAACAGAATTAGTAAGCGTTAATATAGTGTTGTTATTTACCCATGAACTTATTAACATCTCTCTCTATATATAATGATGTTGCGATTCTTGCTTTCCGCTAACTCCTTGTAAACAACGCTTCTAATATTGCTTTGGTTTTCTCTATCCACTAGATCAGTGGTTCCCAACTCATCCCCCAGGGGTGTGCGGACGATGTCCATGGTGTCCATAAGATGTCATTGGGGTATAATTTTAAATTACCTTAACGTCAAATACTTGTGAAGCCTTGGCTTTTAATAAAAATCACACGCTCTACACGTACAAATTTAACATCCTAAGTGTTATAATTGCTAGTGTTTACAATTACAACCTTAAAATTAATCATTTTCTAACATTTCGAAATATATGAATGAGCTTAGCATACCGAATTTGTATAGCAGTAGATAATGAACAATATTTGATTAATTTATGAGTATTAGAATAAGTACCTTCTTGTATAAGTATACATTTTGGGTTATTTTCATTCCTTTAACCTTATTTAATGCTACCGAGGCTATCGAACCATATTAAAGTAGAAACCCTAAATTTTGCTTATACAGGTTTAATTAGGATGGGTATCATAAGGAGTACCTGACTTAGCACAGACTCTAAACCACCATTATACGTTCCCTCTGAAGGTCGGCATAACAAAGTATTTTTCACTCCCTTAAAAAAATTCTAGGACCATATCCCATGTTCAGCATTAAATTTTAATTATTTATTCGTTCACCTATTGAAGTTAACTCCCAGTGCCTGGCTCTTTTTCCTTCATTTCCATTTCCCTTATTAGAATATAGAGTTTTGGTAGAGGTATTCGTGATACGGTGTAGCCCAATACAAATCTAAATATATATCCAATATTTAGGATTTAGGGTGTCCTTGACAATGAAATAATTGTATGAAAGAGTCCACGCAAAATTTTTGTTGGGAACCACTGAAATTTGGGCATTGTCTACCGACGGTTTTTAAGTATAATGCATTGCAATTGAGTTTTTCTTCGGAAAGGAAAAATTAAATTTTCTGTAATCAAGTAATAAAAAACATTTTCCCCCGTATATCCTTCATGTATAATATAATATAATGCTATATAAAATGTAGCAAAAGAAGCCTTACACGTTAATAAAAAGTATACATAAGTTTATAAACTTATTAAAATTTCTTCAATATCACTCAAAACTGTTAAATCTCATCTTAAGCTTCAGACCTTTTCATCTATGTTTCTCTTAAAACCAATTTCAATTTATAGATACATGTTTCGTGTTTTTATCGATGATTAAATATAATAATGAATAGATGTTGTAAAATAAACACAATAATATTGTTAAATACACTTTTTGTTATGATACATTGCTAATCCCAAATCGATATAACTGCACACGTGCGAAGCAAAGGCGGGACACTAGTCAAATTGTTGACAGAAATCCACTACTAAATAACTGTTTCTATATACACGTATATTTATAAGAAACGAAGCAATATTCTTGTTAAACTCGTGCTTTATCAACAGAAATAATAGTTTCTGAGATGATTTAAAATAACAGAACGCTGTTCCGTGTTTAGAACAGTAGCTAAAGCATGGCGGAAGTTAGATCGATTTCAATTCCTCGTGAAAAAAAAAACGATTGGGAATGAGCGAACATATCGTGAGGCAATGAAGTAGAAGGTGTTAGCAATGCATGACGGCAACTCCACTCACGAAAGACCTCCATTCTGACGTAGTCCATTGTTTTATTGTTCTTCTACTCAACCAGACTCTTAATAAATTATAATAGTTTTGTTATACAAGTATATATTACCCCACAAGTCAATTTTTATTGTCGTATACTGTTACATAATAGGTTTTCTATTTATAAATTAGATATTTATATAAGATACTAGTGACCGGTGCAATATGAATCTGGTGTCATTCATTCATGTTTAAAAAAGCACTGGTTAACCAAATTATTGTTTATATCTCCTATATATCTTTATATATATATATATATATATATATATATATATATATATATATATATATATACAAATAAAAGAGAAAAACAATAAAAGACTGAAACCAACATTAAATTTAAAATTCATATAAACACTGAGAAAAAGGAAGAATTAAATAATGTTAGTAGCAATTAATGAATGTTTAAACTAGCTATCGTGAAAATAACGTCAGGGTCAGTGGTATCATTTATTTTTCTCCTATAAAAAATATTTGATGCATTATTATATTATATATATATATATTATATATTATATATATATATATAATATATATTAATAAAGTTTGTGTTGTTCTTGGGTTTTGCAGTTCAATGAATAACAATTTTATCTATGCGACGTTTCGAGAATTTATTGTTCTCATAATCATGCCTTAACAGTGGTAAAAAAACAGAACATTAATATTATTGTACAATAATTAATATATTTGATTTATTGTTAGAGATATAAAAATCATATATTATTATATATACATAATACATCATACATACATACATACATACATACAACAATCATATTTAATTATTGTACAATAAAGAAATGTTTGTTTTTTTCACTTTAAGGATGATTATGGAACAATAATTCTCGAAACGTCGCATAGATAAAATTTTTTATTCATTGACTGCAACCTAAGAAAACACAAACTTAAATTATCAACAGTCGAGAACTATCAAACAATATATATATATATAATATATATATATATATATATATATATATATATATATATTAAATAAATTAATAAATGTAAAAAATAATAAACTACATTTATATATTTTAAAAATAAAACATGAGTTTTCTACTTTTCCATTAAGGTTATGCGAAGGAGCTGCTTTCAGGTCATGCCCTGTTTCCATTTTCATTTGAATTTCAGGTTCTTGACCCTACTTAAGAAAATTACCAACTTTCTTTTACTTAATGTTTTAAATGCGCTTTAATTATAATTCTCTTTTATATGAATATATAAAAGTTTTATAAAAGCTTTTTTACTTTCATTTACGCGAATAGAAGAGAAAGTATAATGATCTTTATGATTCCAGTTTTAAAAGAAAAATACTGTGGAAAAATCGTCAGTTTATGGCATTATGACTAATCGGACGATGCTAACAGTGGGAGTCCTAATTTTTGCTTATTCAGGTTTAATTAGGATAGGGATCTTTAACGAGTACCTGTCAACGCACAGACTCTTCACTACGTTTTTTTTTCTCCACCGAAGGACAGCATGACTAAAGATTATGCATTACTGCTAATAATCCTAGAATTATTTGCTAGGTTCGAACCCGCGACGTTGGGCATAGGAAGCTGTTATGATAAATTATAAAGGTATACGTTTTAGTATCTCCTTATCTCAAAAGAAGAAGTTTTGAAAAAACTTATGTAAGGGTGGTAACTTTAGCAAAAAACTAAAGGCCGTAAGAAACTGAATTTTCGTATTTAAAAATTGTTTATTACTGGAGTATTTAGCTATGTTTTACCAACATTGACGAATTAGAAATGCCACTTTATATCATGATTTTGTGCCTTCTTAAGTTTTATGGGCTTTATCATGTATATTTGTTGTTGTTTTAATTCTAAATTATTATCAAACCCACATCTTAACACAACAAAAAAAAAATGAAAAATAATAAATTAGATATTTAAAAAATAAAATATTAATATAATAACATAGCCAAATAATAACAAAAATAAATGAATGAATAATAATGATAAAAAATAGGGCACCGTTAAGTAGGGCGAGTTGTTAAGATGCACATCTATAAATTTTTTTACCTACCGGTGCTTACATATGGAGGTGAGAGCTGGGTGATGCTCGACAAGCATATCAGCCGAATCACTGCTGCTGAAATGAAATTCATATGTAGAGCAGCGGGAAAGACAAGGCGAGACTGTGTCTGGAACAATAGGATCAGAGAGCAACTCGAGGTACCACCATTGAAGACAATAATGGAAAACAGGCAATTAAAATGGTTTGGGCATGTTTGCCGTATGGACAAAATAAGGGAACCCAGAAGGACACTGGAAGCCAGACCTACGGTTGAAGACCTCGTGGCCGACTAGAATTTCCTATCAGGATATGGTCTAGAGGATTGGGCAACTCAGCAGAGAACGGGATAACCGTCGGCGCTGAATCGAGGACCCTCTAGCCAATAATGGCTCAAAGAGGAAGGAAAAGAGAAGAAGATAAAAAAAAATAATAAATAAATAATAATAGTACTAAAATGAAGTGAAGGAAAAAATATAGAATAATAAAATTTTAAAAATAAATTTACTTCTTGAATGATTTACTGCCTATGAAAATTTCTGGAGCTGTCTGCCGGGTTTTAACCACAATCCACAAAGACCTGAACGAAGACTTCTCTTAAGTCAGCCATACACTTGGTGACCCCGCTTAATTTGTTTTCTAAATTATTTTCAAACATCAATAAATTATTTTATGTCAATTTTAGGTAAGGTTGTCATATTAATACCGTTGTGGCACTGCATAATTATAATTGTTTAATAAATGAAAAAAAATGATTAAATAATTTTAAAATTAATTATTATTTTATAATAATGAAAAATTATTTAATTATACAAAATACTGTTTCCTCTTGGTTGACCACTGGTATAGTTTTTAATATAAATATAATCGAGGCAACATAATAATTATTTTTAACATTACATTTATTAAAAACTTTATTTCAAAAGGAATTTAAGTGAATGTGGTGTGTTGTGCGCACCTGATATTTATGTGCTACTATCCTTAACAAAAAATAGTACTATCATTTCTTTCATCGTTCTTCAGTTTTAGTTCTAGAAACGCCTGTTAAGAGAGAAAGATTATTTGTTTTCTTGACCAAAGGGTTCGGTTATTCCGCGAGACTGACAAGTGAGGCGGTGTCAGTGAATTCTAGGCATAATTGTAAGTCATTTGTAACTCCTCCGTCTGGTTTCGAATTCGCCTGTCGGAAATAACTCGTTCTGTAAAAAACATACTGTGCTGTGATGTTTTCTGTATTGAACGATGCATAAATTTTGTATTCATTATTGTTAATGTATTATTTAATACAGGTGAATGCTGTTATGTTTATGAATATTGAATTAAAATGTTAATTTCCAATAGGCACTACATCCTTTTGATCGGATATAAGTGGATTTTAACGTATTGTAAACTTTATTGTTTGCTTTGTAACGTCTCTATTTACGTTATACAATTATTTATTTATAATTATGCTAGCCCAGTGGAGGGGGAGTGAGTGGTAATCATTTAATTCGAAACTTCTTTATTTTCAAATAACAACATCAGATAATTAAACCTGAAAGGTTACAAAACAATTTCGTAATTTAAAAAAAATTAGATTATTTACTGTAAACAAAACAACTGATTATCAGAAATAAACTTACCCCTACGAGTTCAATATTCATTAGTAAAACAAAACATTACAAACCAAATAAAAGGTAACATTAACTAAACAAGACAAAAATACACAAGTAATAACATTCTGTTTTGTAACCTCCCTTATTTAAAAAAAAAATGAATTAAAAGATCATATGATTTAATCTGAGCGAGGGTTTGTTCCGACATTCGTTTTTGTCAGCTGTGACAGCTCTACTACCCTCTGGAATTCTTTACTTACCCCTATCCGCCATGCTGTTTATTTATCCTCACTTAAATCCCAACTTCCCTTATCCCAAACAGACCATCAGAAAATGTGATTTTTCAATTCTAGATATCTAAAATTGGTTTTACCAATCCTTCTAGTATTTACATATTACAAAGATTTTTTGCGTTTTGGGAGATACATCATTTTTTTTCAGAACAACACTCCAAATCAAAAGTTTTACAATCTATAATTTCAAGAATTTTTCTAAATCATTTAAAATACATCTATTAGCAGGTTTTAGCAGCTCCGAGCCATAATTAGATTTTTTGTATTATTTTTTCCGTATTCTGGGACTTAATATAGGTAACGTAAAATACAGGGAAGTTTTAGATTTTAGCTAATATAGTTGATGTTTGACCACTGTGCGCTTGCCAATCGTGTCAAAAAATTAATTGTTTTTTTATAATTTTCTTTCATAATTTTTTTAAATATTTTTTTCCGTAATCTGAGACCCCAAAGGTTGAATTTAGACAAATTTTGTCCACCTAAATCGGTCATATTGCCCACTGTGCGTCGGTTAGAGATTGTCATAAGTCTGATCTGGACTTCTTGGCCTGTGGTCATTGGACGAATCTCTGTAGGCAACATTTGGTGTTCGCGGCATCAAATATTTGTGTTCTACAAGACCATTGTTATTATTAAGCGAAAAAATAAAATTATGGGATTTAATAATAAATTAATGAAATAATTTCGGGTTTCCTGTAAAATATTCTGTAATGTATAAAAAATAGAACAGAACAAAACAAGTTATACTGGGACTGGGTCCCTTAAGATTGAGAGTTATGTACAATACAATTTAAATAAACAATTTGTCTAGCCAACTGACAAAAGAAGCATATATTGTTTACAATAGTTATCAAAGGAGAAATATTATTCAACAAAAACAAACAAAAAATAAATATTCAAAATTTTCTCTACTAGAAGAATTTCGGTTAAATGAAAAATGAACGAATTGAAAACAAAATTATAATTTAGGCAGTAAAAAGTTATTTTCATTCATTAAATTCTAGATATCTAAAATATTACTAAAATAAAGGTATACATTTACAATTTGCTAAATTAACTCTACAGGTGAGATTGCAATGTGTATTCAATAACGAATTTGGAAATATAATGTCTTACCAGTCTCAGCAATGTATATTGTTAAATAAAAGCATAAAAACTTTGCTCTAAATACACCGTGAACGCAATAAATGACCATCGAATAGAGACAATCCCACTGTCGGTTATTAGGCACTAGTCTGAACAGGAATGATTCGTTCATTTACTATTTATTTGTGAACACGGTATGGCGGGAAATATTAGTATTAAGGGTCTTTCCAACTTTAATACAACAATAATAAAAAGTTGAATCACTGGAAAATTCCAAACTTTTGACTTGACTTTTGTCAACCTAAATTGGTGATTTTGCCCACTGTGCGACGCCTCAGCATCGGCTCTAACTCTAAAGTTTATAAATTCTCATGTAGTTGGAATATCCAGTTCTTTTGGAATAGTTACTCTTACTCTTAGATGGTAGTTATTTTTGGGTATGGTGGATAATTGAGACGTTGATTTCGAAAAGGTACTATATCCATTGTAGGAAATTTTACAGGAAGCGCGAAAATCGCTCATTACTATATTATTAAACTAGCTAATTTGGGTCTTTTTGCCTTAAAATTTAGAATTATTTTTTTACTATAATAATAACATCATATTAAAGTTATGAAATGAATATTTTTAGAATGATTTGGAACGAAAATAAATGCGTAATTAGTACTTTTAGAAAATTACCGCATTTCTAAATCACGTTTTTTAAGGACTTGAGAATTCATTAGATAACATCAAATATAATATTTAGATAGCACTAAATGGTGGGAATACAAATATGTAAAAAAATCAATTTCGTAAAAAATGTCCTTTAGTACCTTTTGGAAATCAACGTCTCAATTATTATTATTATAAAACAAAGGCAGGGTACAGATGAAGAGAAGCTGCCCATAGGCACTAAAAAAATAAATCAGATGGTTTCGCAGCTTTTCAGACGTATCGGAGGATTATAAGGTGTCTAAGAAGAAGCAAGGATTTAAATGGATAGCACAAATACCATTTTAAATTAACGTTCGTGAAAACTCCATTTGTAAAATGATATTAATATTAAATAAAATTAATATCAGTATTAAAAAAAATGAAGAAAAATCGACAGAGAAACTTGAATAGGAAATATAGGCTAGTGACCTCCTTTCGCTGGGAGGTCCAAGATGTAAAGATGATGGATGGGTTTTCATTAAATCAATCCTATTCAAATATAGTTTTATTGAATCTAAATAAGATGAGAAATAGAAAAAATTAAAATACTTTTTTTTTTTTTAATTTCTCAAGCCTTTTCTCGGCTGAAAGTTCTCTGGCTATTTGGAGTCCAAGTCACAGATATCGTTACTTTATTTTATTTTTTTAAAGTTATCAGGCCTATAATTACAAATGTATTCTCAACCTGAGACTTGCAAGCAAAACACATGCAAACAAATTACAAGTTTTATTAAATAAATGTCTAAGAATCATCAATAATTATCCACCATACCCTAAAATAACTACCATCCAAGAGTAAGAGTAACTATTCCAAAAGAACTGGATATTCCAACTACGTGAGAAATTATAAACGTTTAGAGTTAGAGCCGATGCTGAGACGTCGCACAGTGGGCAAAATCACCAATTTAGGTGGACAAAAGTCAAGTCAAAAGTTTGGAATTTTCCAGTGCTTCAACTTTTATTATTAGTATAAATTGTATAAATGATCATGTGACCCATTTATACAATGAGTTAAAGTGGCTCCTTCCTTCTATCCGTAGACAATATTTCCTAGGATCATATCTTTACCATACCATCAACTCCTCCCTATATCCACATACTACTGTAATTTAAATCGTCAGTCCACTCCCTCCAAACAAGATCGCGCCATTCCCACCTTTATATTACTACTCATAGAACAACTTTTGATCATTCCTTTATTGTCCGCTCCACTACTCTCTAGAATTCCTTACCTACTCATGCTTCTTCCCTACCATCATTCAAGTCCCAGCTATTTCAGTACCTACTGTCATCCCAAACAGACGCTCAATGAGATATTTCAAATCAAAAAGAAAATTTGTCATTTATTGTTCATATTTTTATATGGATCAATTATGAATCAATTTCAATGTTTAGTTTTGTTTAACACACCAGAATTTATTATTTATTTATTTTACTCTTTTGTTTTATTATATCCTTTCTTTTCTTTATGTAACATTGTGAATAAGAATTAATTATATTCCTTTATTTGTAAAAATAAAACAATAATTACATTTTTTTTTAAAATCTTGTGCGGGCAACACACGACTTCCACTTACCTCGACTTTTAAGATCACTTAAAACTATTAAATATACTTCAATTTGAAAAATAGTTGAAGCTGATTTTAATTAAACTTGTATGCATTTTCGTTGGAAACATGATCTAGATTAAATAATGCAACTATATTAAATTGTTCATCAGTAATAAGTTTATTCCCCATTCATCACTTTATATTACATTTTACAACTGTGTGTATCAGATAATATTTTTTATAAAATCTTTCTCTTTTCAATGGTATATTATACGTCAATATTACTGCTCTTATTACCAAAACCAAACATTACATTAAAAAAAATAGTTTTGCTCTTTTATCCTTTAGTTGGTCATCAAATTCATCCGACTTGTATATCTAGCCATCCTTCATCAATGTCATTAAGATGATATGGTTATTCTTTTTGAATGTACAAAATTAAAGTAATTTAGAAGAGGAACATTTAAGAGGAAAATATTGCCATTTAAGCCCTGTCCGACTATAGCAAATATTCTAAGCACAGCTTCCAAAGAGGATGGTGGTTTCCTATGGCTTTAGGAGTAGACGTTTTGGGTTTGGAATTTTTTTAAAAATATGAATGTCCTTCTTTTCCCAAGACCTCCCCCGAAAGTAGCAGCCTGAGTTCTAACCATCCCCCGTGATGATGGATATCACTACTAATTCCTTCTCGACTCTTGAGGCAAATTAAAAAACTTCTTTCCACCCTCCGAGACGTTTCCCTCTGGAGCCCGTAGTCCTCTACACCCGGCATAAATCACAAGCGGGGTTTTTGTCCGCCGGATTTACGATCTCTTTGGAGGCTCTTAATGGATTCCCCTTCTCCTCTCTTCTTCGGCTGTGTCTTTTCCCTCTCAGATCTCCTGGAGGTTATGGAAATCTCCAGGCGAGAATTAATAACCTCTTCGCATTCCCTCCGGGAGCTTCTTGTTCTTTGATTAATGTCTTCGATTCCTCGGGAGATATTTCATTTTTGTGGCAGAGCACGCCGTTGTGGTTATTACTCAAGAGGGTGGAAACATTGTCACTCTTTATAATAAAGAGCCTCAACTCAGGAGAGAAATCTAACAACTTACCTTTCCTGTAACTTTTCTTGCTTAACTAACTTATACTATTCTTAACGTTTGCATTATAGTTTTTAATTATTATCTCTTGTATAATCAATATATTTTTCATACATTTAGGCAATTCAAAAAAAAAAAAAAAAAAATCTGGTGCGGCAACGCACGTCTTTCACTTACCTTGGTTGTTAAAATTAATTTAAGAACTATTAAATAAAGTTGTTTATCAACAACATTTAAAGAATTATATTTCAGTTTTTTTGATAACATACGTTTTAGATTAAATCTTTAGATAGATAGATAGGTATATTATACATTTATATTATTATTCCTCTGTCCGGAAAAAAAAATTGCTTTTTCTCTTATGGTTGATTATGAAATTTGTTTAACGTGTAAAATTTATCAGTTTTTTATCAATGCCAATAAATTGAAATTGTTAATTTTTTTAAATCTACAAAATTAAATGTAATTTAGAAGAAGAAAGTTGAACAATTATACGTTTAAGTCCTGTCAGGTTATTTCAATCGGATGAATTCTTAATGACATTAAATTTTACATCGATATAGTGAGTTTAATCAAAATAATTAAAACGTATTTGCGAAAATCATAAAAAGTTTCTAAATACGTGGTATAAAGTAGCTACTCTTGTTCGTCTATTTTGTTGAAACGTTACGCACTTAAATATGAAATTAGATTATTATGTATTTTATCTTTTTTTAGATAGACTTACTTCTAAAAAAGACTTTTTTGTGGGACTTGGTCATTTGGACACAGAAGTCCATCTCAGGGATATTGTTTTCTGAATATGAAATTTCTGTTTTGTACAACTTTTCGAGCTCGGCTTACCTCACACGGACACAAACTCATCAATATCCATTATTGGTCGCCCGAAGCCCTTATTCCTTAGCAGCATATTGTATCCATTGCTAAATTTTTCAAACTAACACCGCACAGTGCGCAGGTCAAGGACACATTTATCTTCATTTAATAATTTCACGTGTTGCTCCAACGTCTGTAATTTTTTTTTAAGTAATCCCTTTAAATTACGAGAATTTCTTGTTTGGAGCGAATAAATAAAGCTTTTTTTTATTGTATATATATATATATATATATATATATATATATATATATATATATATATTTTTTTTTTTTTTTTTTATAAGTAAAATAGAATTAAACAAGCTTAGATAATGTGCTTTAAAGGGATAATAAGTATTAGTAAGTTTGTTTATTTATTTAACGTCACTTGGACGATGCTACAGTGGGGGTCCTAAAAGATTGCCTATCCAGGGTTAGTTAGGATTGGGATCTTTAACGAGTATCGGGACCACCTTTTTATGTCCTCTCCGAATTACGGCATAATTAAGAATTTTTCGCTCACATTAAAAAATCATAGGACCACCAGAAGGTTTGATTACGTGACTTTCGGCATAGAAAGACTATATGCTAGCCACCATGCTATAGGTGATTCCAGTGTTGGTATTTATTAAAAGGGAATAAAATATTTACAATTCATTTAAATCATAAATTTGATTAAACAAACTTTTTTTACTATACCCTATTATTTTAAGTCGTAGTGAACTGATTTTACCCAGCTCATTATAAATAGCCGAGGTACAGTTGATTAATTCCTGTATTCTATGTGTAATATCTGGCGGAATCTTTTTATTTAATTATTGGATTCTGCTTTTCTAATGTCCACGCGCGGCCACTGTTTATTATTACAAACATTAAGGAAAAAAAAATGAAGAGGTTGTTCCCAAAATTGGCCAGATGCATATGCACTTTATATCAGTTATTCGTGAGTGTAGTTTTGGTGATAGTTATGTTTTAATAGACCTTCGAATGATTTCCTCGAACCTCCAGAGTTTAAACTTTAAATACCCTCTTGACGTGGCAAAGCCGCGAGAGACGTACAGTTATAAGGAGCCTAAACTTAATGAAGACGCGAAGATGGGATCAGCTGATCGGCCACCGACCGCACGAGCTGCTTGCGTCACCGATGAAAGTTGTTCTCATTAGCGACCGGTTGTGGTTGACGTGAAGGAACAATTATCTCTATGCGGCTACTCTGGGTCGTTCTAGCAAGTCTTAGTTAATTATTCCTTACGGAGGATTTAATGTTAATGTTAACCTAATGTACATGAATCCAGTGTAGTTTTATGTAGGGTGTCATAAATTAAACTTGTCGAGGTGGGCTGGAACGGTCATATATCTTGTTCAAATCCTTTGCGAAATCCCGGGTGTTTGTTGTTTTATTTTTCTAATGCTTCTTCTTTATGTGGCTCTCAGTTTAGGGGAGTGCACAGCAACGAATTCCACAGCTCTCTGTTCTTCGCTAGGTTCCTGTCCCTGTGGAGATCTTTTCCTCTTCCTCTGCATAGTTTGTCAATATGTTCGAGACAAGATATTATTGGGCGTCCTAAAGGTTTTCTGCCATTCGGAGGGTAGTTCATCGTCTGTAATGGGTCTCTATGTTCCTCCATACTAATCACATGGCCAAACTATATCAGTTGGCGGCTTTGTAATACCTTCCTTAATGGGGCGGCCCTCAAGTTTCCTCCCTACCTTTCTTTGCGAACTCTTTTAGTTCTCAAGTAAATGTTAGTAAAAATATAAAAATCTGATGCGCCCAACACACGACTTTCACTTACCTCCGCTGTTAAAATCAATTTCTTCTTCTTCTTCTTTCTCTTCGACCCATTTGCCTTTCAGCGTGGGCGAGCTCCCAGCCATTGGTGGTACCAACTGTCTCTGTTCCTGGCAAGGTTTCTAATCTCGCCCAGAGTTTTTCCTCTACGCATCCCTATTCGCTCCATGTGGGTGATATAGGAGGTCCTAGGGCGTCCTCTAGGTCTTCGTCCTAAGGGCCTTACCTCCATTGTTTTAATCAATTTAAATAGTTTTTAAGAATTTTTGAATACACTTACAGATAAAAAAATTGTTAAAGAATGAATTACAATTAAATTTCAATAGAAACATGTGTTTGGTTAAATAATCTATATTATTATTATTTCTGACAATCAGTTAGTTTTAACGGCTTTTTATGACTCTCCATTAACTTTAGCGATTTTGTGTATAAGATAATAATTTTTCTAAAATTTTTAGCTTTTCAGTGGTATATTGTACGTCTATATTACTGTTTTTATGTTCAAAAACACCAAAATTACAACAACAACAAATTTTTTAAATCTTTTTTCTTTCAGTTTGATATCGTATTCGTTCAAATTATATATTTATCTGTTTTTTAGCAATGCTAATCAGATGATATGGTTATTTTTATAGAACCTACAAAATTAAAGGTACTTTAGAAGAAGAAAATTTTATATATCGTCATTTAAGCCTTGTCAGACTGTTTCAATCAGAATTTAACCTTCATGATATTAAAGCCCATTAAATTTTACTTACGATAGATATAGCGAGTTTAATCAAAATCCGTTAGAGCCGATTTTGAGAAAATCGTAATAAGGTGCTGAATGCATGGTATAAAGTAGCACTTCCGGGGCCCTAAATCGTTTATTTCCGTTGAAAACTAAAATTCGAAAATTTTCACGATCGCAATAATTTTCCTCATTATATATTTCACAGTAGTAAGTGAAAGTAAAAATCAAGATACACTTAAAGAGAAGATTCCTATAGAAATCACGTTTTCAGACGCCTCGCAGGATTATCATGAATAAAAGAGGAATAAAGGATTGAAACTAGTAGGTTAGATTTGGAATTGAGTTTGTTATAAAAGGAATAGTAAGTACATAGATTGGGCCAAATCAGTGACATACGTAACATTAAAGTCAGTATGGATGAGTTTGGTTGTGACTAAGTAGGGAGCGTTGAGGATTTTGGATTGTAAGGATTGGTACGAGAGGTAAAGAGAAAGCTCAAGTCCGTACGTCCATATTTGCCTTATAATAGTCAGTTAGTTATGTGGAAGTTTAGAGGGTCTGTCTAGTAAGTGTTGAAGTAACCGAAAGCGGCGAGCAGTTTTTTGCCGTGTCAGTCTAGTGTGTGGATTTCATGTTAGATGTTTGTCAAGCAGGAGTCCTAGGTAGCGGATCTGTTCGAATCATTAGCTTACGACGAAGGGTAAAGGTTATTTGGTAGGATTTGTTGTAATTTATTTTAATTTTCAAATTCTTACACCATACCTCAAGATTTGGGTTTGAAGGGTTTGGGAGGCGATTGTAGAATCAACATTCACTGATAACACACAAGTTCACTTTGGAATAAAATATTAGTTTATTTTATGGTTGAATTTTTAAAATTGCAATAGTTGTAGTTTATTAAAAGTTTTAGGGATCACAAGATTAATTTTGCCATAAGGCACCGAAAAACCTTTGAAAAAAAAATTCTATGGAAAACGTAATATTCATAAATTTTATTTGAATGGATCCTATTTATATTGCTAACTAACTAATTAATTGTACTCATGATTATGAGACAAAATACATTTCCCCTTAAAAGTTATACCTCACGAATTGAGATAGAAAGATGTGTTGGAACTCAATCCTTACCAATAGGAGACATTCGCGACTTGATTATAAGTCGTATAATAACCTGGATTGATTATAATAACCTGGTCGGCCATTGCAGCTTTTACGACTTGCTCGTGTCCTGGAAACTTCCGTCGGTCAGGATGGCTAAATCGAGGAATTTCAATGTTCTAAGAGTTGTACTTGTAATGGCAAACTCTAATGAAAGATTAGAACATTTGTCTAGTAAGTGTTGAAGTAACCGAAAACGTCGAGCAGTCTCTATTCGTTTCAGTCTTGTATGAAGATTCCAAGTAAGTCGTTACACTGATTAAAATAGATGGAGCTTATTAATCTGGTAGTATCTAAGTAATCTGGTATTGCATTTGCTTTGTTTATCCTATTGGATGTTTTTAAATAAACTTTTCCAGATCTTTCTCTAACCCGATTTACCTAGTGATGCACCTTGTTTTGTTAAAAATAAAATCATCCATAATGACCCTAGGTCGGTGAAAAATGGGTGGTTTTTCACCGACCTAGGCTAAAATAGATAAATCTTTTTTAATTCTAGACTGTTTTTATTTTAAACAACGCGGGGTCACCTCTGGTGTAGTGGCTGGCATAACAACATTCTATACCTAAGATAGGGGGCTCAAAGCTGGCAGATGACCCTAGGATTTTTTAATAGGAGTAAAAAATCCTTAGTAATGCCGTCCTTCGGAAGGCACGTAAACAGGTGGTCCCAAGCCTGTGCGATGTCAGGTACCCGTTAAAGATCCCTATACTTATGAATCCTGGATAGGCAAAATTTAGGACTTCCACTGTAGCATCGTCCGATTAGCTACAGTAGCATAAAGTTACGCTAAATGAATAAAACAAAAATTCCAAAAATTTTCCTTTTCTATTGTAATCTTTTATCCGCTTACATCTGTCAAAAAAAGTTAAAACGGTACCTCTTACACGATCTCCGCTAATGTCTTATTTTTAATCATCATATTCAGTTTAAAATGATCAGTTGGAGATCTTACCTCTATTAAACATAAACTAAATAATAATTGCCATTGACTACAGAAATTTTGACAAATTTGACGACAGGTGATTGAAGCGGAAACTGCTGTCCCTTGTAATCCCTTGTAATTTGACACTCCTGCTAGGACCTAGGTATATCTCAGGAAGTAGCTATGTTCCTGCTGAGAACGTTGGTTGGTGCCTGTCATTTGAGAACCTGGCTTAACTGTCATAATTTATGTAAATTAACCAGTGGTTGCCAACTAGTGGTCCGCATACTCCTGGGAGTCCGCAGATATCCATGTGATCCGCGAGAAGACATCAGACAATTATTTTTAATAATCTTAATGAGATATATTTAGTAAGCCTTGGCTTGTTACAAGAATTACTTTCACTTTGCACACATACATTGAATTTCGTGTGCTATTTGATGGTTTCTGGTATTTCTCAGCGTACAATATTTCCTGGATTTAGTCGGTTTTTAGAACCTATATCTAGCATATACTATTTCGGATTATCTCAAATAATTTATTTAAATTGCGGTCACTAAATCGTTAGTCCATTATTTATAGAACGATTTACTCCAACTTTCTGTTAGTCGGATGCAGTTTAAAATTAAGACGATGATGAATGTAATTGATTATTATTGAATTAAAATATGGAATTGTTTATATAATATATAACTTTTTATATTTATTTTTTTAGGTTATGTTTATTTTTTTATTAATGTTTGGAACAAAATTAAATATGATCATCGTACCTTATGGATAGTTAATTATAACTCCCTTGTTTTCAAAGGACTTTCGTGATATTTAGATAGAGTCGGATGAGGGATTTATATATAACTTTTCTTTTTTTTTAATGTCATATTAATTGAACTTTTATAATCTTGCAAGGAAAATCAAGATAGAACCTTGGTATTAATTAAAAAAATAATTTATGTATATGTATTTTCTGTTCTGTTCTTTGGGCTCCATAATCGAAAGTAATGGCCGAGCAGAGGCAGAAATCCAAAGAAGGATTACATGCGGGAAAAAAGCAGTAGGAATGCTCAACTCATTACTCTGGAGCACCAATATATCGATAAAAACGAAGAAGCTGATATACAAAGCTTTGATAGAGAGCATAATGTTGTATGGTTCGGAGACATGGCCCCTCAGCATAGCCCAGGGTAAAAAATTTCTTTCTGTTGAAATGGATTTTTGGAGGAGAGCGGGAAGGATATCGAGAATCGAAAGGGTGAAAAATGTCACTAAAAGAGAAGCACTTGAAATAAAGCACAACATTCTTGAGGTGATGAAAGAAAGGAGGCTTAGGTGGTACGGCCATGTAAAACGAATGGGAGACAATCGCTTACCTAAAATAATTATGGATGGGGAGGCAGATGGTAGAAGAAGGAGAGGAAGACCCCTAGTTGGATGGAAGGATAGAGTGGTGGAGAGCATGGCTGGTAGGGGCTGTCGGAGGAGGACGCGATGGACCGGCAGACCTGCTGGGGCAGGAGTTTGGTTGAGGAAACCTTCAAATTGAAGAAATTCCTGACGAAAAAAAAAATATGTATTTTCGTTGGAAACTGGAATTCGAAAATTTCCTCTATGATAATACTTTCCTTTACTACATATTTCATATATAGGTTAGTAAAATTAAAATATAGTCACTGAAAATTTATTGTTTAATTTTTGTAAGATACATTGTTGGCCGTTTCTAAACAGGTTGATTTATTTTAAGGGTCATCCTTAAGTATCAATTTCAGGATATTACTGTACATTTTACAACTCTTTCAGCCTTTACATTCCTTTTTTAATAATAGTGTTTTTTCGTTTTTAGTGATTTGGATTTCTTTAACAGCTTTATTTAGGCTTGACTTACATATTCAGTAAATAACATGTACCAACTGCTATGTTTTTGACCGGCTGCTTTTCTAAGGCAGCGGTAGCTTCAAAAACATAGCTTACTTACTATATTTAGTCAATATATAAACTATATTTAATGATACCATGGATCTTCTTTCCAAAGGTATCGTGTTTACCAATCCAATAGGTGGCATGCAGGGTAAGATTAAAGTAAACAAGATTCAATTAATAATTACTATAATTATTAATTTACACATATCATTATATTCACATATTGCCTAAAACTCTGATTGAGAATACTGAGGGACATTTTCTCTACTACCTTTGCCATACAATATTACAAATAACAATATACCTTTGAAACCGGCTGGCGAAGGTGAAATCAGTCTTAGGTCCCCTTTCTTGGCATCATCCTCCAGCTGCTCTCAGAACCCCGACGGCCACCTCCTCTTCTTGTAGATGGAACCCGACTCACTCTTCCTGAGGATAAAACTTGACTCACTCCTGGTTCGAATAAGACTCCCCTACGAATCTTCTCTCCCATCCTCGTCACCTCGGGTGGGCTGACATGGGATAGTACCCCGGTTGGCGGTACAGCACTTGTGATCTTATTCTTATCTTTTGACCACCCTTAATATTCTTGTAGGCTGCCGCTGTAGGAAACTACCAGGGGTCTCTGGTACCGCTGGGGGTGGGGTGGGGGTCCATACCGATGGGAAATCTAGGGGGCTAGGTAAACACCTTTTGATGTTTTGCCGACAAAGGTTCTTTATCATTAATTGTTTAATATTGAAATTATTTAATTATGAACTCCCCTCAGTATCCTCAATACATTACACAACATATTTGTTTGAATAGTCTGGCCTGTTGCTATAATACCAGTTGAGTTTCAGAATTCTTGACATATCAATATAATAAGCGGAATAAAATAAAATAGCATGAATACAGGAGTAGCGAAGTTCCGAATCAGAGATGATAGGCTACCGGGGATGACCCGAGGCGTCTTTAGGAAGATAACATCTAATCTCATCATACTTATTACTATAATCATAATCCGGATCGACCGTTACACTAGCCCGTGTTTCCCCTTCTTCGGCCATTAAAATATTTACAACCGTTTATCCTGAGGGTCTGGCTTCTTGTCCGAAGCCATCATCGAGGCAGAGATTTCATTGGGAGGGACATCCTCAAAGTACCGTTGGCGGTACTTGAAGCTCTATCAGGCTTTACCGCGGTACTTAGCCTTCTTGTTTAAATCGTTTCTGGATCGTCGTAAAAAGTATCGTAAAGGTCTAAGCTGATCTACAAGAAGAAAATGGGTTCACTTTCTTGTCGGTTTATTAGATCTTTTTCTCTTTATTGTCTTAAATCTTTTTTTATTTTATTTATTTGTATATATTTATTGTAATTTACAACTGTATTTTACAGCACAAATTAGTAAATATGCAGAGTGAAGAAAAGTTGTGAAAATGTCTTGAGAAAGAACTACCCAGTGGTAGCACTTCACTATTTTTACACGTTCTCGCCGGGGCGAATATCTACGATGTTCCGCGTGAGGCGGGACTGTGTTAGCTGCTTACCTTCTTGTGGCGGGGCGACACAGTTCCAGGCTTCCAACGCGCTAAATGCGAGATAGTAACAGCTTTGACATACACATAGAACTTAAAGGAGTAGTTATGGAAATATTAAAAAAAAAAAAAATTCTTATATTATAATTTATAATTAAAATGATTCTTATATTGTTATTATTATATATTATACTCTTATTATTATGGGAATAAAAATACGAAAAGAAACCACGCAGAGCTAAATAAAATTCTTAAATGAAGTTTAAGAATTTTACTCAGTATTTAATATTTTATAATTTAATATTACTTACTTACTTAATTATCCCATTGTTGTTGACTGACGCCTTCTCAGCTCACACAACCAGTAAGTAGAAATATCTGATTTAAATTTCTCTCACCTCTTTACCCATCCACTTTTAAAATCTCAACCTTTCCAACTTTTAGTTCTCTTCAAAAATTTCTAAGAAAAAAAAAAAAAAAAAAAAAAAAAAAATATATATATATATATATATATATATATATATATATATATATATATATATATATATCTCACAGAGAGTTATGTATACACACATATTCACTATATTTTTATATTTTAATTTTTCACACTTTATGAACGAATGGACATTTTGTACGTCATATATTTATAACTCTTTTTCTCATACTGTTAAAGTATTTTTTAATTTTTTAACTTTTTAATTTCTTACTAATAAAGCTATTTCATTACTATTTTTTAACTTTCATCACTTTTTTAACTTTAAACTGTAAAAAATAACACAACTTTTATTAAAATTTCTTTCCCCCCTTATGTTTTTGTTTTTAGAAATCATTACATTTATCAGTTGTCATTACTACTATTTCACTTTGTTTGTAATCTTCAGTATAATTTTTTTTTTCTTATCATCTTCATATATTATATTCCACTGCTGGTTGTTATCTTTGTTTTTCTTATAGCCCAGAAGAAGGCCTATAATTTAGGCCGAAACGTCGGCTCCAATAAATTAAGTTAACGCTTAATTGTGTGTTATATTGACTGTACCTTGAACCAACTTATCTCATAAAATTCTTAAAGATGAGTAATCAAGTAGAGAAGAGAAGATTAATCGCATCGGTGGGTAATCAGGAATATCTAAGGAAGATAGGTAACGGACAAGAGAGTTTGTATGGGCAGGGAGTTCAGAATGAAAAGAGTTGTATCTGCAACAAATTTAGGTCATTATGGAAGAGTTGATTATTGACAAAATAAGGGGCATTCAGGATTATGCTGAGGATTTTGGATTATAAGGATTGGATTCGGAAGGAAATAAAATGGTTTAATGGAGCCCCAAAGCTTGATTCCATGTGTCCAAATAGGTCTGATAATAGTGATGTTAATCAGTTTTTTTTAATGAACTGGAAGTTTTGAACGTTTATCTAGTAATTGTTGTAGTGATCGGTATCTTCGAGCAGTTTCTTGTCGTTTCATTCTTGTGTGAAGATGTGATAAATCTAGAATGAAAAATAGACAAAAACCGAAGTTCGTTTACACCCATAAATTGCCGACTGAACTCATTAATAACTAGACATTTCCATTTTTTTTAAGACTGCGCCATTCTTCAACACAGTCCTAGACACATGTTGCCCTATGCACATGTTGAAGATTAAATCTCTGACCTCCCTCATCAGGTCTTCGCTAATTCTGTTGATAGCTTCCACATGAGCACTGAGTGTGGGACAAATGATGAGGCTATCTATTCAGTGGCATTATAAAAAAGATTATTTTACCATTATTTCATTATGTATTATTTTATTTGTCATTCTTAATAATTTGATGTTATGTATTCTAAAAATAATAAATAATCTGAGAATTAATTTTAATTCTCCGATTCTGACACCATACCTCAAGGTCTCTAATGTGGGATTGAAGGGGTTGAGAGGCAATAGTAGGATCAGTATTGACTAATAAAACACAAGTTCATTTTGGAATAAAATATTAGTTTCATTTTAGGCTTTAATTTTATTTAAAATATTCGAAACTAGAAGGTCTCGGGGCCATCTTGTTTTCAGACGCCTCGGAGGATTATCAGGAATAGAAGGGGGGGGGGATGATATGATAGAAACTAGTGGATTAGAGTGGAAATAAAGTTTTTAATGGAATGATTGATACCTGGTTCGGGCTAATTCATATGGGATATTGAGGTCTTTATGGACTAGCTTATTCGTGACAAAGTGAGGAGCGTTAAGAATTTTACGAAGGATTTTCGATTGTAAGGATTGTATACGAGAATAATTCAATGGGTCAGTAGAGCCCCATAGCTCTACTCCGTAAGTCCATATCGGTCTTATTATGGTCATGTAAATAAGTCTTTTGTAATTAAGTGGAAGGTTGGAGCGTTTGTCCAGTAAGTGTTGAAGTTGTCGAAAATGTCGTTTCAGCCTGTTATGGGGATTCTAAGTCAGACGTTATCAAGTTGGAGTCCTAGGTATCGAATGTGTTTAACAGGGGCTAGTGGAGTGTCATTAAAGGATACTGTAGGGCAGGAAGTGGTTGGTTTACGACGAAGGGTAAAGGTTATTTAGTGAAATTTGTTAGAATTAATTTTAATCCTCCAATTCTGTCACCATACTCCAAGGTCTCGGATGTGGGGCTTGAATTTTTAAGATTACAATAGTAGCAGTTGATTAGAAGTTTTATAGATTACAAGATTACTTTTACCATAAGGGACGGATTTGCAATAAAAAAAACGTAAAAAAAAAAAAAATGTAATGGAAAAATAAATATTCATACATTTTATTCGAATAGATCCTTTCTACAATGCTAACTAATTAATTTTACTCATTATTATGGGACAATATACATTTCCCTTCAAAGTTATACCACATATATTGAGATAGAAAGATTTTGTGTTGGAACTAAATCTTGAGGAATAGGAGACATTCCCGACTTGATTATAAGTTAATAACCTCGTCGGCCATTGTAGCTTTTACTACTTGCTCGTGTCCTGGGAGCTCCGTCGGTCAGAATGGCTACTTCGAGGAATTTCAATGTTCTGAGAGGTATACTGGGAATCGCAACTACCATTTTGAGAACAATGTTGGAGTCTTATGTACTCTTAATGATATTATTAGATAATGTTACTTTCTTGAAGTTGTCTCAAATTATTAAGTAATTTTCTGTATTGCAAATCCGGCTTTATGGACATGAGATCTAGATTTTGTTTTTGTTTTATCGCTTCATAACCTAATCATAGACAGTTTTATTCTTGAAACCGTAGATAATTTATTTTAACCTCTAACTAATATGGTCCATAAGTTGTTACATAACCGGTATGTTGGGGCCACTGTTACCCAATATTTGTTAATTCAAAATGTTCGGCGTTAATGTTCAATTAAAATCAAAACAATTTATTTTACAAGCACGCATATTCTCTGAAGGCATCTAAATGAGATTGAACACAATTAATGTAAATTTAGATTTTACAAAAAAGTATATCTAACAATGAGTCCATAGTTTTGTCGATTCGGAAGTTCTGTTTGAACAAATGTCTGATTATCTTGATTTCTGTTCCGGACGTGATGGAATGGTCGTGATTTCTGAGCGGCAAGTGAATGGTTTTAATTTACTCGAGATTTAATTTTTTTTCTTTTTCAAATATCCAATTTACCTTTTATTGAATGATATTACAGTCTGTCCTAATTAGGACATTTATAATAGTA
Organism: Piezodorus guildinii; assembly: GCA_023052935.1. Lineage (NCBI taxonomy): Eukaryota > Metazoa > Arthropoda > Insecta > Hemiptera > Pentatomidae > Piezodorus > Piezodorus guildinii. The sequence continues at coordinate 80,011,336 of CM041294.1, read as the reverse complement.
TGTACAACATTCATACAGTATTTACAGAACTATAAAATAATATACAATAAAGAATTTATAAAATATTTACAAGTCATATAGAAGGGAATCATCCTCAAACATACAGCACATTGAGTTGAGAATCTGGCCAGCGCTAGAACTCCAATATACATGTTTACAAGAGGTCTCGGGGCCACTGCCGTTTCAACCTTCTAGGGGGGTGATAAGGGTGTGTGGAGCTGGGATATAGGGATTGAACCAAATTATTGGGGTGACGGTTAAGGTTCTGATGTAATTTGGGAGAATTTCGATAGAATGATCTTCAAAATAAAAGGAATATTTAGGTCGTGATGTAAGGTAAGGTTGGTGACATAATAAGGAGGAATTACTATTGTTTGAATGACTTTGGATTGAATGCGTTTGATGTTAGAAAATTTGGCTGCCCCTCACAGTTTAAGTCTGTACCTCCAGATATGTTTCAGTACTTTTTTGTATATTAGCAATTTATTTTCAATAGATAGTTTATAATTTCTGTTCTATAGTCTGTATAATTGCCAAATCGCCTATTAATTTCTTGTCGTTTAAGTACAGTTAGCGGGTTCCAAATTTTTAAATGAATAAAGTTAATAAAAATTAGTAATTGGTGCAGGACTTTACAATTGTATTTGACAAAACATGAAGTAAATATGAATGAAGATAAAACGAGTAGGGATTCCAGTCATTTGTGGTAGAATTCTCATTCTAGTTCAGTAGAGTCAGAAGATCTCGTGGACATTTTTTTTTTCAGAAGCATCGGAAAAATATCAGGAACCGAAGAGGAAACAATGATTGAAACTAGTAGGAGAGTGTAGGAACGGAGTTGGTCATGGAAGGAATAGCATCTGATTTGGGCTAAGTCAACAACATATAAAACATTAAGGTCTTTATGGATTAGTTTATTTCTGACAAAGTAAGGAGGATTGGTTATTTTTAAAAATATTTTTAATGGGATCACTTGTAGCTAGGTGGCTAGCATAACAGCCTCTCATTCTAAAGGTCACGGGTTCAAACCCGCAGGTGGTCCTAGGATTTTTTAATGGGAGTAAAAAATCCTTAGTTACGACGTCCTTCGGAGGGGACGTTGAAAGGTGGTCCCGAGCCTGTGCGATGTCAGGTACTCTTTAAAGATCCCTATCCTAATAAAACCTGGATAGCATCGTCCGATTAGCCATAGCAGCATAAAAGTGACGTTAAACGAATAAACAAACAAACAAAATATTTTTAATTCTAAGTATTAGAAGAATTGAATAGTTTTAGCATAGCTCTAAAAATCCACTCAATAAGTCTAGATAGGCTTTATGATGTTCATGTAATATAAGCCTTTTTTAGTTAAGCAGAATTTTAGAGCATCTGTCTGTTCAAATAGCCGATGTCGGCGAGTGTTGAGTATTAAAGTTAAACAAGAAATGAACCATAAAAAAAGTAATTAAAAACTAATAATCAAAATACCTGCATTGAATGAATCGTTAGGTGATTGTGTTTAACAAGCAGTTCTTAGAAGTTACTCACCCATGGTTTCAACAATACCAAGCTCATTCCTTGAAGGCTACTTAAAAAAACAATAAAAACAATTAATGGAGTAGTGATTAAGAAATAAAGGAGAGAATGTTACACAATGAACGACGAACTAACGACTTGAGAAGAATAGGCTCGCCGATTGGGCATAAGGCACCTTCATGACTACGTTATTTTCTATAGTCTAGTTCCTTCCTATTGATTGTAGTTCAATGTTGTCTTAACGAACCAGGAATCGAACTGAATATATAATCGATTGAGTATTCGATAAATGCAGATAAATCTAGAGATTTGCACAGTTAAATAGTGACTCATTGGAGGTTAGAATAGGTTTGTTCTTGACATTTCTGATTATCTCTGACATAAAAAAAAAAAAAAATATGGCTACACTAACTGCAAACTTAAATTAGGCATTGATGTGCTACTTATTCTTTCTTTTCTTCACTAGCATATATTATGACTTCTTATAATGCTTACTTTGTATGGTTTGTAAAATTAATTCGTAGGGTTTTTCACTGGTGAGTTTAATAAAAACCTCAGATTCACTTCTGCTGTGTTTTTGACCTCTGCTTTTATAAGGCAGCGTTACCTTCAAAACAGTATTAATTAATATATTTAATGTATTTATATACTATAGTTTTAGGAAAAACTGGAGTTCTTTTCTAAAGGTATCGTGTTTACCGATCCTAGTAGGTGGCATGCAGAGAAAGATTAAACTAACCAGGTTTTAATTACATTATTATTTAAAATTAACTTACACCTATACAATCTATCTACACAATGCCTAGAACTATGCCTGAGAATACTGGGAGGTTTCTTATAGTTAGCTTTTCCAAACAATATTACAATGAAGTTACCTTATGACACTTAGTTGGCTGGCGGAGGCGGAAATTGTCTCAGGCTTCCGTTCTAGGCTCTCAGGCGAACCTCTCTGCTTCTTCTTTCCCTACTATACGAATCTCCTCTTCTTGCAGGTGGAACTCGGTTCCCTCTTCGAATCTCATTTCTGATCCTCGTCAGCTCTCTCCTCTCTTCTTTTCAAAAGTACTGTATTTTGGAATCTCCTATTGGTGATGATAACAAAGGAAGCGGGGCTGATATGGGAAGTCGGCGGTTAAAACTTATCGGCTAATAGCTAGGTCCAGGAAGTTCCTGGAGTATCGCGGGTAGGGGCCAGACCCATGGGGAAACCTAGGGTTAGGAAACACCTTTTGAACTTTTTTCTACAAAGGTTTATGAATATTTACTTGATTAACATTTAAATTATTTAATAATGAACTTACTCCCCTCAGTGTTCTCAATGCATAACACTTGCATGACATATATTAAGCGCTTTTGTGATATCTCGTGTCTGTGACCAATGCTTGAATTTGGTCATTATCAACAGTTGGAGGACCCGAACGTTTTGCGTCTTCCAAATCAAAAGTTACGGTTCTGAACCGATCAAGACACTTACGGACGGTGCTTTCTCCTAAGGTATCATCGCCATATACACTGCAATTTTTTTTTAACGTTAGTTAATTGGATTTTCCTTTTTGGAAATATCATTAAATGACAGTTTTTCTCTTATATTTTTAGCAAGCGATATACCACTTAAAGATAAGGAATCTCTGTTGAAACTGATGCATAAAATCGCCTTAACGATCCTCTTTCAAATACGTAAACATTATTGACCAAGTAAACATGATTTTAATAACACAGATAGGTTTAAATTGAAATATAAAAAAACGCTACGAACTTTTTTTATGACCCAATAATATCCATCAGGGATTTGGGAGCCCATTTTTATGCGTCTCCTTATCAACCTCGAATCAATGGTTGCCTGATCGAATACGTTCTTGGCGAATTTTTATTTCTTTTGTAGCGGTCCCAAGTAATGAGTATTGATAATCTAACACTGACTTGAATATATTTTTAAAATGGAGCAAACACGTCCTATTTCTTGTACGGGACTTGTTCAGGTTCCATATATTCCGTCATTGAGCCAAGAAGTGAACATGATGTTTGAACTTCGATGAACGAAATTTTTTTTAAACTAGTAATTTTTAACTGCTTAATACGTTTCATCTTTGGGATGTACAGAGACACCTCTGTCATTTGGTTTTACAAATAATTCGAGTTGTGTGTACTTTGTACCAAATCCATCCTCTGTCATACATCTCGAATGTATTTCTTTTCAAATCCTCAGTCCACTCCCGTAACACTCGCTCACGACCTCCTGTGTTCTGTATCTAACGCACCACCGAACTACAGCTTTCGATTAACCGTTCTTTTTCCAAACTTCATAGTTTTTATTGAAATTCGGTTGAGCTGTTTAGGAGAAAAAAAAATGTTTTTTTCTTTTCACATAACTTCCCTTCCATAAGAATTAAGGGGCTAAAAATGTATAAAAGGTGCTAAATCAATGATATAAATTTGGTTCTGATATACAGGGCAGATTTCATATGCTTAATCCGCTAGACCCGCCCTCGTTCCGGAGTTGAAAATTCTGTTCGCTCTTAAAATGACGTTTTCTTAAAAAACTGTTAACTCCGTTAATTTCGCACATTTCAGAACGAAATAAAATATAATGATTATGAGAGTACTTTATACTATTTCGGTCCTTACAAAAAATTACTAAAGTAGCCAAGAAATTAATTTTTTAAATAATCACGAAAATTTATGTCAACTGAAAGTTGTTACACGTTATAACAGGGAAGGTGAAAAAAGAATTTCACACTTGATTTTTTCCCCTTGTATAGCCTTATCATTGCACTGCGTGTTGTTAAAATTTAGATCCTGTAATCATTGTTCTTTTTTATATACATTTACTATAAAATACTGAATTTGCAAAGCCACGAATTGAACCTTATGCCTCATTATTCAAGTTACGTGTTAGTTACCTCGTCACTGATACGGTGTCCTAATAATATAGATATTGATCATGATATCTTTTCTATCGGTAATAATTATTAATTGTTATCACCATATATTTTATCGTCGCCAATATGCTAACATAATCAGACTAGAAACAATAATTTAACAACTATGACTCACTTAATGAAATAAGGAGGTTGTGCGGTATTTTATTCTTGAAGATTATCGGAATAATTAGCTGTATATCTGCATATTTTTTAGCATATTATAGTTAGGACAATGTGAATACTTAAATAACTTGATATTATATTATGGTCTTATGTTTGATATTGGTTGAGACCGTCATAAGGTTCGTTAAAAAAAACAAAAAAAAAACATAAAAATTCATTAGTATATATGAAATAATTATTGTAGTAAGGGAACGCATTGCGATCGTTAAAAGTTCAAATTTTACTTTACAACTAAATTACCTGCTTTTGTGTGTGTGTTAAGTAAGTCTTCCTCAATAAACAAAAGTCTTACGAAAATAAAATAACGTATTTTTGTAGTGGGATTGCGACTTTATACCATGCATTTTTCAAATGTTCATGATTTTATCAAAAGAAGATATATTGATTTTGAATAAATTCTGTATATCGATTTAAAATTAAATAGGTTTTAAAGTCATCTAGGTTCTATCCTCATTGAGACAGTCTGACGGAGCTTTGATTTCGAATCTTTACAGATTTATTCTTTAAGATTTCTTAAATTTTGTTGGTTCGAAGAAAATAATGCTATATCCTTGTTAGTATTAATTTAGCATTTCTAAGTTTAATCAAAATAGAGATCTTTGATCTGTGTAATCATTGTTCTTTTTGATATACATTTACTATAAAATACTGAATTTGTAAAGCCACGAATTGAACCTTATGCCTCATTGTTCAAGTTACGTGTTAGTTACCTCGTCACTGATACGGTGTCCTAAGCGAAGGGAGGTACACAATAGTTAAAGGATTGCCGACTCAACGTGTCGGTTTTGATTATTTTCTTTTTGTCTTGGACCATTTTGAGGCTGGGTGTGCCACTTAGCAGGGGACAAAGGAACGGGCCAGAAAGGCGTAACTAATGGTGAAAGTCAATCTGCATTGTCTTTGAATATTGAAGCCGATATTATCTCCCCCTTCTACAATGGATTTCGGAGTGAGGTTTAATGATCCGTGGATTCATTTTGCAATGGGGTAATAATCAATTTCCTCCTCTATATACACCGCGGGGGTCTAATAGTTTTTAAAAGCAAACCGGACACAAATAAGGGATCGAGACCATTATTTTTAATAATTACTTTGACAACAAATAGAAAATTTTGCGGAGAATAAAACAACAACGTAAACTTGTACCTCTACACCCATGAAGGGTGTGGATTTTGGTATTGGTACATACGAGTATATTCGTACTGTGTCTTAGCTCACGATGGGACAATACAATAGATTTTTATTATTTGATTTTTTAAATCCAAACTAGGTTCTTGAGAACCCATTTGTTCGGTCTTTTACAGAACATAATTAAGAAAGAAAATACAGAATTATATACAGCATTATTTATATAAATGAATTTTTTTTTCAACAGTAATTAACATTTTTACATGCTAAAGCTATGGCAATTATTCTGACAGCTATATGACTATAAACAGGTTTATTTTTTGTCGTCATAAATGTGCTAAGCACATAGAATTAAACATGCTTGGTATAAATTAAAATAACATGAATATTTTGTTAGTACTTTGAATATAAATATTTTCACATCTATTCTGTATTTCTTAATGTTTATTAATATTGTTAAATGCTAACTATTTTCGTTTATATTACAAAGATTATATACGTGTAAACAATAATATAAATAAAATTAAAATAAAACCAACACTACGAAATGTACTCGTCAGTTATGCTACTATTGAGTATAAGATGAAGTAAGTATCTAGTAGCTATTTTTCTTTGTTAACGATTCAAATCTGATTCTTGGCTGTAGGCATTAAAAAAGAATGGGAAAGCGATGTGAAAATAAGTCTACATAGAAGGTGATTAGACCAATTCAGGTTTAACGGTCAGGTTTTCTCCTTAATTTTGGTATCGACTTTTATGGAGGCTGGGTGTGTCCCATTAGAATCTTCCTACACCAGGTTTCTTCCACGAAACGAAAGAATCAATAATTATCCTTCCACAGCCCTGCTTTAAATTAAGGGATTTAGAAAAGTGTTGTCTAGTGTGGTGCTCTTTTAACTAGATAAAAAAAAATGTATATATATATAATAATAATAGGCTTAGCGAACTCGAAGGTTCGATGCCGATACCACCAAATTCCGCCTACACAGACTCGTCCAATGCTCACCATTCAAGCCCAAGCTCCCGAGATCAGCCTTAACGCAATCCTCCCATCTCCGCTTCGGCCTACCTTTCGGACGCCTACCAGTCGGATCAGCAAATACCAACTTTCTCGGAATCCGCTCGTCATCGAGCCCAACAACTTTACTCGCCCATTTGAGTCTCCGCGATGCAATCAGCTCAATTATATTCACAGGATGCAAGTTCCGCAATTCCGCGTTATGCAACCTTCTAAACTCCCCAGTGGCCTCATCTCTCTTTGGACCAAATATTTTACGCAATACCTTATTTTCGAAAACCTTAAGCCGCTGTTCATCCTTTAAAGTAAGCGGCCACGTTTCACATCCGTAAACAACCGTTGGAAGAATAATAGTTTTTTAAATTCTAATCTTTAAGTTTTTAGATAGAAGCCACGAACTAAGTAACTTAGTAACTGAATAATAACAAGCATTTCCCACCTTTAACCGGGACTTAATTTCTTCCTGGATTTCATTTTTTCTAGTTATAATTGAACCTAAATACTTGAATTTCTCTACGTGTTCAAAAGTATGACCCGATACATCAATATCTCCAAAATCGACACAGTTTCTGCTACTAATCATATACTTTGTTTTATCGGTATTTAATTCGAGTCCTATTTCTTTACCGGTTTTTATTAACACACTTGTATTTAGTTGTATGGTTTCCGTGTCTTCACCTAGCAGTACCAGATCATCGGCATACCCCAAAACCGGAATCTTGTCACCCATATTTAAGCCTTTCTCGGTACACATCACCTTTTCTATGACATATTCTAAAGCTATATTAAATAACACAGGTGAAAGGGAGTCACCCTGTTTTAAACCCGATCGCACCTCAAATCTCTCGGAGTAATTATGACCGATTCTAACTTTATGGAATGTTTCCGACAAACACATCTCTACTAGGTTTACTAACTTTCTAGGTATTCCCTGTTCAATCATGATGTTATATAGCTTCTGACGGTCTATTGAATCATAAGCCTTTTTAAAATATATATATATATATTGGGTTGTGTCACATGAAATGTCCGTTTTCAAGGTAAATAAAGGATTTTTATTAAAAATACGATATGAAAACAAGATAATTTTATTCGAAGTATTTATCTTCTTTTTCTACACATTTTTCCCAACGTTACACCAACTTTTTTATCCCCGAACTGAAAAACTCTGAGCTTTGAAGTGAAACAAAATCTGAAAACGCACTTTTCACTTGATCATCATTTTCAAAAAGTTTTCTTTTGACGAAATTGTCTAAATTCCTGAACAGGTGGTAATCTGTTGGAGACAAGTCGGGAGAATATGGTTTAACACTCCCTTCCCCAAACGCCTTGCAAAAATATTACTCGAAAACCGCGTGTTTCCATGTTCATATTTGGAGGTATTCTAAAAAATGGGTAATTGATTGGGAAGCTAATGTTTATAATACAAAGGTAGAGGATTAGTAACTGTTTACTTTAAATATGTAAACATTCGGAAGAAAACAACAGAGACCTGCAAAATCCTTTATGTATTTCAGAAACTATAAAAACGGGCATTTCATGTGAAACAACCCAATATATACAGAAAACGCAGACATTTTTATGATGGTAAAATAGTAGGAACTTTTGCATTCTTATAGGAAATATATTACTTATAAAATAAAAACTAAAGGTTATGTATTTTTTACAAATGATATTCCACGTTATAGAAGGAAATGCTTCAGTATGCAATAAAACGTCTTTTGAAGGTTTTTTTTTTTTTAATGAAATCGTATGAAGAATCTCTTTAAATCCCTCCTGCGTTCTCTTCAGAGTTTTTCTCTCAAACATCAGGGAAGACAGATTTTTCTTGTTGTATATGTTTCTAGTGGCGAATTTCTGTATTTACAGTTTGGCTATTCTTTCTTCTATGGATGCCTTATCCGTTCTATTGCTGCATATTGTTTTCTTTAAGTTTTTAAAATATTTTCCTCTGTTTATAATTATTGTTATTGTACAAGAGTGGCGTAGCAATAATTTAAAACTTGAAATAGTTGCTAAAAGTCCTGCGGCGAATAAGAAAAACGCTGAACAGACAGCGTTTTAAAAAGTTAAGAAAAAAAGATAAAAAAAAAAAAAAGACCCTTAGCCGACTGGATTGGAGAAGGAAGATAGGGCGGTAGTAGCCTAGCCTAGGATTATCCTCTTCTAGTCCTACAGATAGACCCTCTCTCAGCTCTAGTCTTCAACTCTATTTTAGATATTGAGTTGCTTTTTTGTTTTGTTTTTTAACTCAATTTACTCCGTATTATAATATATATATTACTATTATTATAATATTCACGTATAATTTAAATCTCATTAAAAGAATAAATCTGGTGTTGCGGAACATAGGACTTACCTCAGTCGTTAAAATCAATTCCAGATTTTAAATAAAGTTCAAAAAAGGTTAAAGAATTACATTGAGTTTCGATGGAAATATGTGTCTCAAATCATATAATAAAATAATATAAATTGTCTTTATAAATAGTCATTCGTTTATATCACCTCATTTACACACATTCGGACTATTTTACGCACTTTTTGATATTTTACTCACCCTTTTTATTTATTTATTAATTTATTTATTTTTTACCTTTTGTTGCTAATCATCATGTTTGCAGTTCCGATTACTTCATAATGTTTATTGTTCCTATTGTTCTGTTTTATTCTTATTGGTTTCGTTCGGTTTTTTTTCCCCTCATCATAGGTAAGTTAATCATCTTCTGAAGATGTTTTAGGCAATAATAACCATTCGCAGTTTTTTGCCCTAAAAACCAAAACAACAACAACAAATAATATAAATTATGATCTATAACAATTACTTAGTTTTAACCGCTTTTTATTACTCTCCAGTACCTTATACAAGATCACATTTTTTCTAAAATCTTTAGCTTTTCAACGGTATATTGTTCATCTATATTACTATTTTTATGTTAAAAACAAAAAAAAGATTACCTATAAAATATTTTTGTTCTCATCTCCTCTATTATTGAATTCGTTTACCTTGTATATTTACATATTTATATTAATGCTAACAAGATGAAATGGTTAATGTATTAGAAACTGCAAAATTGAAGGTATTTTAGAGGAAGAAAATATCGGCATTTAAGCCCTGTCAGACTATTTCAATCAGAATGAAACCTTCTGGGTATAAAGCCCATTAAATATTATATAGATCTAGCCAGTTTAATCACAATTGTTATAGCTGTTTTTAAGGAAATCGTAGGTGCTTGCAACGTACGACTTTCAATTACCTCTGTTGATAAAATTAATTGAAGTATTTTGAAATTAAATGAATTTTTTTAGATGAAAAATCGTCAACGAATAAAATTTATTTCCGATAGAAACATGTGTTTTATTAAATAATCTATTATATTATCATCTACAACAATCAGTTAGTTTTATCCGCTTTTTATCTAAATGGAGAGTGATACTTTTAAATTTTTTTGTATGAGTTAATATTTTTTTCCTAAAATCTTCAACTTTTCAGCGGTACGATACACATCTATATTATAACACAAAACTTACATAAAAATATTTTTGTTTTTTTCTCCATTAGTTGTATATCTAAATTTGTTTAACTTATATATTTACACATTTTTTTAATCAATCCTAACATAATGATACAGTAATGTTTTTCAAATCTATAAAATTAAAGATTGTTTATTCTAATAAATTTAAAATATTTGCATTTGAGTGCTGTCAGGCTATTTCAATCAGAATAAAATCTATATGATATTAAATTCTACATCGTCATAGCGAGTATAATCAAAATATTCGCAATCAAAATAAGATAATCAAAAATATTCGTTTTTGAGAAAATTCGTATAAAGGTGCAAAATGCGTGGTATAAAATAGCCCTTCTGGTTTACTAATTTTGTTTAAAACGCTGCTGTAACGTCTGGAGCTTATAAATGTATTAAATATGAAATTTCAGTACTGTCAGAATATCTCAATCAGAACAAAACCAGCATGCGATTAAAGCCCACTCAATTAAATTACAAGGTTTAAAGTGGCACTTCCAGAAGGTCGATTTATTTTTTTGTTAAGATGCTGTGACTCTGAGGCATGTATGCTCAAAAAATAATGAATTTCATTTTTATACAACTTATAGTTTTTGAGCTATACTGGACCACATACAGGCAGATCTTTTTGTTAATTTGGACTGAGGGGACCCTAAAACGCGTATTTCCCTTGAAAACTCGAATTCAAAAATTTTCAAGTAGATTTCAATAGATTATGTAGCCTGAAAGACATGTTTTCATAGAAACTCAATATACCATTTTTTGTCACCATTTAAAGTCTATATTGCTACTCATATTTAAGGAATATTTTCTGATGACTTGGTTACAGAAACTTTAATTCTCCATTCTAAAGAAAAACTTAATTGGAATGTATTTTAGTTGTACCATTTTTACAAATTTATTAATAAGTCCTTATATTGACTTTTACAATGAAGACATATGTTTACTTTTTTTTTTTAATTTCTTTTTTATTTTTTATTTTTTTTCGAGGCGATAACCACCAGGGTCATGTTCGCCTTTACACCGTTAGACACAGGTTACATGATTATAGGAGTAGAGTTTTTTTATTAATGGACTTAATTTATCTTAATTTCTTATGTAGTGAATTGCATAAACAAGACCAATTTATCTTGGAGTACAACTATTGTAATTTTTTTCTTATGCAACGCTCCGTATTTTGTATAATCAGTTATTGATATTGGCCAATTATATAAGTTATTTTGGCAATTAATTTCGTTATCGTTTATGTTGATATGATCATTTTATTTCACAGCACATAAATAATATTGATCATGATATCTTTCCTATCGGTAATAATTATTAATTGTTATCACCATATATTTTATCGTCGCCAATATGCTAACATAATCAGACTAGAAACAATAATTTAACAACTATGACTCACTTAATGAAATAAGGAGGCTGTGCGGCCATTTTATTCTTGAAGATTATCGGAATAATTAGCTGCATATCTGCATATGTTTTAGCATATTATAGTTAGGACAATGTGAATACTTAAATAACATGATATTATGTTTGATATTGGTAGAGATCGTCATAAGGTTCGTTAAAAAAAACATTAAAATTCATTAGTATATATATGAAATAATTATTGTAGTAAGGGAACGCATTGCGATCGTTAAAAGTTCAAATTTTACTTTACAACTAAATTACCTGCTTTAGTGTGTGTATGTGTTTAGTAAGTCTTCCTCAATAACCAAAAGTCTTGCGAAAATAAAATAACGTATTTTTGTAGTGGGATTGCGACTTTATACCATGCATTTTTTAAATGTTTATGATTTTATCAAAAGAAGATATATTGATTTTTAATAAATTCTGTTGAGATCCTGTAGCACTATTATTATTGTCTATTATGACAAATTGTAATATATACGAATAAAAGAAATTAAAAAATATAAAAAAAAAAAAAAATAAATTCTGTATACCGATTTAAAATTAAATGGGTTTTAAAGTCATCTAGGTTCTATCCTCATTGACACAGTCTGACGGGGCTTTGATTTCGAATCTTTACATATTTATTCTTTAAGATTTCTTAAATTTTATTGGTTCGAAGAAAATAATGCTTTATCCTTGTTAGTATTAATTTAGCATTTCTAAGTTTAATCAAAATAGAGATCTTTAACGAGTACCTGACATCGAACCACCATTTAACGTCCACTCCGAAGCACGGTAAAACTCCGGATTTTTTATTTCCTTTAAAAAGATTCTTGGGCCATCTGCCGGAATTTGAACCCGTGATGTTGGTCATAGAAGGCTTTTATCCTAGCCACTAAACAACAGGTGGCGGCTCATAATTATATAATGAATATTTCAATTAGATGATCGTTGGTAGGATCAGAAGGAAAAAATTCAAATGTGAAACTTGTTTTACTTTATTTCTCCAAAGACTCGTTAAGCTACAAGTAAGAATAATTAACATAGAATAGTGGTTTAGTTACTTTATATGCGGTTCTTAAAATATAACCTAATATAACTAATTAGTATTAAAATATAACTATAAGGGAAGCCCGTGGATGATTGGCTTAGCCCGTTTTAGCCTAATTTTATATAAGATAACATCTATTATCCCTTTGGCATATCTAAAAATAAAATTTAAAAAAGTAAAAATAGATACTATATACATTTTTCTCAAATATTTGCTTAATAATAGTTATTTACACATATAGGGGAGATCCATCATTGAGGAGATTTCTTAGGCTTATCTTATTACAGTAACTCGGAAGATTGACAGATGTAAGTATTTAGTGGGAGATCCGGTGGCTGTGTGGCTAGCGCGCTGGTCTCTTACGCTAAAGGTTGTGAGTTCGAATCCCAAATTACACCACGCGGCCAAGAGCCTACACAGCCTGTCGCGCCAAAAAGAAAACAAATAAATATAACTTATTATACGAAACATTAAGTTTTCTTTTTCCAAATCACACATTTAATATAATGACCCGGAAGGGTAGATGCAGAATAACAAATAAATAAATACAATTTTCTATCTTTCCCTTCGACGCCTAACATTTTGCACTAATGGCCTTACTGACGCCTCAACTGGAAGTCCCATGAGCCTCACTGACTCCTCCAGGTATGTCCCATGGGTCATTCCGAAACCTCCAATTCCCAAGGGCCAAGACCCAGCCCGTCATACTAACATAACCTTATCATTAATTACAGTTAAAAGGTTTTAACTTTCATTAGTTACGTCAGTTGTATTGTATGAGGTATGTTAAAGAGCTGATGAGTCTAAATTAGCAAACTGATACCACCTTTGTTGACCTATGATTCAAACCGCAAATGCAATTATGCAAATATTCACCGCTACAGTCTCTGTTATAGACTTAGCCCTACTATCTTCCATCAACTATGTTGAGAATACGTTATCTCATAAATTGCGAGTATAGAGTTAATCATTAGTTTAAATATTAGTCCAAGGTATTGGAATGTTTTCATAGACTATTTATGATAAAATTAATTATTCGGAAGAAACATATGTGATAATAAATAGATGATTTTTAAACCTTTCTCAAAAGTTTATTTTTACCCGAGTAACAATAAGGAGTCTACGTTTCGGAGGTCTTCCCAATCTTCAGGACTCAGCACTGACAGCAATGTATATAGTAAAAGTAGATATCCATTTTATTTAAAATTTTGTCCATTATAAATGAGTTGAAATTCATGAAGAAACATTTTAACCTACCAAAGAACACACCTATATGTTACATCTGGAAACCGGCAGAGATCTTTCGTGTTACACGAAATTTAAATTTATATCATATTATAACAATTTTGAACTATAATGATTTCCGCTTTGCGAAAATCTTAGCCCTCGAAGGCATGAAAAACAAAAACAGTAGTTCATATAAAGGAATGGGAAGTAATAGCAGATAATTTGGATTGTCCGTGTGATTTGACATCATTTACTTTATAGAAAACTATGTGTGACTATCGTGTTAATTATAGAAATGATGGTTTCTTTGTTTATTTAACGTCACATTATGCTACTGTGGCTAATCGGACGATGCTACGGTGAGAGTCCTAAATTTTGCCTATCCAGGTTTAATTAGGATAGGGATCTTTAACGAATGCCTGACATCGCACAGGCTCGGTACCTTCTCCGAAGAACGGCATAACTAAGGTTTTTCACTCCCATTAAAAAATCCTAGGGCACCTATGAGTTTGAACATAAGAGGCTGAGCATAAGAGGCTAATGTGCTAAGCACTATGCTACAGGTGACCCCTATAAATGATGAGAAACACATCTAATTAAAATGAAAGGAATTCAAAACAAGAGCGGATTGGTCTAATGGTTCGAACACTAATCCTCTATCCATGGTGTCTTGGATACGAACCCCGGTTGAGGCAGAATTATTTACTCTGTTATTTTATCCGTGGAGCTATCCTGGGATATGGTTCCCTCCTAAGACATACCCAGCTTCTATAATTTGAGTAACTAAAAATTGGGAAAAACCTTGGGGCTGTGTTCTAAAAACCTCGATCCAGGCCTAATCACCTTATCCTACGATATACAATGTTACGTATTTACGGTTTTTACGATATACAATTTTTTTGTTGTACGTATTCGTACAATTTTAAACCCTTTTTGTCACTCTCCATTACATTTTACGAACTTGTGTATAAGATAATATTTTGGTTTATTATTTTCAATAATCAACCTTTGTATTCGACCAAAAAAAAAATTGCCCCTGCTCAAAATTTGATAGATTACGTTTAAAGATGCGTAGAATCCGAATAACGAATAACAAAAAATCCGTTTGTTCGCCGTCCACGGCATTTCTCCGAAACTACTGGACCAATTTTTTTGAAATTCGCCACAAAAATACTAGTCCATTCAACGATGATCCAAACATTTAGATATTAGACGTTGATATCTGCTGGCTAGTTTTGAAATGGCGGCCGATTAAAAGGATTTTATACAATGACTCAGTTACTTTTAAATATTGGAAATTCATTATTGTTTTTTAACCAAAAAACTGCGAACAATTATATAAAAGACAAAAGAAAAAAAAAATGAAATTTTTCACATAAATACGCTTATAACTCAGTTATTATTGAAGATAGAGAAAATTGTGTTTAGAGTTATAGAATAAGTAAAGCGCGGAAAAAAAAAATCCCTCTTATATATCGTATACGCTTGTAACTACGTTATTTTCGAAGATCGAAGAAAAAAAAATCATTATTGTTTTTTAGATGAAGAAGGTGGTTGGGGGTGCGGTCATAAAGTAAAAACACACATTTAAAATAAGTGTTATTTTAATTATGTGCCGACGTTTCGGCCTACAATGTGGGCCTTCATCTGGGCTAAAAGAAACAAGATAACAACCAGTGTAATTATAGACTTTATAATGCGTTAGGTATATAATAATAATATGACAGTAATAAATTATAGGAACATATATAATATTAAATGTAAAATGATAATAAGATGACAATTATAAAGTATGGAAATAAGGTGACAGTTATAAAGTATGGAAATAAACAAAATTAAGATGATAGTTATAAAGTATGGAAGTAAACATAATTGAGATGATAATATTGTAATGAGAATATATAAAGAGAGACTAAGCAAATGAAAAAAATGATAAAGGAAAAATATGTGAACAATTAAAATTTTAAATATTAACAATTTTGAGTTGATATATGACGGTAATATATTAAAAACATAGTTAAGAGTATAGGTAATATATAAAAAAAGAACATAGTCATTACAAAAGAGAAACAGTATGAATAAAAAATAATTTAAATTTTAAAATAATGTAATATTAAACTAATAATTATATGTCAGGATATGTAACGGAGAAAGATATGAGTATGGATAGAGGCAGGAAGAAATGGGCGATGAAAAAAGATCCTTATCAATAAGAAAAAAATACATACTTGACTAGACCTGAAGACGTTGCCTAAAGGAGTGATGTTTCCCAGTTTAAAAAACGCTCATTGCGTGGAACGGAAAATATGAGAACTAGAATGTCCGTTAGGAAAATTTCAAGAAGCTAAGTTATGTTTACTGATTCGATTGTTAAAAAATTGCCAAAAGTTATTACTTGAGAGTACTTGAGTTATTACTTATGAGTATTTGATAAAATTGTAAGAAATAGTGACGAGGTAAAGATTAAAAGATATTAAGTAATAACGGATGACGATGATAAATGACCATTAGGTAATATCGAATAAAATAAAATTATTGTTTTTTAACCAAAAAACCGCGAATAGTTATATAAAAGAGAAAGGAAAAAAATATTGAAATTTTTACATAAATACGCTCATAATCCAGTTATTTTTGAAGATATAGAAATGTATATATATATAAAGTTTTAGAATAATTAAAGCTCGAAAAAAAAATCATATGCATAATCAAGTAACAGATTATAACAGATGTAATTACACCAAAAATCGATTATTATTGAAGATAGAGAAAAATATAAAAGATTGTCGTGGTCAAGACAGCGCGATGAACAAAAATAAAAAAAAAAAAAAAAATCATGTTATATGGTCAAGCCACAACTTATTATTGATGATTTCCTGATAACTCGCTTATTATTGATGATAAAGATTCGTTCAACTTATATATTTATCTGTTTTTTATCAATGCTAACAGGATGACATGGACAATTTATTCAAATCTACCAAATTAAAGGTACTTCACAGAAAGACATTATAAACTATCGGCATTTAGGTCCTGTCAAACTGTTTAAAATAGTTACATGATATTAAAGCCCATTAAATTTAACATCAATATAGTTAGTTTAATCAAAATCGTTAAAGCTGTTTTTGAGAAAAACGCTACAGTGCAAAATACACGGTATGAAGTAGAACTTCCGGCAACGTTTTTGTAGCATCTTGGGCCTATACTTATCCTAAATATAAAATTTCAGTTTCGTACGACTTTTCGTTTTTGCGCTAGACTTACTACACGCTCACCTTTTTGCGGGGCTTGGTCATTTGGACTCAGGGGACCCTAAAGCGTGTATTTCGTTGAAAATTTGCGATCGCAATACTTTCCCTTACTATATATTTCATATAAAGGTAAGTGAAAGTAAAAATCTAGATTTTAATGCAAATAATCCAGTGATAAAATAAAATTGAGAACAGCTAGAACTGTTTTTACAAATAGGTTTAAAGGTGCGTCCGATTAACAGTTACCTTTTACTATTGAAATAATATACCGCGATAAAACTAAATTGGTAAAGATAATCCAAGATATATATACTATACTAATTCAGTTATAGCTAGCAACATCCAGTTATAAATAATTTCAAATATTTGCTGTTGAATTTACCGTTGAAAATGATAATTACACGTAAATAAGTAAATCTGTTCTATTATTTATTAGTTGATTATTCTTGAAATTAGCATCTACTTGGGATTATTTAGAAATTTTATTGATAGGAAATGGCTAAATAGACGGGATTTGATTGTGGAGAGAGTTTGGGAATCACGGATATTAGGGGGAATGGAATTCCATAGGGAGGCGGTTCGGATTAAGAATGATCCATCGAAAGCTTTGGATCGATGGAACGTTATATACAGATCAGAAGGCCGTGAGCGGGTGTCACTGGAACGAACAGAGGATTTGAATATAAGGAGATCCGAGATGTAAAACGGACGCCGGGTATGTAGTACATTTATTCCTGAACGTTCCAAGTAAAATACATTCCAATTAAGTTTTTCTTTTGAATGGAGAATTAATGTTTCTGTAACCGAGTCATCAAAAAATATTCCTTAAATATGAGTAGTAATATAGACTTTAAATATACCGTTGGAAAGGGCAAAATTTTAGATAAGTTAATATGGGACCCTAAAGCGTGTATTTACTACTATATATATCACAATAAATAAATGACAGATTTTTACTTTTCCTGGAAAGTGGATATTGTATTTTTTCTAATGCTTTGTTTGTTAATTTTATATTAAAATGGTATCCTATAGTAGTTTCACACTGTGTCAAAGTTTGAATTATAATTATGTTTTTTTTTTAAATAAGATAGTGATAAGATTTATACTAGGTGTTATTAAGTATAATTTATAACCGAGCATCTTCATATAGCATTACAATGGCTAGGATGGTGGGATCGTGCCGTGAGCTAACTGATGCGGCACCTCACCTCAATGGCCAGTTTAAATCTCGGCAGAAGCGCCGTTGCGCGGCCCAGGATCACGACCCTAATGGGCTCCAATTACCTTCACTTACAAGACAATTCAGGATCTAGGGGATGGGCGTCTCTGGAGGATCCGATGTCTGCGGTGTGTAATGGGATTAGAATAAACTATGATAATAAGGTAGTACTTACCGGCTATCACAGTGTAACTCACGACTATCGACCAGATTTGTAAAACTATTGGGTTGTCCGGAAAATAATGCAGGATTTTCAGTTTTCTGTTTATTTTTTACTTTCACTTACCTAAATATGAGATTATATAGTAAGGGAAAGTATCGCAATCGTGAAAATTCTTGAATTTGCGTTTTCGACGGAAATACACTTTTTAGGGTCTTCTGAGTGTGTGTGTCCGTGTGTTTGTGGTAAGTCCACCGCTAAAACGAAAAGTCCTATAAAACTGAAATTACATATTTAAGATGATTGTACTTCCTCTCCTGATGATGACGTTATGCGGAAATTTGTTGAAGAAAACCTCCGAACTTGCTGGGAAACTTAACCTTACTAAAGTTACCGTCTATGGCCACCTCTAAAGTTTGTGCTGTACTTCTTTTCCGAAACAAAAATGATATTTTTTTGTCCACAATAGTTACCTATAATGAACAATGGATACGTTTATACGATAACAGTAGAAGTTATTAATATAAAAGAACTGACAATGGTTTGGCATAGCATAACAATCATCCAAAAGTTGACGGTTACTTTTTAATAACCATTTTTTAATTTAATACACTACACCTTTTTAAAACCTGAAGACACCATCAATGCCGAATCGTATTGTGACCAAATTAATTCAATGCTACAAAATTAACAATAATGAACCCCTCCTTCTTCAAAGGGAAGGGGCACATTTTGTGACAAAGCATGCAAAATGTGAAAGCACAATATTAGCACTCGCAATGAGCTCAGGAATGTATTACTTATTTAACCGAGCTTGGTATGTGCACAATCGTGTATCTATACTTCCTGATCTTTGGAGCTGTAGAGAACAGTTAATCTCCGCGAGACCCGATCCTGGGCCAGTAGCCTTCCAGGGCGAAGACAGGCCTCCGACAGCTGAGGGTGATGCTATCTTCGGCGTTCCATGGAAGGCAGCACTCCGCCATATTAGGCCAAGTGGCACGCCGAATGTCATATCTACTTTTCATCTATCGATACTGAGCGGGATATTATCAGAGGATTCCTGTTTCGGCGAGAAGAGGTTCCTAACCGCCCTGTTATCCGATCTAGCGAGCTATCACTGGCTTCAACATTCCGACCTCTTTGGCCGTGTTTCTTCAGGCCTTATGACCCCGCGGCACACTCGGCTACTTGTAAATGAGCGCTCATTACTGAAGGAACTATTTTGATCGCTTACTTTCTCTTCCCGCCTCCTTGTATGACCTGATAATAAGAATTTTTTTCACGATTTCCCTCTTAAATAACATATCCGTGATAATAATGTCTCTTAGCAGTTATTTTATTGTTTAAAATTTGAATTTTATATAACGGTAAAAAGAGGATAATATTTTATATTTAACAATTTTCGATTCACAGTTCTGTAAAATGAATTATTTTAAGTTTTATGATAAATTTAACATTTTATATAAAAATGTTTTGGCTGCTTTGTCGTTATTTAACAGTTGGAAAAAAAAAATAAAAAAAAAAAAACTTCTGTATTTAACTCAGGATAAAAACATAATAAGCATACGTTAAAAATAAAATAAAGGAGAATTTACATATATTACATACTACATATATTAAAATATCCCATTTATTACATAAGGAGGACTTAAATTAGTGTACGACTATAAGTCGTTGTTCAAAAGAATTTATTCGGTACGTCTGTGTTGGAATTGTAATTACCTGTTGTCAGTTTTTCCAATGTCCTTTATTGTACAATAAACAAAAATAAATAAAACTATTGCAAAAATAAATAATGCAACAGTCCTGGACTTTCAGAAGTTTGACTACCTTTTGAGGTATTTAAAGTTGAACATTCTTATTTATTTATTTAACGTCACTTTATGCTACTATGGCTAATCGGACGATGCTAGAGTGGGAGTCCTAAATTTTGCCTATCCAGGTTTTATTAGGATAGGGATCTTTAACGAGTACCTGAAGAGCCACAGATCAATAGTGGACAAAACAATGTCAAGATACTCAAAGAAATGTTCACTGGAAGTACATAAATGTTTCCTGGAACTATTAGAGAGTTAAAACAACTTCACTGTTATATACACTGACCTCTAGAAAATGGAAAATAGTGTAGGTTCTGCAGTAAAAATCAAACAGCACCAACTCCTTTTCACCCTTGCATAAGAATGTTATGTTTTCAGTGGAGAAGAGACAGCCATCCTTAAGGCTCTCCATGGGTTCGCTGGGTTAGAAACAAAAAACTGGATTATGGCTATAGAATCTACGAGGATACCCCTTGGAAATACGTGGTCCCTAAACTCCATCTTAGGGAAATATTGAACGTTTGGTTGGAAGTTAAAAATAAAGGCATTATAGTAGATTTTATTTGGGTTTCAGCAAATCGTGGTATTCCAGGCAACGAAGAAGCAGACAGAGCCGCCAGCTTAGTCAGACAAGGCAACAGATCTAAAAGCACGGTACTGATAGAATTCACACAGAAGATTAGATCAGCCAATTGAGAAAAAATCTCAATATCAGTTCCAAAAACTGGGAAAGAACTTGGATAACAGGGCAATATAAACTGTTTTATGTAAAAAAAGACATTAAAAAATGGACCACGAGCACTAGGATTTCCAGAAAAGAGGATAATTTTATGCCGACTTCGTATTGGACACTGACAGTTACCACTGTTACCTTTTTAGAAATATGCACGCACCCACCTGCGTATGACGTAATAACGTTCTACAAACTGTCCAACATCTATTAGAGTGTCTCCTATTCAAATCATTGAGGCGAAATATTAAATTGACAGGAACCCTAAACGATGTATTGAATGATGATGAAGACAGAGTAAAAAAGTGATGAAGCTATTTAAAAGAAATTAAATTTTACAGCAAAATCTAGCAAGACACAGTTGCCAATGACTCCATTTGGTAGTGGCAAATAGCAAACTTTTTTCTAATATATTGTAATTCGTTTCACATGTACAGACTCCACAAAGGAATGACATACGTTAGTAATGGGCTTACGATTGATTTAAATAATATTAGTTTATTATTTACAGATGATTTTGATTCTCTTCATAGTAGTAAGCTTATTAGAAATACTGAAATAATTTGTTTAACTATTTATGTGCAGTTGAACATTGGCGCATTGGTAACTTCCATTTAAACTACTACATTTCCTAAACGCTAGATGTTATAGAAAATGTTATATAACAAAAAATATTATGCACTGAATTTCTTACCGGGGAATTATCGTCAAATTGTTGATTCCATCAATACTAACAGTACTAGAGCATGTCAAACTAAGAGTGAAAAATGTTACAGTTATAGACTCCCAGCCAAAAGACATACCTATGTCAAAATGTAATTGATTTTTGGACATTATTTAGGAACTATGTATTTTTTTAAATTTTATTGATCTGCTAAACTGTTTTGTCTATAAATCATTTAAGGTGGATTAAACTTCTGTAAATTTGTTTATAAAAGTGGAGGTCTTAGACTAATTCTGAGTATGATGCATCATATCTTTTGGTTGTGGGCTTCCAATATCAAATTGTGGATGATTTACTTGTAATTTTATTTTTACTTTAACTTTAATATATATATTGAAAATGGTACCAATCATGTACCATATATTCGAAAAAAAAAAATCATGGTTGGAATTAAACTTTGGTGGTTGGATTTCACTTAAGTAGATAGCGGATCCCGAGATTCACTAAAAAAGTACTACACACATCACTCCTAATAACCGGCGGGGTAACAAATTTACTAAAAAGGGCTACTTGTCTTATCTGAATCATTAATGAATCTCTCTGTAAGAAGGGGACTCATAAGCTTTCCAATGTGAATTTTCCATCACCTTAATTCATGTTAGTTTTCTTTTTAATCCCATTCTTTATTTTAGCATAGTTTTTTTTTTTTATATTTAAATTAAATTACAGACATTTTACAGAGTAGAAGTCACTTTCCCACTAAGGCAATAGAAGTACAATAACAAACAGAAACATAGTACACAGTAATATAATACTATAAGCAATATAATACTTAAATAATATAAAAACAAGAATTATAAAGAAACGGTAACTCAGTATAATGTAAGAAACAGTAATTGACTAACCCAGAATAAATGTATACAAGATATAAAATGAAAGCATGTAAATACAAAATTAAATTATATAATTCTTAAATAATATTAAATATGTATATATTTCTATTTCTGTTTCTATCTATCTATCTATATATATATTGAGAAAAAAAAAAACCAATGATCTATTGATTGACTAAAATATATTCCTTGACTATCTTGTGGATTTTCTGTTTAATGAAATATTAAGTACATATTAAGTTTCTGATTACATTCCTGTAGAACTAGAAAAATAGATACGCTATCAATGTAATATAATTTTAAGGATGAGACGTTTGGGTTGGCGGTCAAGAAACTTCAGAAAACAGTGAAACACTTTTTATTGTCCAATGTTTCGAATATTCTTTTTGACTCTTACCTGGAAGCTCTGAAGAAGACCAATAAAGTGGGTCGAAACGTTGGATAATAAGTATTTTTACTATTTTCGTATTTTTTTGGCCTCGACCCGAACCATCTTATCCATAATTACTTTCACTTACGTATTTAAACTCTCTAAATCGAGTTCCGTACGGCTTTTAGTTTTAGCGCTAGACTTACCACGCACCAGACACACGGACACCTATTTCATATATAGGTAAGTGAAAGAAAAAACAACAGTGAAAAATAATAAGCAATTAAAAAATATGATTAATCAGCCTCAAAACTAACGGGTTTGAAAATATTTATAAAAAATTAAATGATAATTGAACAAATAATTATCATGTACTGAAAAAAAAATAATACAATTCATATTTATTAAAAAAAACAATGAACTATTACTAATTTTCTATACACATATTTTTATGAAAACTGGATTAGTCAGTACTTTTTGAAAATTGATTGGTCAGGTAGTAATTAAAAAGGCGGGATTTGAATGTCAAAAGGGTATTAAAATTACGGATATGAGGAGGAATAGAGTTCCATATGGAAGAGGATCGGATTATGAAAGATCTGTCGAAAGCTGCTGTTCAATGGGGCATAATATATAAATCAGAAGGCCCCATAGGTGTGTTGCGGGAATTGATTGAGAATTTGAAGATGAGATCTGAAATGTATGATGGGCGGAGAGATGGGATACATTGGTAAAGGACGGAATAAATAAATCTGACTCGGCCCTAATACCGATCTTTTAAATTCACTTTCTAAAGTACCTTTAATTTTGTAGATTTAAAAAAATTAAACACCGTATCTCGTTACTTTTTTATTCTGATGAAGTACCACAATGTGGGTTAAACCTTGGTTTTTGAACTAAATAGCTTATGTTACTTTTGTTAAACGTTCCGAATACAATTTCTGGAATATTTTTGTATACTGTAATTGTCAAAACATTTATTGATTTTCAAAAAACTGTGGGGTCACAAGTGGTGTAGTGGCTAACATAACCTTTTAAGGTCAAGGGTTATACGATGTTTGGTAATATTGCCTCTCGTTAAAGATCCCTATCCTAATTAAACCTGGGTTGGCAATGTTTAGGACTCCCACAGTATACATCGTTCGATTAGCAACAGCAGCATAAAGTGACGTTAAATAAATAAACAAACAAACTGTTGAAAGTTTCAAACTCATATTTAAAGCGATAGGGATAAGTTTGCTAAGGAATAAGCTTACTACTTAATTTAATACATAATTTATAATTGCAATTATTTGAAGTTTTTCATCTTGAATATTCTTGCGTTTATGACATGTCTGAACTTATTCGTTTTTTTTTTTCTCTACTACCACACACATGTTATAATGTAAGTTAGAAGGTATAAATTAACTTGGCACACCTTATCATAGGGAAACAAGAGTGCAAAATATAAGTCGCGTGCGGTTCATGAGAGGGTATCACTACGACCTAACTTGTAAATTAACTTGCAAAGAAAATCACGCTACCTTCCTTCTGTTGCCTCGGCTGCGAAATAAACGTAAACACTTTACAGATACATGCAAAAGGGCTATTCAATTCATATTAAAATAACATCATGGGTCCATTTTTATTATTATATAATTTGGGTATTTTTGAGTTTCTGTGTTCTTTATCATTTTTTACAACATAAGTGCATCTAATTTCCTTACTTTCCGATTCGAATTTAGGTTCTATGATTACTGGAAAAAAAGAAATCCAGGAGGAAATAAAGTATCAGTCAAAGGCCGGAAATGCGTGTATACCCTTTGCTTATTAAGTAGTAAAAAAGTCCCAGAATTTCCCGCGTCGAGTTTTCTAGAGGGAAGGGAGAGAATTAGAAAAAAAATTAAATATTTCCATTTTTTTTTTTAATATCTCAAAAAGTATTATCTATATCGATGACATAATTCTTTTCAAAATTGAAGTACATGAAAAAATGGTCAACAATTATTATATAAATGTTTTAACTAAAATGATCGGTTGCGGAAAAAATGAAGTGGTGATATGCAAGGGTTTTCCTCACGTAGTAAAAATTACTTCAAACTCCATGAAATATGAGTATTCATGAGCGACTTACAGCCTTAATTTGATTTCTTAACATTCTTTATCGTAGATATGATCAATCAAAATTAATATACAGTTAAATTCTCATTGAATTATGACTAAAAAATAAAATTAACTATTGCCACTACTAACCATTGTGGTAGGTTGCATCGTGTATTACAGTTGTAAATTTCTATAAATAAAAAAAAAAAAATTATCCTCAATTTTTTAAATAATCTTCTTCTTTCTTAAAGTTTTAATCCGATAAGCAAAAGGTAATAACTGTATAAGGGGAAAGAACAAAATAAATAAAAGAGCTTGAAGAGCGATAAATAAAATTTGTCCCCTAAGTGGAAAAGGGAACCATTTGTCTTAATAGCCTTTCACTACTAAGGGAAGGAATATAACTGAATCCAGGAGAGGAAATATATTAAGTACTAAGGACCTAATGTCTTGGGCTCGCTAAGTTGATTAGTGGAAATTACCAAGGTCCTCCTGTATCCTGGGCCAAGGATAATGCTACCTCCTCCTTCAGGAGAAAAATCGAATCCTTCCAAGGCCTGGAACTGGATAAGAGATTAAACGGGACCATCCATCTTAAATAGTTGTTGATCGGCCATCTAGATCCAGCCTCTCTCAAAGAGATGGATTAATTCTATTGATGTCGCTCTTCGTTTACAGCCCCTCGACGGCCATTTAATAAAGTAGCATTCTTCTGTATAGGTCGAGGGGAAGATGTTTTCGGGTTTATAATCCTGGCATGTCAGGCTTTAACATGAAAAGTTTTGTTGTGAATTTTTTTTTTTTTTTTTTTTTTTTTTGATGTATGAAAATAATTCTTGAATCCCTGGGAATCTTCTATTCCCTTCTCATATGCGTGTTTGAAAGATGAACGGAGGCAGGTAAATGTGTATAAATCTACCTTCTTTTTTTATACATAGTTATATATGTGTCGTGTTCTATAAAGCACTCAGAGTCAGAAACACTTTAGAAGTATGCATACTTTAGTCTTATCCAGTAATTAAATTTATAAATTTATTTATTCGTATATACTACAATTTGTCACAATGGAAAATCACAGAATCACATTCATACAATAGTAATTAATTAGACAAGATTTTGCTTCCTCTTATATACCGTTAGAGTTTTATCAGTGGTTTTTGTAATTTTTTATTTTTTTTTTTTTTAATAGTTGCCATAATATTGTTAATTAGTTTATTTAGTGTTCTATTAAGTGTTAGTTATCCCATATGTTTCATTGCGCATATGATAGAAAAAGGTTGTGAAAATTTTGTTTTTCCTCCCTCAGCATTTTACCCAGTGGTAGCACTTCACTGACTATTTCAAGGCAGTAGGTCCCGCGGCCACCTTCTTTTCAATCGCCTCGGGTGTTTATCAGGGAGATCTAAGGAAGATAAATTACGGACAAGTGGGTTTGTGTAGGCAGGGAGTTTAGAATGAAAAGAGGCGTATCTATCACGAGTCTGCAAAATAATGGACATTTAGGATTTTGCGAAGGTTTGTTGATTGTAAGGATTGGATGCGGGAGGAATTAGATGGTTTAGTAGAGCCCCAAAGCTCGATTCCATATGTCCAAATAGGTCTGATAATAGTGATGTAAATGAGTCTTTTATAATATACTGGAAGTTTTGAACGTTTGTCAAGTAAGTGTTGTAGTTAGTAATCGGTATCTTCGAGATGCTATTCAAGCTTTATCTAAGAGAAATATTTTTCGGACTGTATCGCTCTTTTTTTTACAATAGAACTACGTGTCTGTTGCTATGAAACGTTATTTTTTGATATTTTTAAATTTCAAAAATCACGAACATATTTATTTATATTTAAAACTTTGAAGCCATAACACACGGAAAATTACGTTCAATGAAAAATGAGTTGAAAATGTATTATTTCATACTGAGTTTAAACAGAGTCACGTATTACTCGTTAACTTGTAGATGGCTACAATTGCAAGGTATGTTTAATTTTTTATATTTTTTGACATAATTGAAAACGTAAAAGAAATAACACAAAGAAAAATAAGTAAAATTTTTTCCCAATTGAAAAGGAAAATATTTTTCGGGCTGTATCACAGGGAAAGGAGTTCACCTGCGGCAATTCAATAAAAGTACAATAACAAAAAGTAACAGTACACAGTATTAGTGATGGGCAAATACTCAAAAAATTTGAGTACTGATTACTGTAATCAAATGATGCTCGCCGCTGATTACAAAATGTACTCAGCTTTCCTCCTGATTACTTTCTATTTTCCTCTGTAATCAAAATTTTCGTACTTTTGAGTACTTGATTACTTGAGTACTTGATTACTTTTTTATATGAGGTGGCCAGAATAGAGAATAAAACCTACATCTATTAAGTACTGGTTTAATCGACTTTTAGGTCTATTAATAATTTCTTTAAGCCATCTTTTATTTCATACTATCGGATTTACGATTCGTAACTTTTTCGTATTTATTGGATACTAGGATCAGTAGCTGCATTCCCAAAGGTTCGTTACCGACTAAACTATTAATTTTAATCGCGCTCGCTCAAATATGGGTTTATTAAAACTTTTTCGTATTTATTGGATACTAGACTAAGTAGCTGCGTTCCCAAAGGTTCGTTACCGATTATACTATTAATTTTAATCGCGCTCGCTCAAATATGGGTTTATTATAACTTTTTCGTATTTATTGGATACTAGGATCAGTAGCTGCATTCCCAAAGGTTCGTTACCGACTAAACTATTAATTTTAATCGCGCTCGCTCAAATATAGGTTTATTATAACTTTTTCGTATTTATTGGATACTAGACTAAGTAGCTGCGTTCCCAAAGGTTCGTTACCGATTATACTATTAATTTTAATCGCGCTCGCTCAAATATGGGTTTATTATAACTTTTTCGTATTTATTGGATACTAGGATCAGTAGCTGCATTCCCAAAGGTTCGTTACCGACTAAACTATTAATTTTAATCGCGCTCGCTCAAATATGGGTTTATTGTAATTGTTTCGTATTTATCTGATACTAGACTAAATAGCTGCGTTACCAACGGTTCTTATGATTATCACACTTAATTTTTAATATTTCTCTTTCCAGAATATATTGATTTTAGTACTAATTTCTGTATTTTGTTTTCGGTTTGGCTGATAAACGTTTTATTGGTTTTAAGTTTGTTCGGATAAAAATTGATTTGTTTTGACTTCTTCGTGTTTCTTTTCTATGCTAATTTCTGTATTGGGTTTTGGGGGGTTAAGTTAGTGAATGTGTTAATGTTTTTTTAGTCAATTGGACTAATGTATGTTTATTTCGTGTTTTTTCAATTGGGATACCGCTATTCCTTTTCATCAATATAGAAATTTATCTATTTGTTTATATTTTTGGAGTTTGATAAAAATCAGCTGAACAGAACAATTTTATACGCCTATTTTTATTTGATGAAAAAAAATCAAACAAAATCTACTCTAAAGCAACCGACTGAAATCATTAATAACCTTGACAAAATCCTTTAAAAAGTAAATATATTTTCAAGTATAAACAAAATACGAACATGTTAAAAAAAGGCTCTGCATGAGTTAGCGCAATTAAAATTAAAAGTATAATCTGTAACGAGCCCCTGGTTACGCAGCGACTGAGCCTAATAGCGAATAAATACGAAAAAGTTATAATAAACCCATATTGGAGCGAGCATACGAATAATTAATAGAATGGTGGGGTTAGAACCCCCCATAACGCAGCGGCTGAGCCTAAGAGCGAATAAATATGAAAAAGTTATAATAAACCAATATTTGAGCGAGCGCGATTAAAATTAATAGCATAATCGGTAATGAACCTTTGGGAACCCAGCTACCGAGCCTGGTAGTTAATAAATACGAAAAAGTTATAATAAACCCATATTTGAGCGAGCGCGATTAAAATTAGTGGTATAATCGGTAACGAACCTTTGGAAACGCAGCTACTTAGCCTTATATCCAATAAAAACGAAAAAGTTATAATAAACCAATATTTGAGCGAGCGCGATTAAAATTAATGGTATAATCGGTACCGAACCTTTGGGAACGCATCTACTTAGCCTTGTATCCAATAAATACGAAAAAGTTTTAATAAACCAATATTTGAGCGAGCGCGATTAAAATTAATGGTATAATCGGTACCGAACCTTTGGGAACGCAGCTACTTAGCCTTGTATCCAATAAATACGAAAAAGTTATAAGAAACCCATATTTGAGCGAGCGCGATTAAAATTAATAGTATAATCGGTAACGAACCTTTATGAACGCAGCTACTTAGTCTAGTATCCAATAAATACGAAAAAGTTATAATAAACCCATATTTGAGCGAGCGCGATTAAAATTAATAGTATAATCGGTAACGAACCTTTGGGAACGCAGCTACTGAGCCTAGTATCCAATAAATACGAAAAAGTTATAATAAACCCATATTTGAGCGAGCGCGATTAAAATTAATATTATAATCGGTAACGAACCATTGGCAACCCAGCTACTGAGCCTATTATCCAGTCAATACGAAAAAGTTAAACTGAAATTCCAAGTGTAAAAAAACATAATAATAGGCCCCTATATCGATTTTATCTGAAGAGTTTACAATAATCTATAAACCCACCAACTTAATAATAATAAATTACCCTTATACATTTTTTAACGAAAAGTTTAAAATAATCGACAATATGAAAAAAAAGATGGCTTAAAGAAATTATTAATATAAATTAACTTAATATATGTATGTAATATACTCTATTCTGGCCACCTCATATAAAAAAGTAATCAAGTACTCAAGTAATCAAGTACTCAAAAGTACGAACATTTTGATTACAGAGGAAAATATAACGTAATCAGCAGGAAAGCTGATTACATTTTGTAATCAGCGGCGAGCATCATTTGATTACAGTAATCAGTACTCAAATTTTTTGAGTATTTGCCCATCACTACACAGTATGATACAATACAATACTTAAATAATATAACACAATTTTATAAAGAAACAGTAACTCACTACACTTATCTATGGGAAATATTTTTCGGACTGTATCACTCTTATTTTTTATATATTTTTTTTCTCAATAGAACTACGAGTCTGTTTCAATGAAACGTTATTTTCTGATATTTTTAAATGTCAAAAATCAGGAAAATGTTTATTTATATTAAAAAATTTGAAGACATAACACACGGAAATTAAGTTGAATGAAAAGTGGATTGAAAATGTATTTTTTCATACTGGGTTTAACCGTGGTCACGTATTATTGGTATTGTTTGCCATAATTGAAAACGTAAAAGTAATAACAAGGAAAAATAAGTAAAATGGAAAAAAAAATTTTCGCTATCTGTTGCTATGAAATGTTATTATTTGATATTTTTAAATTCCAAAAATCATGAACCTATTTAGTTATACTTGTTAACCGTAGAGCATATGAGCATATATGATCTAAGAAATTAGTTGCTAAAATTAATAAATCAGACTAATAAGATAACTTATTATATTTGTGTGCCGACGTTTCGGTCTCAATTTTAGACCTTCATCAGCATGACCCGAAGTAATTATCTCAATGTTTTATGATGACCTTACCGTTAACGCTCTTCTCCAATCCTAATATATTGTTCCATTATTAGTTTTGAATTTGTTGCAATCGCGCACCACTGTTTACCTCCAGCAGCGATGCCGACTCTCATAAGGTCGACCCCTACAATTCCCTGGGCCCCAGGACACACTCTACATTGGACTCCTGCTCAGGTATTCCATTACCTCTTATGTGCTCTGGCCTTAGGCTGTTGGTTCTTGCTATGTTGAGGTTTTTGTGCCTTCTAGCTCTATATTCTGTCTTCAAATTGCACTTTTTGCGTTAGAATGTGTTAAATATTGCACTAACCCGTTCGGGAGTGGCGTGGTCTAAAGGATAGAACACTATACTACTATTCTCCGGGCCTTTGCTTCTAATCCTGGTCGTGATAAGCATTATTTCAGCCTTGAAGTGACGCTGGGGTAGAAAGACCCTCCTTGGGCACACTCAGCCTATCTATAGATGTACGCGAAATAATCAGGCATAAAGTCTGGCGGCTGAGCGTGATCTTGACCTAATTACCACATCTTACACGGCCGTTGGTCTAGAAACAGAGTTTGGAACGGAAATACCTTTTTTAGGGTTGGTATCCTCAGTGCAAAGTCCTGCTTAAAGGTCTGTGAGTATGTCTAGCTCATAAACGGATAGTCTGAGCTATGCGTGGAAGATTAGTACTTCTAAGTCATATCTCAAATTCAAGGTGGTTCTGTTAAAGAAATTTAGTGGACTATATAGATTTAAAAAAAAAAGTTAAATAATAATGAAAGTATACGACAAATCGCAATACATTTATTAAACTAAAATACATATAAACAATGTAATCCTTGTTTTACTTTTTTTAACTCAATTTAAAAGTTCTTAAGTTGATTTTTATTGACAACGAAGGTAAGTGAAAGTCGTGTGTTGCACGCACTTGATTTTTTTCCTTCTAATTATTCCCTAGAAAAAAAAGCCTTTCTTTATCACTAATATATTTTTTTTTTTTTTTTATGAGATCAATAAACAAAATCTTGAATCGCAAAGCTAAATTACGTATTATTAAAAAGGAAGACTAGCTATGTACCTGTGGGGTCATATTTGGTGTAGTAGATAGCATAACAACCTTCTGTGCCCAAGGTGGCGGGTTCAAATCCCATATATAAACCTAGGATTTTTTAAAGGAAGTAAACAATTCTTGTTTATGCAGTACTTCAGAGGGAACGTATAATCCTTATACTAATTAAACAATACAAATTTATGACTCCCTCAGTGGCATTATCTGTTTAACGGCAGTAGCATAAAGTGACATTAAATGAATCAATAAGCTATGAATGAAATATGGACGTTTTCATATAATTAAAATTTTCTGTATTAGGCCTATAAAATGTTACGCTTGTCCTGTATGGTCTAACACGTGCGCAACAAATTATAAAAAAATTGTAAAGTAAATGCTTGAGGCTAGTTGGCGGTTATTCTAGTTCGAACCCAATTGGCCTATTACATTATTGTTTCAATGTGGCCAGTATCTTAACTTTTATTTATAAATTAACAATAGATTTTTTCAATTTATGTGCATATACAATAGTAAGCATGACCTCATAAGAGATATTGTTAATTATTGTAAAGCCGACTTAACTTATAAAGCTTAGTAACATAAAAGTCTAAAACATATATAAACATTTCTTATTATTTTTCCTTATTTAATTATTTGTCTTATTAGTATTTAATAATTTTTTTAGAGGATTTTTCATTTTTTTTTTTTTTTTTTACATTTTACTTTAGCAGATTAATTTAAATCTTGATTATTTTTACTCCTATGTAAAGTGTAAAAAAACCCAGGAAGGCTTGAAACCTTACTTGTACAATACTCTGTTTTCTTACATATATTTATTAATAAGCATTTCACTCATTCAAGTCTAACTAGGACAGCTCAGCTCGAGTGAGAAGACGATTTATATACTTCAGACTAAATTCGAACCGGCAAATGATACATTCAATGATGTACGTAACTACCCAAAAACAGCTGTTACTTTAGTCCATTCTGATGATTAAAACTGGTTTGGTATTAACCGAAGATTTAGTAAACAAGTTTCAACATTAGCTTCTGGAGTTACATACTTATGAGGAACAGGATCAATAAATTCGTCTAAACGGCAATAAAGTTTCACTCATATAAAGTTCATATTTCAACATTTTTATTTTCTCATCTCCGAATTTATTTAAAAATTAAAGTTTTTAATACATAAATTCACATTTATTAAATATTTTTGTAGTAGTTGTGCATTGATATTGGTTCTGAGTTTTCATGGATTTCAGTTGGACAATTATATTATTAATTTATTAATCATATTTGTATTATATTTTTTTATTTTTAATTCAGTCGATTTTGATTGTACTATCTTCCAGGCACGATGTAGTGAACGTTTTTTAAAGATTGGTTCAGTTATTTTCGTGTTTAGCGGCTAAAAATGAAACTTGTTTTTCTTTTTTTATAGGTTTAAAATAAATTTCAATTATTTTTAGAAGGAAATAGTACAGGTCTGTCCCCTCACTTCCTTAGAGATCAGACAGAACAAATGCTGTACTTTTCATGGAGTACGACGTTTATTCCTATATCCTATACTACATCCAAATTAAAACTGAAGAACACATTCGCAAACGTTGAACTGACTCAAGACCTCTGACTATCTCTGATTAGTCAAATTTTGCACGTGCGTATAATATTATCAAGCATCGGTCTAAGAATTGAAGTGTGAACAAGATTAATATTTTTTCGTCTTTTTAAATAAAAAAAATATGCGTATTGGATGCTGAGATTTTATTTTTAAAAAAAGTAATTGTAAGTTCACAGTCGCACGCAAATGTAACTGTTTATTGTTTTTGTTCCTTATAAATAAAATGAGATAAGAAAAAATATATGGTACTATGCCAAGGAAATTTTATAGAATGGGTACACTCGCATGAGCATAAATATGCATATATGTAATGTATTTGTTTGAAATGCCACTTACAAAACTCTCATTTACACGATCATCATGAGGCCGATGTGGACTTACGGATCAGAACTTTGAGGCTTTCTTAAAACCATCTAATTCTCACGTATTCAATCCTTACTAACCAAAGTCGTTCCTGAAATCCTCAATGCTTCTTAATTTGTCACTGATGCCCATGATCTCCCTTAGGCTGCTGATTTGGCCTAAATCAGATACTATTCCTTTCATGACTAGGTCCAGTCCCACCCTAACCCACTAGTTTCAATCCTTGCTTCCTCTTTCTTTTCTGATAATCCTCCGAGAAAGTGGCACCGGGAACTTTTGATTTAGAATATTTTTTGGATGCCGCCAAAGGTTAGTTACATGTGTATCCTGTATTGTTAAAGTTATACTCACATATACTTGTTGCATTTAATAAGACAGCTGTAAATTAGAAAATATACATTTAAAAAAAAATTATTTATTAGTTTTTTATTCATTTAAGGGGTCAATATAGTAAGGCTACTGTGGCTAATCGGACAATACTACTGTGGGATTCCTAGATTTTGCCTTAACTAGTACCTGCCATCCCACAGGCTCGGAACAACCTTTTTACGTTCTCGAAGGACTGAATAAATAATGATTTAAAAAGAATTATTTGTAAATAAGGTTAGAAGATGAAAAAGACTTTAATTCGAAAATTTTCACGATCGCTATACTTTCCCTTACTATAAATTTCATATATAGGTAATTGAAAATAAAAAATATATGTATGTTACTAGGTCAACCACTGCTATTATAGATATTAATTTCTTATCCGTTTAACTTATCTGGATCATTAAAGATGTTATTATTAATGTTATTGCACCTTGTTGAATAGTTGGTGCTATTGGTAGCAATTGGTATTGGCGACTAGACTATGAATATTCATCTAGAGATTAGAGTGGATGTAGTAGCCCTCAGTCCATACTGGATTATTCATCAGTCCGCTACCCTTGGTCTGTAGCACGCTATCGTCTCAACGGCTTTGTTTTTCCAGAATCACGAAAAAGTTTTTTCTATTAATATCAAAACAGATCTAGACCTGGTTTTGTGGCAGGATAAATAAATAATTTGGGTTAGATTTCGTATAGTAAGAAAAAATAACTGGTGATTTATTATATTATAAAATTTTAAAGTATTTTACAATTGTTTTGATATATTTTAAAATATTTAATTCTAATACCATACAAATCCTTTAGTGTTTTTTTTTTTAAGGAGTTCAATAAAACAATTTTTTTTACACTTTTACATGTGTGACATTCAATGGACAATAAATCTGTAAGAAAAAAAATTAATACCTTAATCAATTAATTAATAATAATTAAGCAAAAGTTTCGTTCCACATTTGCCTCCTTCGAGAAAGGCTGCAGTGCAATACATTCCAATCTAGAAGATATATAAATCAATAGGTGGCTCTGCTATGTAGTGGAATTTTATATCGAAATCCAAAATAGTGGCCAGGAATCACGTGGTTAATTCAGGATTATCTATAGTTTTGCCTTAATAATTATTTTTTTATTTTTTTTTTTTTTATTGAGAAATATTACAATCTGTTTCAGAATGAACAATAGTAATAGAGATATATGACCACATTCATACAATATATACAGAAAATAACGATAAAGTCAAATTACATAAAATAGAAAAAAAAATCATTTATATGTACAATAAAATATAACAAAATAAAAAAAAAAAAAAAAAAAAAAAAAAAAAAAAACTACAACAACCTATAATTGAAATAAATACAAAGTTGGCATATAAATAAAAATCATACAAACAAACAAATATAATATACAATATTTACAACTGCTAAGGGGACCCCAGACTGAGCTTTTCCCTCCACTTGTGGAGGAAAAAAGCGGAATCCAAGAGATCCCAGCGCCTCTCTCTCAGCCGCATCACTGGTCTTAGCCAGTAGAGGCTGAGTTAGGGCGCAATAGCCACAAACATACAGTACATGAGTGGAGGATCTGACCAGTGTCAGAACTCCAGTATAAATGTTATAGAACGTCGCGGGGCCACTGCCGTTTCGATCTTCGTGGAGGATTGTAGGGGTGTGTGGAGCTGGAGAGGGATTGAGCTAAAGGATTAGGATGATGAAGAAGGTTCTGATGGAAATTAGAAAATTTGGATGGTACCAGATCTAAAATGAATGGAATATTGAGGTCGTGGTGTAAGGTACTGTTGGAAACATAATAGGGAGCATTAACTATTGTTCGTAGGACTTTGGATTGGAAGGATTGGATGCGTTTGATGTTAGAGTATTTAGCTGTCCCCCACAGTTCAAGTCCGTAGGTCCATATAGGTTTCAGTACTGTCTTGTATATTAGTAATTTGTTGTCAACTGTAAGATGAGATTTTCTGTTTAATAGTCTGTATAACTGGCCGAATCTGCGGTTGAGTTCTTTTCTTTTAAGTCTTGTATGTGGGTTCCACGTTAGTCTTTTGTCTAGTAAAAAGCCCAGATACCGGACTGTGTCTGAGGAAGGAAGCGGTATGGAATTGAATTTAACTGTTGGGCAGGATTTGCGTCGAAGGGTGAAGGTGACGTGTGTGCATTTTCTTTCGTTCACCTTAATACGCCAAGCATTACACCAGTCTTCGACAAGAGAAAGGTGCCTTTGGAGATTTAGCGATGCTGCTTCAGGATCGGAATCGGATGATAAAATGGCTGTGTCATCAGCAAATGTTGCCAGAAAGGTATGGGGATCGGTAGGGATATCGGCGGTATAGAGGATGTAGAGGACGGGTCCTAAGACGCTGCCTTGAGGAACACCGGCCTCAACAGTATAATGTTTGGAAAACTCTAAACCACAGCGAACTCGGAAGGAGCGGTTTGATAAATAGGACCGGAGGACTAGGTATAAGGATTGGGGTAAATGGGTTTTGAGCTTAAAGAGCAATCCCGGGTGCCACACCCGGTCAAAAGCTTGCGCTATGTCCAGAAAGGCACCCGAACAATACTCCTTGCACTCAAGAGCGGAGGAAATGTGGTCTACAACTCGGAGTCCTTGCTGAACCGTGGAATGTTGAGGACGGAATCCAAACTGGTGTGAAGGAAAATTGTTAAATTTGGCTAGGATTCGTTTTAATAGGAGTTTTTCGAAGATTTTGGAGAGGATCGAAAGAAGGCTAATAGGTCTGTAGGATGACGTACAGTTGGAGGGTTTACCTGGTTTTAGGAAAAGGATGAT
Source organism: Piezodorus guildinii (assembly GCA_023052935.1). Classification (NCBI taxonomy): domain Eukaryota; kingdom Metazoa; phylum Arthropoda; class Insecta; order Hemiptera; family Pentatomidae; genus Piezodorus; species Piezodorus guildinii. The sequence continues at coordinate 79,974,432 of CM041294.1, read as the reverse complement.
AGTCGAGTGTTTCCACAACAGAGGGAAATAGGTAGTGCGTAGGATACAGTTATAGATATATGTAAGGAATGTAATGGCTTTAGGTGGAAGTTGTCTAAGAATTTGAGGAGTAAGGAGATCGTATTCAGGGGATTTACGGAGAGGAAGCTTTTTAAGAAGATATTTGACCTCAGAGGGATTGATTGCTTTAGGTGGTAAGGAAATTGGTATCGGTGACGTAAGGAACTCTTCAACTATTGCGGTATTGGTTGGATTGAGATCAGAATGAGGAGTGAATACCTTGGAAAGGTGTAGTGCAAATTCCTGGGCCCTATCTTTGTCAGAAGCAGCCCAGGAATTATCACTACGCCGGAGAGGATGGGATATCAGGGGAGATTTTAGGATTCTCTTCGTGACGTTCCACAAGGAATTGTCACGAGTCGAGAGAGAGGAGAGGTAGGAATTGTAGGATTGAGAACGGAAGATCGCCAACTCCCGCTTTAATTGTCTACAATAAAAGTTATAGGAGTGGCGATCTGCTGGGTGGCGGGTGCGTTGCCATAATGTTCTGGCTCGGCGTTTGGTGTGGATTAGGTCTAGGAGGTGTTGTGGTAAATGGTTTTTGTAAGGATTTATTTGGGAGTGCTTGGGAACGGAGGCAGTCCAGGCGGCTTGTTGAATCGAGGTTGTAAAGGAATAGACGGCATCGTCAAGGTCAGTTTGGGTTTTGAGAGTCACTCTGAGGTCAATATCATTGGTGAGGATTTCGCGGAAGAGGTTCCAGTTGATAGGGCCTCTGATGAATGACGGTGGGACAGGTTTAGGCATAGGTGTTAGGAATACATTTAGGATCAGTGGACTATGGTCAGAGGATAGTTCATCAAGGCGAGTTACGGAATAGTTCAGGGAGCCTAATCCGCTGTGGATGAAGAAGTCGAGGATGTCTGGATTACGGTTAGGATCTGTTGGCCAGTAGGTAGGGGAATTGGGAGGTAGGAGATTAAGGCGTCGGGAGTTGAGTGCAGCCTGCAATGTCCGTCCACGAGTATTTGTGGTCCTGGAACCCCATTGTTGGTGCTTGGCGTTTAGGGGAATTGGAAGGTTAGTGAATGTGAATGTAGTGCTCTTATCGCTCAACCTTTACTACAGCTATAATTTTGTGTTTTAGTTGTGTTGTTGTTATTCTTGTTTATTTTCCTGTTGAACATGTTTATTTCGTTGATTTTTTTTTAATGTTTTAGTGTCTTGATTTGTAAATAGTGTTAATATAATATAATAGGACAGGTAGGGTTAGTTGACCGCTGAGGTTCAGATCCCGTGAGGGGAGCTCTAAGTGGTCGCAGAGGACAATAGGTAAGCCCTTTATATACCTAGACATTAATATATAAACAATTTCAAAGTATTTGACATTATCAGTCCAATATTTGTTAAGTGTTGGGAGGTTATTTTTTTTGATAAGACTCAGTAATAGTACTTTTACAAAAGTAATTCTTACTTTACTCTGATAATGAATAAGACATTAGTTAATGAAATGTCTAAAGAAAGCCCTATTGAGCAAATGGAGTCCAAAAATGAAGACGAAGTTTCAAAGACACCAAGGCATAATGCTAAAAGAGCTAGAAGAACTTCTCAAAACGATGTCTCGAATTTTTCTGAGGACGACGATAATTGCCTAGGACATAAAGCAAAGGTAATTCAAGAGAACCTCCGTGTTTATATTAAAAATAGTGACAGGAACGTCAGCGCTAAGGCACAAAATTACATCAACGGTAAGGTACAATATCTCGTAGATGTAATCGAAACTATGCAGGAAAAAGCTAAGGAGTGCCAAGAGAAGTGTGAAAATGTTTCATCGCTTGTACAAAGGGCAGTGAAAGAGACGCTTGCTTCTCCTAGTGTCCACGCAATGATAACAAACATTATTATAGACCAATCGCTGCCAAAACTCATAGAGGGTTTTTCTACACACCGTTCAACCGTAGTAGCAGAGCCCTCTAGAGAAGTAAATGTTGCATCAAATGAAAACCAAGCTCATCAAGTGTCTGAGGAAATGCCATTCACAACTGTAAAAAGGAAAAAAAAACGGAATAAGGCTAGGAAAGCCACTGAGGGTAATCCCCAGACGAATAATTTTAAAGAGGGAGTGCAACCAAGCCAGTCCACTGACAAACAAAAGCCCATTACAATGGCAGAGATCGTTAAAACTCTGCCATCGAAACCGACACAGAGCCCGAAGCCAACTTATATCACGATCAGCGGATCTGGTAAAAGACCAATAGATATAATCAATGCTCTTCACCAAGCACCTACAGAAATGGGCATGAATCCTGCAATTGTTCGAGCAACTAAGGCAGGCTCTGTCCTGGTTCGTTTGGACGATAGTTCCCATGCCAATAAGGTCATTGGTTGCCAAGAACTTCGCAATAAAGGGTTGCAAGCTAAATTGGCATTGAGGAGGAAACCACGGATAGAGGTTAAAGGTGTACCTCATGATTGGGACTCGGCGAAACTGGTTAGAGGTTTGTGGGGAAAAATAACTGAGAAGTCGGCTCCCAGTCACCTAGTTAGTGAGGATCTTCGGCCGCTCTTTTCTTCGGTGGCTAGAAACGGCTTCACTAAAAATTGGGTGCTAGAAGTGCACCCACTGGTTCGGTTCCAGCTGTTTGAAATGGGTAGCATTAATGGAGGGTGGTGGTCTCTCACTTTTAATGATTATATAGATGCCCCTCGTTGCACCAAGTGCCAAGGCTATGGGCACACTAAGGCTACTTGTACGGTGGATACCGTGGTGTGCATATGGTGTGCCGCCAGTGGCCATGTTATGAAGGAGTGCCCAAAGAAGAAAATACTGACCCGAATTGTGTTAATTGTCAGCGAGAGAATGCACCCCTGAGTCAGAGGAAGCACAAATCGGGCAGTCGGGAGTGCCCAGTGCACATAAAGTGGGCAAAAGAAGTGGCTAAATCTACATACTATGAATAAAATCACGATCCTCCAACTCAACATGGGCCGTCGCCACCTCGTAGCTGATGAGCTAAGAGCTCTGGCTCAACGCTATGACGTTATGGCGGTCCAGGAACCGAGCTGCCGTGGGAATGTGGTCACAGGATTTGGCCTCACGTCAAGAGTTATAGCCCTGAGCAGTAGAGAGAGGAGGCCCAGGGCCGCTATAGTTGTTAACAACCCGAACCTTGACGTGATGGATCTGAGGCAGTACACCATGGCGGATTGTGCGGCATGCCATATCAGGTGGGGTAATATTGGTTTTACATTGGTTTCAGTGTACCTGCCTGATGGAAATGGTATTGAAGAAGGCATAACCGCCATGGAGGTTATCACTGCAAGTAACATCAACGTGATTATCTGCTCAGATACCAATTCCTGGAACACGGTCTGGGGATCCAATCGAACAGACAGAAGGGGAGCTAAACTCGGGGAGTTCATTGCGAGAAACCAGCTAGTAGTTGTAAACGATCCCTCCACTCCTCCTACATTTTCTGGACCAAGGGGTGTGAGCTGGATCGATGTTACTTTGGCCTCGCCGACACTCTTAAGACGCATTGTTGATTGGACCCTCAGATCTGAAACGAGTTCTGACCACAAGGGGCTGTCTTTTGGATTGTTGCAGGAGACAGCTTGTTTCCACGGCATTGAAAAGGGATTCATAACACGAAGAAACGACTGGAGCGTCTTCCGATGTATGCTGGAGGGAGAAATTACTGACGAGGACTGGAAAGAGGCGGATTCAGAAAACCCGGACGACTTAGAATACAGGGTTCTAAGGATTACTCATGTCATCCGTGATGCCGCCGAGAACTCCCTTCAGCACCGGAAGGCGAGGGTTCGACCTGTCCCATGGTGGACGCCGGCTCTATCTAACATGAAGAGAGACCTCTACAAGGCCCGGCGGTTATACCAGAATTGCAGATGTGACGAGAGGCGCGCTGCACTTCGTAGTGAGTACAAAACTAAGTCCAGGGCATACCGAAACGAGGTGCGATCACAAAAGTGTAAGTATTGGGATGAATTCATAGTGAACGAATCGGCCAAGAATCCCTGGGGTATTCCGTACAGGGTTGCTCTGGGAAAGTTGCATCCGCTGCAGACGTTAGCAGCTCTTAAGCATGAAGAAGCCCAGGCAACAACCCTGGAAGAGGCAGCCAGCATTTTTATTCGGGCTACTTATTCCAGGGATGACCCATCTCAGGACAACCAAGAAGAACATTTTGTGAGGCGCACCACGGTATACCCACCTGGTACTGACTTGTACCCACCATGGGACATAACTGACCTCCGTATTGCCGTAGACAGGCAGAAAACTGGTCGGGCTCCAGGACTTGATGCTATTGACTCGGCGATTTTAAAGAATAGTATGCCCTATATTGAAGATAGGTTATTGTGTGTTTACAATGACTGCCTAGATAGGGGATACTTTCCCAAAATTTGGAAAATCGCCGATTTGAGACTCCTCTACAAGGGAGGAGACAGGGATAAACAGCTCCCTAAATCGTATAGACCTATATGTCTCCTGCCTGTAATGAGCAAAGTCCTGGAACACCTCATCCTCAGGAGTTTAGAACCAGTTTTTGCAAGAGCAAGTCACCCACGGCAATACGGCTCCAGAAAGGGCATGGGAACCGCTGATGCTCTGCTTAGAGTACGGGTGGACGTTGATGGAAGAACGGAGAAATATGTAATGTTGCTGCTTTTTGATATTTCATCCGCCTTCGACAGCGTCTGGTGGCCCCTCGTGCTCCAGCAGCTGCAAAAGTATGAGGCCCCCAGCAACTTATACGCTCTCGTAAGAAGCTACCTAGAGGAGAGGCGTGTTAGGATAAAAGGGAGTTCCTATGAAGTGGAAGCTTCTATAGAGAGAGGATGCCCTCAAGGATCAGTACTTGGTCCATCTCTATGGAAGCTGGTATTCGATGAGTTGCTGGGTGTGCTGGAGGAAGAGAGGTTCCCTGCCACTGGTTACATTGATGACTTGGCTGTTGTGGTGTACTGTAACAGCAGAGCCGGCTTGAAACAACAAGCAGAACGGTGCGCCAATCTGGTAGGGGAATGGTGCGAGAGGAAAAAGTTAAAGATGGCTGCTTCAAAGACTCAGGCCGTTCTCTTGAAAGGTACAACGGATAGAGCCCACCCTATTAATCTAATTAATCTAATTATACAGGGCGCAAGAATACGACCAAGTGAGGAGGTCACATACCTTGGCGTAAGGTTCGGAAGAGGTTTTAACGCCACCCCTCACCTGGAATATTTAAGAAATAGAGTGGCCCTAGCCTTGAACGGCCTTAGCCGTGTAGGAGGCGCTTTCTGGGGCCTTAGGTACCCAGCTACCATGACAATATACCGAGGTGTAGTGGTGGGTATCCTAAGGTATGCGTCTCCTGCCTGGAATCAGAACCTCTCGCACCGACAGAAAAGCAGATTGGCAACAATCCAGAGAACGGCTTTGCTGCGAGTCACCCGGGCGTATCGAACTGTATCCCATGAGGCGGTGCAAGTCTTAGCGGGAGGGGTACCTCTCGACCTTCTCCTGCGTGAAGACATGATGATGTATAAATTTAGAAGAGAGGGCTCAGCAAGTCTGCCGGAATATCTCCAGCTGAGGATAAGCGAGAGCCCGAGTAAATGGAAAGAGATTATCCGGGAAGATACGATAGAAGAGTGGAATCGGAGGTGGGTGACCAGTCCGAAAGGTTCAACTCTAAGGAAATACTTCCCCACTGTCCGGTCCCGACTAGAAGCAAAGTGGGTCCTCCCGGACTACTGGCTCTCGCAATTCCTCACAGGGCATGGGGGGTTCCGCTCAAAGCTCAATCACCATGGAATAGACATTGACCCCCTATGCCCTAGCTGCAACGTCCCGGAAACTGCTGAGCACGTCATCATGGACTGCACCGCCTTCGATTCATTAAGGGCTAAATTATCGAGGGATACAGGTCTCTACGCCCTCACAGAAAACGATTTTCCCCGGCTGGTCAATAGGCATAACTACCCGTACTACAAAAAGTTTGTGTACGGGTGGAAAACCGCTATTGGGCCAGCCCACTTCAATATTTGCCGAAGACCTGCCCTACGAGGACCTCTAGACAGGCGAGGAAGAAGAGGAGGAGCTGCTACCCACATGGACCGGAGGAGGAGAGAGGAAGGTCCAGTTCCTGACAGGCCGCCGGACGGAGGAGGAGCAGAGCAGGACGGTGGCTGATCTGAAGATAATATTGTTACCGTTTTAATAGCAGCAGTGGGTTGTTATGCGGTCACGCTTACCATCCCACTGTTGCAATACCCGTATTGCCTAACAGGCAGGGCAGGGAGTTAAATAAAATAAAATAAAATAAAGCTTGGCGTTTAGGTCTGCACCCAGAATAAAGTGATTCCCCAATGAGTTGAGGAAGGATCCAAATTGGGTAATGGAAATAGAATGTTTAGGAGGGCAGTATGCTGATGCGATGACGAGCGGAAAGGAAAAGGTCTTGATTATAACAGAGGTGGCTTGTAGGAAGTCGTGGGCGGGAAGTGGGTGTAAGTGATGGGAGAGGGATCGGTGGACAATGACTGCAGTACCGGCATGGGCTTTGCCGTCTGGATGGTCTGTCCGGTATGTCGTGTATTCAGGTATTTTGAAGTACTGTTTAGTGGTTAGTCTAGTTTCAGTAATGAGTGCAACATCAACGTTTTTGTCTTGCAGTAAGGCTGTAAGTTCGTCAGTGTGAGTTCTAACACCATTCGCATTCCAAAGGAGAATGGATAAGGAATTAGGTGAGGTCATTTATGGTTTTTGTAAGGCAGGAATGAGATTTGATACAAGGTTCGTAAGGAGTGATATTAGAGGCATAACTAGGGATTTCATTGCGGAGATAAAGGATGTCATCAAACTGGTAAGGTCTGTGGCGTTTGAAGGAGGAGGAATATGAGAGATTCGTGGCGGATTAGGATTTTTAGGATTGGTTATATTTTGAGGAAGAGGTATTTGTGGAATGGACTGAGGATATTTAGGTACATTTTGCAGTTCCGGCAGGGCCTCGGCTTCACTACATTGGTTCCCACCTCCAAGTAAGTGGGCAAATGATACATTGGCATCGATTATTTTTGAGGGTTCTCTTCTAGTTCTTGTCTGTCTTGCTGTTTCATCCAGTACTTGGGGTTTTTGATACCTGGTCCTTAGTTCCTTATAGATTTGGCATCCTTTGTAGTTGGCCGGGTGGTCCTTGAGGCAATGAGCACATACAGCGGGTGTTGACTTTGGTTTTGTACATTCCACAGACTTGTGCTGTTCACCGCATTTCACGCAGCGTGGTATGTGATAACAGTAACTTTTGTATGACCATACGCCTGACAATTGTGACACTGAACAATTTCTCTCTTGGTGTAAGGTTTTTCGACTTTTACACTTGTATAGTACAGTCTTTTTAGATCGTAAATTTTTTCTACCCCTGACAATGGTTCCAGGTCAACAAAGAATAGAGGAAGTTGAACTCTATCTTTTATGACATTAGTGACTTGGCGCACTTTGTAACCCATCTCTATAAGTTCTTCTTTGATAGCTTCAACTGGTGTAGAAGAATGTAGATTTCTGATTACAACTCTAAGAGATCTCTCTTGGCGTAGCTGGTAAGTATGGAAATCCGCTTTAGTATCAGTTAGATATTTCACTATTTTTCTATACGTCTCGGCGGTGGTCGGTGATATTTTGGTGTCATTGATTCTACTCATACAGTAGTAGCTGGTGGAGTCGGTAATTTTATTCAATTGAGCACACAACAACTGAAAATTTTTAATATTTTTGACAAATATCGGTGGAGGCCGTGGTTCACTGGGTGTAGGAGCAGATTCCATGTTTTCTTTTTCATTATGTAGAATTTGAAAAGGATTTGGAGTGAAAAACGGAGATTCATCAGTCATCCCTTGTGACGATGTGCCAGGTTGTGGTTCAGATTCGGTATTAGTACCTGAAGGGGTTCCTTGCTGATTTAATTTTTTATTAGTATCACGGCGGGGTCTTTGTTTTATGGGAGACGTGATTGAACCACTAGATCTAGATCTTTTAGTTGATGCTTTGGAGGACATCACTTGGTGAAAATATCGCATTTCATGTGAAGAAGATACTGAGATAATAACTATATGTGGGAAATAAAACAATAACTAAAGAAAAGAAAAAGCAATCCCGGCCTTGCCGAGCTACTGGCAATCAGCTGATGTGAAGAGGTTACCCAGCATTCACTTTACACTGTAAATTGTAACAAAACTTACTGTTCTTTGCTCCAATATTTACTGCTGCTGTTATCTTGAAGTCTGGTGAGGTTTTCAAGATTGTACTGAAGTGAATTCCAACTGAAAAAGCAAGAAATCCAAGAGACGATTTCAATGATGACTGCTATACTCATGCGCATGCGCAGAACCCAATAATTATTAAAGAAAAGTTATTTATGACCATGTATAGTTCTATTTAAGCAGAAGAGCAATTCTCATTTTCTATTTATTTTATTTTATTATTTTTGTTCTAGATTGAACCCAAATTGAAGACAAACTTAAATGGGCTATTATTTTCTTTTTATTTATTTTTCATATTTACAAAACAGTTTTTAATCAGAAATATAACAATTTGTCTCAATCCAGACAGATAGTTGTATTAGTGTTTTATCTTTTTATTTCTATTTATATAATAATAAGAAAACTTATTTAATAAAATGTATTTATTGTTGCAGGTATGTTGAAAATTTTTATCAGCTGTAAATACTGTAAGTAATTTTATATTTTGTTTGTTTGTTTTTTCATTAAACGTAAATTTATGGCTTATTGGACATAGTTGCAGTAGGTGTTCCTAAATTTTGCCCATGATGGTTTAATTAGGATAGGGATATTTTACCTGAGATCGTACAGGATCGGGACCACCTTTTTACGTCCCCTCCGAAGGACTAAAACTTTTTCACTCACATTAAAAAGTCCCTGGACGACCTACAGGTTTGAACACGCGACCTTGGGAATTTTATATATTTTTACGAGCTGTAGCCTGCAGCTTTGCTCGCGAATATTTTATTTCGTCTTAATTTAAATTTGCATAAATACGTTTATGGGTAGTAACTATAAAACGCATATGATAGAGCAGTTGTTTTGGGATGTGGTAACAAAGAAACTGCCAAAAAACACACTTATTTTTTTTACTTTCACTTACTATATATAGTAAGGGGAAGTATTGCGATCCTGAAAATTTTCGAATTCCAGTTTTCAACGGAAATACACGTTTTAGGGTCTCCTGAGTCCAAATAACCAAGTCCCGCAAAAAGGTGTGTGTGTGTGTGTGGTAACTCTCGGGCGGAAACGGCAAGTCCTATGAAACTAAAATTTCATATTTAAGACAACTATACGCCCGAGACGTGACAAAACTTTTTTCATCAAAATGAGCTTACCAGAAGAGGCACTTTATACTATGCATTTTGCACCTTTTTTCGATTTTCTCGAAAACTGTTCTCACAATTTTGATTAAACTCGCTATATCGATGTAAACTTTAATGGGCTTTAATATCATGTAGGTTTTATTTGGATAAAAATGGTCTGACAGGGCTTAAATGCCGATATTTTAAATTTCCTTCCCCTAAAGTACCTTTAATTTTGTAGATTCAATAATAATAACTAGATTATCTTGTTAACGCTGATGAAAAACAGGTAAATATATAAATTGAATAAATTCGATACCCAACTATAGGAGAAAGCAGAAAAAATATTTTTTTAATGCAATTTTTCTTTTTTGAACATAAGAACAGTAATATACATGTATGATATACCGTTGGAAAGCTAAAGATTTTAGAAAAAATATCATCTCATACACAAGCTTTTAAAAGTTAATAGAGAGTGATGAGAAGAAGATAAAACTATCTGATTATTTTAGATAATAAAATAAAAGATTTTTTAATAAAACACATGTTTCTATATAAATTAAATTTATTTAATTCTTTAATAATTTCACGTATTTTTATCTCTAACTGTATTTGAAAATTGTTTCATTGATTTTAAAAATGGAGGTAAGTGAAAGTCGTGTGTTGCCCGCACCAGATTTTTTTTTTCTTACTGGTATATTTTATTGGTGGTTTCACCCTCAACCAACTTCTTTCCCATATAATCAAAACGGTCAACAGCTACTCCATCAATATAAGACGTATAAAGTTTCAAGAAATATAAATATTATATTTTTTACAATTACATTTATCAAAGTGGTTTTCAAGTGAAAATATTCCCATTCGTTGGATCAATGTATATCAATCACATTTTTGTTGAAAACGTGACTTTATACAACGATTACATTACAGCTAAAATAGATTAATTTTGGGTATGCCTACTTCTACTGGATCGCAATTGTATATTTAACAGAATAAAATGGCAAGTTATTAGACTAAAGTTAGAATTATGGTTGATGAGGACAGTGATTTTAAAACAACTTAACCTATTAATAAAATTAATCTAATATAACTATAAATACCTTGTTTCTAATATCGAGACACGTTGAAAACATCTGGTGCTCGCTACACACGACTTTCACTTACCTCCGTTATTTATATCAATTTAAGTATTTTAAAACAAATTTAGGAACGAAAATAAATTGTTAAAGAATTATTTACATTGAATTTTAAAAGAAACATGTGTTTTATTAAATAATCTATTATATTATTATCTACGACAATCAGTTTGTTTTATCGGCTTTTTATCACTCTCCGTTAACTTTTACAATAATATTTATAAGATAATATCTTTAGGAATCCAACGGAATAATGTACATGTATAAATGTATAATATTCCTTTTTATTATTTTTTGCAGTTATCTCCTTTAGTTGGTTATCGATCTCGTTCAACTTATATATTTACCTGTTTATTGGATCTGCTGAATTTTTCAATACGTGAATTTTTGTAATAAAAAATACAAAATTAAAGGTACTTTAGAGGAAGAAATTTTGAAATATCGGCATTTAAGCCCTGTCAGACTATATCAATCAGAATGAAACCTACATGATGTTAAAGCCCGTCCAACATTAAGGGAAAGTATTACGATCGTGAAAATTTTCAAATTCCAGTTTTCAACGGAAATACACGTTTTAGGGTCCCCTGAGTCCAAATAACGTCCAGTACGAAAACGAAAAGGTGTACGAAACAGAAATTTCATATTTAAGACAACTATATGCACGAAATGTTACAGCAACTTTTTCAAAATCAGGTAACCAGATGGACCACTATGCATTTTGCACCTTTTTACGATTTTCTCAAAAACGATTTTGATTAAAGTCGCTATATGGATGTAAAAATAAGAATGAAGATTTTTATTCCGATTGAAATGGCCTGACAAGGCTTAAATGCCGATATTTCAAAATTTCTTTATCTGAAGTACCTTTAAGTTTGTAGATTCGAAAAAAATAACCATATCCTCTGATTAGCATTGCTAAAAAAACAGGTAAATATATAAGTTGAACGAATTCGATATCCAACTAAACGAGAAAACTGCAAACATATTTTTTAAATGCAATTTTTTGTTTTGGAGCTTGAGAACAGTAATATACATGTATAATATACCGTTGGAATGCTATAGATTTTAGAAAAAATATCATCTTACACATGCTATTGTAAAAGTTATCGGATACTGATGAAATGCCGATAGAACAAACTGATTATCGTAGATAATAATATAATAGATTATTTAATAAAACATATGTTTATTTAAATACAGTGTAAATTATTCTTTAATAAATTATTTTCGTTTCTAAAAATTCTTAAATTGATATAAATAACGGAGGTAAGTGAAAGAGGGTGTGTTGCGTGCACCAGATTTTTTACAGTTTATGATTTCAAGATAGAGCACTTTATAGTAAAGACCTCATTTATTGCTTCTAGCGAGGTCGGAGATTCCTTATTCTTTTTGGAGAAATAATATGAAGGACTGAAGCCAGCGAAGAGGACTAAGAAATCCAATCATGATATTATTTTCCATCCTTGACGACTCACTCATAAAATTGAGGTCTTACTTAGCCATCGATCCCTCCTCCGGCTGACCGTTCTAATAATTTCCTAGTTATTTTTCCTCTTCATCCTCTCTCTGGAAGGGAGGAGCGGGCGGGTTTTTTTAAGGAACCCTCTTTTCCTTTAACAGAAGAAAAAAGAAATAAAAAGTATAAAAGACCAAAAAGTAAATAAAATAAAAAGAAAGAAAATAAAAAGAGAGTGGAATAATGAGACAGGGAGAGAAGCTCCTCAGTGACGGCTCCTATTTAAGTAGCTACTGTAAGCCATTCTTTCGTAAACCCACTCTCAACCCCCCTTGAGGGTGCGCTATACGTTGATAGTATTCTCATTATAGTAACAGAAGACTTTGTAATGTGTGATTATTTTTAATAATAACGTGTAATCTATACTTATATTATAAAGCTGGAGAGTTTGTTTGTTTGTTTGAACGCGCTAATCTCAGAAACTACTGGTTCAAATTGAAAAATTCTTTTTGTGTTGGATAGTCCATTTATCGAGGAAGGCTATAGGCTATATAACATCACGCTGCGACCAATAGGACCGAAGAATCAGTGGAAAATATGGGGGAAAACAGGGAAAATTGACCTCGAATCCCAACGATTCCAAATGATTTACCTTTTAATTTTAAAATAATTCAATTTCCCGTTAATTTATCTTTTGCCATAACAATTAATAAATCACATGGGCAAGCATTTAAACACGTAGGAATCGATTTACGTCAAGATCGGGTCGCGGAGAAAATCAGTATGTTCTTCTGCCACAAGAAAATAAAACCAAAAATATTATTTAAGCAGAAATACTTTAAAATATTGGGTCGTCCGAAAAGTTTGTAGAGGTTTTTAAAATAAAATTTACCTTCTGTTTTTTCTACTAAAATGAATCACGAGGCTAATGTTTATTTATATGCCTTTAATCCTCATGGAATTAACTATATTCACACACTGAATTCGTCTTTATGAAGGATCAGTAGAGTAGTTTATTGCAATCCAACATGAGTGAAAAACGTAGCCCAAACTGCAAGAAAGATTCGTTCCGAGTATGGCAGCGATTCAATTGCTGACAGCACGGTTCAGAAGTGGTTTTCGCGGTTTAGAGGGTCTTCAATTTGGAAAACCAACCCCATTTTTGTAGATTAAATAAACAAATTTTAAGCTGTCCAATTTTAATTGTTGTCCAAATTTTTCTACGAACTTTCCGGACAACCCAATATATTCTTTTTAAAACGTCTTAATAGCGATAATAATAACTGAAATTGACGCAGACGAAGTCGCGCGCAACAGCTAGTAATAGTATATTTTAAGTGTAAAGATTTTTCACCGAAATACAAGTTTTAGAATCCCCTTAATCCAAATGCAAAAGCGTTAAAGATTTTTATGAAACTTGCTGTATTGACGTAAAATTTAATTACCTTTAATATCATGTAGGTTTTATTCTGATTGAAATAGTCTGACAGGGCTTAAATAGATATTTTTTTAATTTTCTTCCCTTAAGGTACCTTTATTAGTATTATGTTAAAAAATAAAGAAAAAGGTTAAATATGCAAGTTGAACGCATTAGATATCCAACTAATAGGTAAAACAGCAAAATATTTTTTAATACGATTTTTTTGCTTTCGAACATAAAAATAGTAATACAGATGCATAATATGCCGTTGGAAAGCTAAATATTTTAGAAAAAATATTATCTTATTCTTGTAAAAGTTAATGGATAGGGATGAATAGTCGATAAAACTAACTGATAGTTTAAAACATAAAACACATATTTTTTTTATCGAAATCCTATCTAATTAATTTATTTATACTTGTTTTTTTCTCTAACTGTATATGAAAATTCTTAAATTTATTTTAAGTATAGAGGTAAGTGAAAGTCTTGTGTTTTTTATTTATTTTTTTATGAAAAGCAGTTTTGAAAATAACATCTGAGCGAAATGTAACAATTGTGCAACAATTGGATGACCTGGGATGTTTCCCGTTCTCTATCCCAAGACACTTAGCGGACTGGGCCTAATAACTTAAACTGGGATTAGCTGCCCCTGGATCTCGGCTCAACACAAATGGATTGCCTAGTCCGTGTCTTCTACAATTCGCACGACAATCTTTCCTTGTCGCACTTTTCTTCCGCCTTTTTCTTTCCTTCCTGTGATTTTTCCTTACTTATTTCCTCTACCTCAACTCTTGGAGATTTATTGTATAATAACATTGATTTTTAAATATTTATCTAAAGAAGAAAAAAATCGTTGCAGTAACGTCATAGATCCCAACTTTGTAATGATTTCTCAACTGTGTCATATTAAAAAAGGCTTTTCAGAACTCAATTTTACAATAAATAGTTTCTATTGTCAAAAAGGAATAATCATAGATAGGGCACCTAAAAGTTTGAATAATAATTTGTTTTTACAAATATAAAAGATAACTTAAAACAGCCTAAAATCTGATTGTTAGGTTAAAACCATTGATTAAAATATATATATAGCGGTGATTCAAGACTTGCTAGATGAACCAATCAAAATGCATTAAATAAGACAACAATAAATTAATGGTGATATATTACGGTGTTTAAGTGCTTCTGATGTATAATAGGATCTATTACCTTTTGGATGAAATGAAAGGAAAGGTTATGTGTTTACATACGATATAGTACGTTTTGAAAGGAAACGTTATTAGTACCTTTTGGAATGAAATTAATGTGGATTTAATACCTTTAGGTATGAAATGCAATTTTTAAATACGTTTTTAAAGATTTTTACGTTTTTAGATAAAATCTGATGACGGATTCAGATAAAACTAAACCATTGGAATACAAATATGTCAAAATATAAATTTCGAAAAAAAGTCCTTTGTACCTTTCGGAAAGCAACGTCGATTGTGCCCTTCCTTTAGCGAAAATCCTGCATACGCTGTTGCATATATTTTTAAATAAAGAGTGTATCAGTTCAGGCAATAGGGTGCTGTGCTGCTAATGTCTAAACATGGGATATATAAGATGAGGGATGATTCTGGGAATTGGAGGTATTGCTTTGATTATATAAGAGATTTTCCAACTATTGATTTCTGACCAGGGAAATGTACAATCCTTTCTACATCATCAGAGCTAATAGGTATAACAAAACAAAAAAAAAAAATTAATTCTTAAAAACTGTAAGCTAAAAGAGACTTGTTCATGTTCATTCAAAACCCTGTAGCTCTAAGACATAGGATCTGGTGGCAAATATATATCGAAAAATCGATTGCGTGCTACACACGACTTTTACTTACCTCCGTTGTTAAAATCAATCAAAGAATTAAAATTTAAATTCATTTAGAGATAAAAAATCATTTTTTTTTCTTCATGTATCTTTATTCATGAAAATAAATTGCTAAAGAATTAATTGCATTGAGTTTAAATAGAAACATGTATTAAACAAATCTATGAAGTTGTTATCTCGGAAAATCAGTTAATTTTATCAGCTTTTTATCACTCAACCATTTAAAATTTTGTGTTTAAGAGATAACTTTTATACAGGCGTATAATAAACCATTTCCAATGGTTTATTATACGCCTGTATAGCTGTTTTTATGTTCGAAAACACAAAAATTCCAAATAAAAAAATATGTTTGTTTTTTTCTCTTTTAGTTGGATATCGTATTCGTTCAAATTAGATATTTGTCCGCTTTTTATAAGTTCTAAAAAGACAAAATAGTTATTTTTATAAAATCTACAAAATTAAACATACTTTAGAGGAAGAAAATTTAAAATATCGGCATTTAAGCCCTATAAGACTATTTCAATCAGAATGAATCCCACATGATATTAAAGCCCATTGAATTTTACATAGATATAGCGAGTTTAATCAAAATCGTAAGAGCCTTTTTTGAGAAAACGTTAAAGAGTGTTAAATGTATGGTATATCGTCGCTCTTCTAGTTATCTGATTATGATGAAAAAGTTGTAACATCTTAGGCCTATATTTGTCGGAAACATGAAATTCAGTTTTCATACGGCTACTCACACACCAAAGCGACCTTTTTGAGGGACTTGGTCCTTTGGACTCAGGAGACCCTAAAGCGTGTATTTACGATGAAAAGACGAATTCGAAAAATATTTTCTATTAAATTTCTCAATAATTCTTTAAGGGTATCGAAAAAAAAAAAATAAAAAAATAAAAATAAAAAGCTAGCTAAAAAAAAAAATGAACAGCCTTGATACAATCATATCTCTAGTTTAACCACCTCTAATAGATAAAATGTCTGAGATATCTGACGAGAGAAGGATCGGGCCGAATGAATGAATTTCTGAGGAAACTGATTGGTACCTTTTTGTTTTACGTGTAATAATTAATTAAAATTGGAATGTTTAATTAAAGAGTATTAATTAGTTCTGATCGAATACAATTCTTTATTTCAATCAATTATGGAGCCAACCCGGCGTTTACACCTGATTAATATTTATATAATTCAGAAATAATAAGGAAAGGTGATTTCTTTATTTCGTAATCGTTATTATTATAAGCCTTTGTATAATGTTATGGTTCTATTTGTTTTATTTAGAGAACATTGGCGGTTATGCAAGATTGAAGTTAAGGATGGAAATCCTCTTTCCAAACCCCTCGACCAGCCCTTCCAAATATGGTCGGTGGATTTGGTAAGAGCTTGTTGCTAATATTTCGCTCTGGTTCGACTTTTCGAACTTTCTAAGACGACAAGGAGAGCTTGGTAAATTTCATATTTGATAGGTGCGAAGTGGTGCAATATTATGCAAAGATACTTATATTAGCGTTGTTATAAAATTTTAATTTCAGCATGCTAGGTACAAATAGGAATTAACGCACGACTTTCACTTACGTTAAAATCAAGAACTTTTAAATGAAGTTAAAGATGAAAAAGGTTGAAGGCCATTTAGATTTGGGGAATCCTAAAACGTGTTTTTCGGTGAAATATCTAGAAAAAAAAATTCACGATCGTTGTACTTTCACTTACTATATAAGTAAGTAAAAGTAAATATAATATTCACCATTATTACACACTATTATACACTAAATCTGGTGAGCATAACGCACGGCTTTCACTTAATTCTGTTTTGTTAAAATCAGTTTAAGAATTTCTAAATATAGTTCGAGATGAAATGAAAGTAAAAATGTTAAAGAATTAATTATATTAAATTAGGTTAGAAACATGTGCTTCATTAAATAATATATATTACATAATAACCAGCAAGAATCACTTTGTTTGTTTGTTTATTCGTTTAACGTCACTTTTATGCAACTATGGATAATCGGACGATGCTACAGTGGGAGTCCTAAACTTTTCCTATCCAGGTTTTATTAGGATAGGGATCTTTAACGAGTACCTGACATCGCACAGAGGCTCGGGACCACCTTTTAACGTCCCCTCCGAAGGACGGCGTAACTAAGGATTGTTTACTCCCATTAAAAAATCCTAGGACCACCTGCGGGATTGAACCCGTGACCTTTGGCATGGGAGGCTGTTACGCTAGCCACCCAGCTACAAGTGATCTCAGACTCACTTTGTTTTATTTTCTTCACATCACCCTACAATACCTTTTACAAATTTTCGTATGAGATAATATTATTTCTATTATCTTTAGTTTTTCAACAGTAATTATACATCTATATTACAATTGTAACAACAAAGAAAAATACACAGACACACACACACACACACATATATATATATATATATATATATATATATATATATATATATATATATATATATATATATATATATATATATTGTTTGATCAGTTCTCGACTGTTGATAATTTAAGTTTGTGTTGTTCTTAGGTTGCAGTCAATGAATAAACAATTATATCTATGCGACGTTTCGAGAATTTATTGTTCTCATAATCATGCAATTTTGGACAAAATAGTGTCTTAATTAGGCATGTTAAGCCTACAAGCTTTGAAAGAACACTGATATATATATATATATATATATATATATATATATATATATATATATATATATATATATATATATTATGTTTTTTTTTTTTCACTGTTCCCTTATATTTGCACTATCAAATTCATTCAAACTACATATTTTATCGTTTTTTTATGAACGCTAAGAATATGATATAATTAATTATTGTGAATCGACAAAATATAAGTTACTTCAGAAGAAGAAAATTTAAAATATCTTCATTTAAGCTCTGTCGGATTATTTCAATCAATACAAAACTTACATGATATCGAAGCCCATTAAGTTTTACATCGATATAGTGAGTTTAATCAAAGTTATTACAGCTGTTTTTGGAAAATCGTTATTAAAGAAAAAAATGCATAGTATAAAATGGGAGCCACAATTGATTGTCTTAAAATTCTATAATTCTTGATCTTATTAGTTTAGCATAAACAAATATTTTTTTCGTTTATGATTAAGAGATGTCGTGTACTAAAAAAAGTTATGACCATTACTTCATAAGGTCTCTAGATATTTAAAATTAATTGTTTAATTTACTGATTAAATACATTTGTATTTATTATTAAATCAATTTATTATATATAGGAGCATTCCAATAAAAAAAAACCTATCATCTACAGGTTTTTGCGTTTATGATTCCTTTTCTCAGAAATTTACGACGTACACAAGATTTATAGGTAATTATTGTTTTATTGTTAAAAGACAAAAAAAAAAAAAAAAAAAAAAAAAAAAAAAAAAAAAAAAAAAAAAAAAAAAAAAATTCAACTTAACAAAACAATATATTTTCGATACTATCATGTGAATAATCTTTTTTTTATTCGAGTGGATCAAATAATTGACACATTATAAATCTATCTCTCAGTAAGAAGCACAATTAATAATTAAAATATTTTCTTCCGTTTAGAATTAAACTGGAGAAAGATAAAACGGCTCTGTTATATTTTCCAATATTGTTTTTCTTATTAGAAATATTTTAAGGGGTGGTTACTGTAACAGCCTCCTATTCCCATGGTCCCGTGTTCAAACCCGCTGGTGGCCCTAGGTTTTTTTTTAATGGGAGTAAAAAATCCTTAGTAATGCCGTCCTTCGGAGAGGACATTACAAGGTGGTCCCTAGCCTGTGCGATGTCAGGTACTCGTTAAAGATCCCTATCCTAATTTAACCTGGATAGGCAAAATTTAGGACTCCGTCAGATTAGCCATAGTAGCATAAAAGTGACCTTGAACGAATAAACAAATGCACAACAAATATTTTCATATTCATTAGTTTAACATGGTTACAAAGATGTTTTTAGACATCATATTGTTTTATTCTCATTAGATATACCCATCATATACAATTTTTTAGTATTTTTTCCCTATTAAAAAGTTTTCTTTTTCAATTTATCGAAGATAATATCGTGTATAAACGTACTTTTCCTTGTTACACGTAGCTCTATATTGGATACTTTTTAATGCATGGTTTGTTATTTAGATTGAATAATACAAGAAGGATAAAAAAAATATTTTTTAAATGTTTTTGTATCGTTTAAAATAACCTATAGTCAATGTATAACTATAATATGTATAATTATTTTTTTCCGTTAAGAAAGAATTTTTAAAATGTTGACATCCGTTGAACTGAGGTGTAGGTGTCTAAGAGTTGTCAATTTTTAACGTTCAGCAACGGTGTTAAAATTTTGAGTAGTTACTTTTAACTATTTAATGTGAACTCTAAACAATTTTCGATTATTTCTAAATAAGTATATTAGAGTGTTAGTTTTTTTTATAGCTGTTTAAAATCAATTAACTAATATGAAAAGCAATAAATAATTCCAAGGAAAACGGTCTATCACCCATGCTAACTTCAAGACTATATGTTTTTGCTTTTTCTTAACCGATTTCAATGCTTCTTTTTTCGTTTTGTAGAAAATTTAATCAACTACCGAATATCAGTAACAACTAATCACTGTTGGTAGTGCTTTATTTATTAACAGTAAATAAAAGGCAGTTTCGGAGAAAAGCAGCGGACTGCGGACTAACAGATTTTAAATTTTTTTTTTTTTTTTTTTTTTAACTTTAAATCTTTATTCACACCTGT
This sequence comes from Piezodorus guildinii, assembly GCA_023052935.1. NCBI lineage: Eukaryota > Metazoa > Arthropoda > Insecta > Hemiptera > Pentatomidae > Piezodorus > Piezodorus guildinii. The sequence continues at coordinate 79,954,442 of CM041294.1, read as the reverse complement.
AAATAATACAATGAACAATCAGTGAATGTGCGGTCAATTTTAAGAAACATGGCGTGATAGGCATGAGGGAGAGCAGCACCCAGCGGTACCTACTCCTGGCATGAAATTAGTGTATATTACTAAAGGAGAAGGTCTCTCATCCAACTCCTCTTCAGCCTTCTGTAGGCATTTCCTGGCATGAGTGTTGTGGCCATGTCATTGATTAGTGTGTTAGAGTGACCTTGTAGTTTGTCGTGGAAACGTTTGTAGTGTGTCCGTATGTGCTCATTGACGGTTGGCATCTTAAGGTCAGTATGTAAAGTTATGTTGCTAACGTACCACGGTGCTTTTGTAATTGTTCTAAACGTTTTAGCCTGAAAGATTTGAAGTTTGTTAATGTGAGTATTTTTAGCTGTCCCATATAGCTGTGATGCGTAAGTCCAAATACGTTTCAGTAGGTAAGTATAGGTGTTTAATTTCTGTCGAAGTTTTAGTTTCGAGTGTGATTTTTAAAAATTAAATTCGAATTCTAAGTATCTTGAAACGCAAGCGCTAAAATTTAGTGAAGAGTGGTAGGTAATATTTTTTTTTTTGGTTGATCGATTACAAAGGTTCATTATTTAAAATAATAATCCAATAGCATTCATACTAGACTTCATTTTTATTTAAATAATTCATATAAAATTTTCTGATTCCAGAACACCTTACATTTTTTCTCTATCATCTACCATAGCCGAGTTATCAGGGAATTACAACTATTATATGTGACATATAAGATTTTTTCCCGGTTATATAATTAATAGCGGTGTACTGATCCTAAAATTATATAGAATGTTTTCTATATCCTTCAAAATAACTATGTATCAAGCGTTTACTATTCGTCGCGGTGTCTTGACAACTTCTTTATATTTAAAAAAAAATTATAGGTAAAATTTAATTTTTTTTTTTTTACAATTTTTTTAAAATAATTATTTTTTTTTACAAAACATTCATACAACTTTTCTTCATAACACTCATACAATCTTCAATAATAACTGAGTTATTGAATTAAGTAATTTTTAATCAACCGACATTTTAAAACTAATCAACTTATATCAACGTTTAGGTTTTAATTAATCTTTAAATGCCCTAATATTTTTGTACCGAATTTCTAAAACTTGGTCCTGTAGTTCTGGAGAAAAGCCGCGGACGATGTACGGCGGACAAATGGATTTTTTTCTATTCGTTATTCGGTTCCACGTTTCTTAAAACGTAAGCTCCAAATTGTGAATGGGGGGAGGGGAGTAAATTTAATTTTTCTTTTTTTGGTCGATTACAAAGGTCCATTATTAAAAATAATAAACTAAAACAATTTTATTTGTCAGTTGCAAATAAATTTTATATTTTTATCACAGATCATGTTACTATCAGAACAGAAGAGAAGTAGTTAAATTTTAATTATTTATAGTATTGCCATTTTTTAATTACTTCTTAACCGACAATATATATATATATATATATATATATATATATATATATATATATATATATATATATATATATATATATAATTAGCCTGAGTTAAGGAGTTGTATAATAACTGGAAGCATTTAGCTTGCATACAGTTCATTAGAAGTACTAGAGGTGACAGAGAGCACAAAACCAGAGGGCTATGTTGGATAATTACCCAGCCTCTTAGCCCGGGCTTAACGGCAACTATTGTCTTAACAAGCCACTGTATTTCCAGGGATTTCCAGTTCCGATTATCTGTCTTCCGGCTGCTCGTGTGATTATACGAGCAATTAGAGATTCAAACCTCGTTAAAGAAACCTGCAAAAAATACGTAATTAAAAATAATTATTATTAATAAACAATTATTATGAAATGAAAAGTAATTGTTTTTCTTGGACATTTTGTCCCCTAAGAATAATATACAGTGAATAGAGGAAGTCCAATTTGTCTAGCTTCATTTAATACATATTTTTTTAGTCCGATAGTAAGGTATTTAAACTTAATATAAATGAAAGATACAAATAAAAACATCGAATGAGTTTATTTAAGTATTATCAAAGTCAGGATTTATCACTATGTGCGGAAAATTGATTTTTGAGGAGGTGGATAAATAATTGGTGTTTGAAAGTGGTAAGGGAAGACAATATCCGGAGGAAGGTGGGTAAAGAGTTCCAAAGTGTGGTAGCACGGATAATAAAGGACTTTTTAAAGGATGCTGTTCTGTGGGAGGGTAGGTATAGATCGGTAGGTTGAGATCTTGTATTTAGGCTGTGCATGGAAGAGCGCGGAGTGAGAAGGTCAAAGATATAGGAAAGTTTTCGTTCGCAAGGATTGGAATAGGAAGATGGCAAGGAGTATTATAATATATAATGTAAATGTAAACAATTAAAAAAAATACATGTGGTGCGTGCGGGCAAACACGACTTTCACTTACCTTGGTTATTTAAAGCAATTTAATAACTACGGAACAAAGTTACCACCGCTGGGCCGCACTAGTCTGTCTTATCGGACGGCGCGTAATACAAGCATTTTGATATCTATGCTATATATTATTTATAAGGGTCATAAAAAAAAATAAAAAATTAAAAACAATAACTGCCTTTTAAGTTATACTTACTGGCAGAAATCTGAGCTTAGGATGAAGAAACCGCACGAATTACACAAATTTCAAAATAAGCACTAGCTAGACTGTTAGCAAACGTGCAGCTCGTATACAGGTCTGAACAGACAATGATCGATGAAACGCGGTATAAATCCGAGCGCCGCCCCACAGAGTAGAAATTGAAAATCGGCGCAGGGCTAAACGTGTTAAATAACTTATATATATATATATATATATATATGTTCCATTTCGATAGAAACATATTTATTAGATTAAATAGTATATCAGTATAAATCTGGTACATACAACAGCCACTTAAGGTAAGTTAAATTAATAGAGGAACTAGAAATAAATAGAATGAAAATAAATAATATAAAAAATCTGGTGCAAGCAACACACAACTGTTATACGAGCAGTTAAAATATTTAAGAACTATAAAATAAACGTAGAGTTGAATAAAAGTTTAAATTTAATTTAAATAAACACTTTACTCAGTTTCATTAGATACATATAATTGTTTGTTTATTCATTTAACACCAATTTATGCTACTATGGTTAATCGGACGATGCTACAGTGGGAGTCTTAAATGCTTATCCAGGTTTAATAAGGATAGGGATCTCTAACAAGTACCTGACATCGCACAGTCTCCGGACCACCTTTTTACGTCCCATCCGTCGGACGACATAACTAAGGACATTTAGCACCCATTAAAAAGTCTTAGGGACACCTTTTAACCACAAGCTTAACCTGTGACCTTGGTTATAGAAAGCTGTCATGGTAGCCACTACACCAAAGGTGACCCCCTAAAACATATGATTTTTATAAAATAATATATCAATATATGTTTTTTACAATAATCACTCATGTTTATGTCCCATTCGCCACTTCACATTTCTCTAACAGCTTTGTACAGAATATGACATTTTTTTTATTTTTCCAACGATATATTATAATCTGTATTAATATCCTCATATTAGGAATAAATAAATTACTTTAAACACTTTTTTTGCTTTTTCCTCCTTTAGTTGGTTCATTTTTTTCGAACATACAAAATTAGAGATACTTTAAAGAAATAAAATTATAAAACATCGACATTTAAGCCCTGTCTGACTATTTCTATCAGAATCAAACCTACGTGATGTTGAAGCTTAACTATGGAAAAAAGTTAAAATTGAAAAAAAAGTTTAACACGTTCACGCCGGCGCATACCACGTCTGTCTTATCGGACGGCGCGTAATACAGGCATTTCCATATCCATGTTATATATTATTTATAAGGGCAAAATAATAATACGTGATGTTAATGCTCATTTAATTTTACATATAGTGAGTTTAATCAAAATCATTGATGCCGTTTTTTAGAAAATCGTATAAAAGTGCAAAATGCTCGGTATAAAGTAGCACTTTCGGTCAGTCGATTTCGATTAAAACGTTGGTGTTACATCTGAGGTTTATAGTTGTCTATAAAAAATATAAAAATTTTAGTTCGGTAGGTCATTTCGACACATGCACACACACATTTGTCCATGGATTTTTCAATAGAAGGTCGTGTCCGCTTAGTAGGTGTAAACTATTACTTATCTAAGAATAAATTTACAAAAACAATTTTTTTATTTTTGAAATATATTTAGGACTCCTGCTTGCCAAACGACTTACATGGAATCCTCATACAAGACTGAAAAGATAAGAAACTGCTCGACGTTTTCGGCTACTCCAACACTTACTAGACAGACGCTCTAACCTTTCACTTAACTACAAAAGACTCATTTACATGACAATCATAAGGCCTATCTGGACCTACGGAGTTGAGCTATGGGGCTCTACTAAACCATCCAATTCTTCCCGTATCCAATCCTTACAATCCAAAATCCTTCGTAAAATCCTCAACGCTCCTTACTTTGTCACGAACAAAATCATTCATAAAGACCTCCAAGTTCCGTATGTAGCCGATTTGGCCCGTACCAGGTATCATTCCTTCCATGGCAAACTCCATTCCCACTCTAATCCACTAGTCTCAATCCTTGGTTCCTCTACAATCCCTAATAATCCACCGAGGCGTCTGAAGAGAAGATGGCCTCGAGACCTTCTTGTTTAGATTGATTACTAGAGTGCTGCCAATGGGCAGTTTCTCTTCACGTTTTTCATGTACATATTCTTTATCAGCATATTTATTTGATGTATTGTAGTATACAGTTGTAAATTTCAATAAAATATAATTAAAAAAATTTTTTTTTTTGAAATATAGATACGAAAGATAGTTTAGTTGGCGGTCAAAAATTATTAGAAAACAATGTCTTAACTGTTTTAACATCCCATCCTTTATATTTATCACAATTTATCATAGCCAACTAATTAATTTTCATTATAATAGTTTGTATTCTTTGATAAATTTCCTTTTTCCTCATGTTTCACTGAAATATTTCCCTTATTTGACATAAACATTTAAAGTTTTCAAAATGAATTACTTAAAGCAGAAGGATATAATGTTTGGTAAAAACATTTTGTTATAAAGGAAAAAAACAAATTTTAGAATCGGCTTACATCAAGGGAAGCGTAATGCGTTCTTGGAAAATATTTTCTCCAACCCTTTTAGATTTCGCTCGTATACACAGGTAAAATATATGTAATTATTTCAAGTTATTCTCTTTATAACCATCTGTATAGAGAGTTTTCCTTATTGAAGGTTTTATAAATTTCCTATGTTGTTCTCTAATATATTATTTTAACTTTTAACAGAACACATGGATGTGAATCGTAAATAATTATCCTCATTACACGGGAATCACAACCATGTTATCGGATTTACAACTCCTCGATCATAAACTATACGTACTCGCTGCCACAATGTTTTTTTCTCTTACTCCTACTTGTGACATCCCAATTGTTAAAAAATTAGGTTATTACGACAAGAACACACTAATAAGTTACATACATAAAACGTACGAAGAATATACTACTGCATTAATTTTGAAATGTTTTTTTTTTTTATATATTTATTTATTGGAATTTACAACTGTATAACAAGTAATAAAACAAGTAAATTTGAATGAAACATAAAAAAGGCATGAAACACATGTAGAGAAGCTTCCCAATGGAAGAACTCTAAAAATATTCTAAACTAGAAGGTCCCGGAGCCATCTCCTTTTCAGACGCCTCGGAGGATTGTCAGGAATTGAAGAGGAAGAAAGGATTGAAACTAAAGGATTAGGGTGGAGAATGGAGTTTGTCATGGAAGGATTTATACCTCGTACGGGCCAAATCAGCAACATATGGGACATTAAAGGTCTTTTATGGATGAGTTTGTTGGTGACAAAGTAAGGAGCATTGAGGATTTTGGACTGAAGGATTGGTACGAGAGAATTGATGGTTAGTAGAGCCCAGAGCTCATCCGTAAGCTCTTTATTGGTCTTATGATAGTCATGTAGATGATTCTTTTGTAGTAAAGTGGAAGATTAGAACGTTTGTCTAGTAAGTGTTGAAGTAGTCGAAAACGTCGTGCAGCTTCTTGTCGTTTCAGTCTTGTATGAGGTTATGAGGAAGTGAGACGTTTGTCAAGGTGCAGTCCTAGATATCGGATCTGTTCAACCGGGACAAGAGGAGTATTATTGAAGGAGACAGTAGGGCAGGAAGTCATAGGGGTTTTGAAATGTTAAAAAAGAAATATTATTAGCTTGATATATTAGCATATAACCAAAATATTGTTTTATAAAATATTTCGTATTGTTTCGTTTCCACTTAGTTATGTTTTTACTGTAATTGGTTTTGTTTTTACTTTAATTGTTTCTGTGTTGTCTTTTTAACTTTAATTATTTTGTTTTTACTTAAATTCTTTTTATATTGTGTAGGTTTTTGTTTTCAGATTTTTCCTACTGTTCTAATTGTAACATAGGCTACTATTACCATTAACCCCTACTGTAAATATCACGTAAAAGTAGCATGTAATTGGGGCAATTACCACGTGTATAAAGTTTGAGGCGTGTGGCCTATTTTATATTGTAAATATTAAAAAATAAAAATAAATAAAAATTTTAATCTGAATCTATTTAAACTTTTTTTGTTCTGTTTCATGTTTACATTTAGTTATCTACATGTGAAATATTTTGGAATTTTAATAAAGAATCCAAATTTCATCGGAAACATTTTTCTGTAGTTTTTTATTTTATTGTTTTTTTTTGTTTTTTTAATTGAACGTCTCTTTATGCCATGGCTAAACTGACGAAGCTACAGTAGGAGTCCTAATTATTTTCTTATACTTATTTAATTAGGATAAGGAGGTTTAACGACCTGACCTCGCCCAGGTTCCGGACCACAATTTAAGTCCCTTTCGGATGCATTACCAAGGATTTTTACTCCCTTTTAATAAACCCAATGGCCATCTGTCAGGTTCGTACCTGCTAACTCGAGCATATAAGGCTGTCATGCTACTCACCAAAGGTGACCCCTGTACCGTAGCAAATCTGAGAAATTTGCAGAAAGAACAAAAATTCCTTATTATTATTTTTTTTTTTTTTGTTTGTTGAATAATTCACCTTGGAACACTCCAAAGCTTGTATTTATTTTCGGATGTTTCTTTTAACATTTCTTTTGAACCAATATCTCTTTGTTGTTTTAGAACACATGATTAATTAATTACTACAGAGCATAAAAATCTATAATTATTTATTTACTATGGATAACATTAGTTACCTCAAGTTATAAATTGTTTTTCTTTAATTTATAATGAAATCAAATGTGCAATTAAAGAACATAATTAGCATAACAGACTTCTATCCCTAACGTTGCTGGTTCAAACCTCAGAGATGGCCCTACGATTTTTTAATGGGAGTAAAAATTTCTTGGTTATACCGTATTTTTTCTATATTCTTTAGCTTTCCAACGGTATAATATACATCTATATTCCTGTTTTTGTTTCCAAAAAACACAAAAAAAATTCCACTTTTCTCATATATTCTATTCGTTCAACTTATATATTAATCAGTTCTTTATCAATGCTAAAAAGATAATTTGGTCATTTTTATAAAATCTACAAAATTAAATGTACTTCAAAGTATCGGCAGTTAAGCGCTGTTTGGCTATTTCAGTCAGAATGAAACCTACATGATATTACAGCCCATTAAATTTTACATCCATATAGCGAGTTTACTCAAAATCGTTGAGCCGGTTTTGAGAAAATCGTAAAATGGTGTAACATGCATGGCATAAAGTCGCTCTTCTGGTTAGCTGATTTTGATAAAAAAAAGTTGCTGAAAGATCTCGGGCTTATAGTTGTCTTAAATATGAAATTTTAGTTTCGTACGACTTTTCGTTTTTTCGATTGACACTCATACCTTTTTGCTGCACTTGTTTTTTTGACTTAAAGGACCCTAAAACGTATAAACTCGTATTCGAAAATTTCACGATCGCAATACTTTCTCTTACTAATTATTTTATAAAAGTAAATAGTAAGTAAATGTGTAACAATATATCATTATGTTTATGTTGTAAATTATAATAATAATCAGTATATACTTTATTATACTCTAATTTACTTGACAAATAGAGCTTGATGGTGACTGACTGGTCCTTACCTTAGAGTTGTGGAAGTGATGATCTCAGCAGCTGGCCAAATCTGTTCTCACTTCTAGAGGACTGTTATAGCACTAATTATCTATGTAATGTCTGTCTGACGTCGTTAAGCAATATGATCAAAATTAATAGGATATATTTTAAAGAGTTTTGTAATATTATCTTGGTATGTAATATGAAAAAAAAAATTTTGGCTTTATTATTTCACGCTGGGAGGGAAAAAACAACCACCAAGCAAACTACTAACGGACGGTTCTTCATTGCTATACACACTGTATATTTTGTTAACCGTCTGTGCAGCGAATTTTCTTTTTCGGAAATAAAAAATCATTAAATGACAAAAATTTTTTTTTTCTCTTTCATTTTTAGCTAACCACTTAATGATAAGGAATTTCGGTTGAAACTGATGTATAAAAGCGCCCTAACTAATCCTTTTTTAGACTATGTTTACATTATTGACGAAGGGACATTTTAGGTTTTTTTTTTTTTTTTTTTACTCGGTCAAGCTCTTTTGATTTTGCACTGAATTTGATTTCCTGATCAAAAATGTAATAGAGAATATTTTTGTTATATACATTTTAAATTCCTACCGTTTAGGAACTATATTTGTATGAATGAATCAAGTCAATGTAAGTTTATTATTAAAAATTGAAGGTTTTAGTAGAGTATTTTATTTTTTATTTATTTTTTTTTTTTTTTAGGTCGATTACAAAGGTTCGTTATTTAAAATAATAATAAACCAAAAGCATTTATTCTGAACATTCATCCAGACTTCTTTGCTGTTTCCTATTATTTTCTTTCGATATTTATTTAAATAATTAAAAAACAATTTCATGATTGCAGAACACCTTACATTTTTTCTCTGTCATCAATAATAACTGAGTTATCAGGGATCACATCTTTTAGAAGTTGTGACTTGACCAAATAAGAATTTTCTTTTTGTTAGTTCATCGCAGTGTCTTGATCCCAAAAATGTTTTCGATTTTTTCTCTATCTTCAATAATAACCGGGTTTTGGGAGAGTTGCATCTTCTATAATTTGTGACTTGAATGTTTATTTATTAAAGTGAAAGTCATGTGTTGTCCACACCTGATTATTTATTTTTTATAATTTTTTTTGGTTATGGCAAATCTCCATATTTCGCCCTTATTACCACTCTATAGCCCAGTAAAATAAGGATATTTGAGGAAATTAATTCGAAAAAAGCTGGAAATCATTTTAATACCTCTTATTGTTCGAAATAAAAGTAACCTGAGTTTGTACCATCGCAGGTGGTTAGCTTAACTTTTTGGAGCCAAAAAACTTTAAATTATTCGCATATGTTTCAGTTATTCACCTATAACTGGAAAATGGTGTCTCCTACAGAAAATAGTTTTCTTTCCAAAATAAAAGAATGTTAAATTTTCTTTCTAAAACTTATCTTAGTTTATTGAAATCGGTTCAGTGATATTGCCGGAATCGTTCGTCCAAATAGGCATATTTTTCCATTTTTGTTGAAAACCCGATTTGGTCACTATGCATATGTAGGCCAGAGTTGAAAAAAAAAGTATATATTAAATTTGGATTATCCTAAATATAATTTCATTTCTATTTCTATAATGTTGTATTTTATATAGCACGTTAGAGGTATTCGCTCAATCGATAGGCGTGCTTGAAGACTCAGACTCGTGAAGGAATGAATGGGCGGCTGCCGTGCCCTTACACCATTACCAGGCTAATTACACGCTACCCTAGCGGGTCTTCATTACCCCGCTAGCTCTTTGTTAATAAACTTAAATTCCAAGTCCCATGTCCTTTAATGGCCCCTGTAAATTTGAAAAACTAACCTTATAAAATGTCTCCACCCAAAAGTCGACTAGACACTTAGACTCTACTCGGTTCTTAGTGAAGTATTTTTAGTTTCACTTACATGTATGGGTCAATCTATTTGATGAAATCGTTGAATTTTCATTAATTGTACCGCTCAGCATTTTTGATTTTCGTGATTTTTTTACCATTTATTCTCCGTAAACAAAAAAAATTCGGTCATACTTTTATTGATGCAGCCGTTTTCGGTCGAAACATGTGATGGGGAAACCTTTCTAATTCCTGTAATTTTTTGAATATTAAATCAAAACAAAAATTAACAATAAGATAAGGACACCCTTTGTATTTTTTGTCCCCACAACTCATTACCTAAATAGTGAAGAAAGATGTTAAAAAAATTCTCGAAAATGAATAAAAAACGATATTTTTAACGAGGTAAAAGTATATAAAGAAAAGAGCCTCACTTTCAATTATTTTTTCTTATATAGCTAAGTCATAGCCCTACTTGCTGTAAAATTTCGATCTTGAGAACATAGTCCTTTTTTGTATATGAATTTGTATAAAATATGAGATGTAGTGAAGGATGAAAAATGTTGTAGCAAGGAATAAGTCTTGAAAATGGGGAAACAATCCCGAAACGTCGACTAGGATGAAAAAATGTTAAAAGACTTATGAAATAAAGTGATTAGATGATGAATGGAAGGTAGTGTGTGCTTTTTTAAATGTATAAATTTTCAAAATTAGCAAACATTTATTTTTCGCTATGTTCACACGGAAATCTTTTAAAGTGTGGAGTGAAAACTATGAAATTAATACAGATTACCTATCTATACGACGGTGTTTAAGTTATAAAAATTTGGTTTTAGAGACAAAGGTGGTTCCGGAGTTATAAAATTATCTTAAATGTTAAAATAACGTTTTATTGTTGTTTTTTTTAAATATTAACTCCGGCGTAAATGATAAATCAAGCTCAACACAATAAGTTTTATATAACTAAAATTTCATATTTTAAAAGTGTGTCTGTCTTAGATCTTACAGAAACTTTTTCAACAAAAAGTTCGAGAAACTTTAAAAGAAGAAAATTTTAAATATTGACATTTAAGCCTTGTCAGACTATTTAAATCAGTACAAAACCTACTTTAATTTAAAATTGATTTTTTTTACATCAATATAGTGAATTTAAGTAAATTGTTCCAGGCGTTTATGAGAAATTTTTAAAAGTGTGATAAATGTTTTGTATTAATTGGCTCTCATGGTTGGGCAATTTTGCTGACAAAGTTGCTGTAACATTTCTGGAGTATGCTATTCTAAAATATGAAATCTCAGTGAGCTAGAATTACCAAATACTGAGGTAAGTCTAGCTCGAAAACGATAAGTTGTTACGACTGAAATTTTATATTTTGTCTGAGATGTTACAGCAACATTTACAGTAAAATTGACAAGCTAAAACAGCCACGCTATACCACGCATTTTTCACGTTTTTACAATTTTCATTAACACAGATGTTAGGATTTTAATAACTGTTCTTTTTTTTAAAGTACCTTTAATTATGTAGATTCAAAAAAATTAACCATTTCTTCTTTTTAGTACTGTTAAAACATTGGTAAATGTACAATATTAACCCAATAAAGTTGAAAAGAGCAAAACAGTTTTGATTTTGTTATACATAATTGGTTTTTTAATGATATGAACAGTAATATAGACGTATAGTGTATCGTTGAAAAACTAAAAATTTTGGAAAAATATAACCTTACACCTAAAGTTTAATAGGAAATGGAGAGTGAAGAATAGCGGATGAAACTGATTGATGTAGATAATTAAAATTTTTGCAACGGAGATAAGTGAAAGCCATGTGTTGCGCGAACCACGATTTTTATAAATGGCTAAAAGATAATATGATGAATTTTTTCAAGTCTACAAAATTAAGGTACTTCATAGGAAGAAAATTTTAAATGTCGGCATATAAGCTCTATGATTCTATTCAATAAGAAACTTACATGAGATTAATGCCGATTAAAGTTAACATCATTATAGAGAGTTTATTCAAAATCGTCTTAGCCGTTTTTGAGAAAATCGTAAAAAGGTGTAAATTTTTGTTTTTAAATATATTTATTGGTTTTTACAACTGTATAATAAAATACATTTAGTAAATGTGATACAAGATATGTTGACATGATTCATATGTGGGGAAACTAACCATTGGCAGCTCCCCAAACACTATGTTAAACTAGAAGGTCTCGGGGCTATTTTCTTTTCAGACGCCTCGGAGGATTATCAGGGATTGTAGAGGAAGCAAGGATTGAAACTAGTGAGTTAGAGTGGGAATGGAGTTTGTCATGAAAGGAGTGTTACCTAGTTCGGGACAAGTCAGCAACAAAGGGAATATTAAGGTCTTTATGGATGATTTTATTTGTGACAAAATAAGGAGCATTAATTTTTGATTGTAAGGATTGGAGACGAGATGAATTTGATGGTTTAATAGAGCTCCAAATCTCTACTCCGTAAAAAAGGTGTAAATGAATCGTATAAAGTTGCACTTTAGCTCATCCTATTTTGGTGAACGATTTAGTGTAACATCTTGTGCGTAGTTATTTTAAATATATAATTTCACTTAAGTACGAATTTTCGTTTTCGTTCTAGACTTACCAGACAGACACAAATACTCAGGGTCTTTTATCAAGACTTAGTTTTTTTGTACTCAGGTTTCCCTAAAACGCGTATTTCCGTTAAAAATCGGAATTCGAAAACTTTCTCGATCGCAATAATTCCTCTGACTAATAATTTCAAATATAGGTATGTGAAAGTAAGAGATAAAGTAGAAATAGATATTAGAATAAAATAAAATACAACGAAAAATATATTAATTACATAAAAAATACGATATAAGGATAAATTTAATTACTATCAACCACTGTTTTTACCATTGCGGATGTTGTCATTAATTTAATTATTCGTTTTAAATATGTTCATAGTTATAACTTTATGAAACAAATACAATAAATATTACATTTCTTTATCCAATTTGGAATATACTTAAATATTTTATGAAAACAAACGATCCTGCGAATCTAGCTAATATAAACCACAATTTATCACATTGTCTGTTAAATTAATGATAAACATGTCAACACTACATTATAAAATATACATCATGTTAAAAAAACAACAAAAAACATTAAATTCATTGAGTCGCAAAAAAATATATACATTGACTTTGGAAACTATAACAAATATATTACAAAACCAGGTAAAAAGAAAAACAATAATAACAACGTCATAAAAAAAAAAGATACGATAATGTAAAAAGTAGCAAAGAAAAAAAATAAGTGGACCGAACTAATAATTGAACACCAAAGTTTGTTTTGTTTTTAAGGAGTTTGAGGCGAAAACTTTTAAACCAATTCCGAAAGAAATCGCTAAACATTAAGGTCAAGGAAGTTAGCCAGAAACTAAGCACATACTTTTAAAGTAATAATAGCTTTGTTTAAACCGAACGTGTATTTTATATATTTATAAAATAATAGTAATTATATAATTATGATTATATTAATATATAATTTCATTTACTTTAGTTTGCGTATAGCATTCAACACTAACTAATTAATTAATTTCACTTAGCTTATTTCGAACTGTGATTGTGAACATTTCTATATTCGAGTTTTCATCGGAAATACTAGTTTGGTTTAAATGACCTAACCACGCAAAAACGCCTGTGTGTGGTACGTCTAGCACGAAAACAAAAAAAGCCATACCAAACTGAAATATATAGTAAGTCAAAATATTGAGATCTTATACATTTTCAAATTTGAGTTTTCATCGGAAATACACGTTTTAGGGTTCTTTGAGTCGAAATGACCAAGTCCCGCAAAAAGGTGTGTGTGTATGGTAAGTCTAGCGGGAAAACGGAAGGTCGTATGAAACTAAAATTTCAAACTATACGCCCGAGATGTTAAATCAACTTTTTCATGCATTTGCATGAATTCATCAAAAACAGCAATATCAATGTATATATGTTTTATTCTGATTGGAATGGTATGACAGAGGTTAAATGCCGATATTTTAAATTTTCTTTCTCTAAAGTACATATAGTTTTGTGTTTGTATAAAAATAACCATATTATCTTTTTAGCATTGATAAAAAACGAATAAATATATGAGTTGAACGAATTAGTTGTATAACTAAAAGAGAAATTGGCAATAATGTTTTTTATGCAATTTTTTTGTTATTGAATATATAAACTGTAATTTAGATTATAATATGCCATTGGAAAGCTAAAGATTTTAGAAAAATATTATACTATATACGAACTGGTAAAAGTAACGGAGAGTGACGAAAAGCCGATAACACTTACTGATATTTGTAGATAATAATATAATATATAATTTAATAAAACATAGGTTTCGATTAAAACTCAATGTAATTATTTCATAAACTATATTTATATCTTCAAATGTATTTAAAGGCATTTTTAATATATTTTAACAACGGAGATAAGGGAAAGTTGCGCGCACCAGCTTTTATTGTTTTTCGACAAATAACAACGATATGGATGTGTAATATACCGTTTGAAAGCTAATGATTTAAAAACAAAAATATTATCTTTAAAAAAAAAAATTGTAAAATTAATGGAGAGTGATGAAAAGCCAATGAAAATCAACTAATTTTGTTTATGATAATATAAAAGCTTATTTATTAAAAGACGTGTTTCTATCCAAGCTCAATGGAATGAATTATTTAACCTTTTTTCATCTCGGTATCATTCAACTATATTTAGAAATTCTTAAATTGATTTTGACAACGGAGGTAAGTAAAAACAGTGTGTTGCGCGCACCAGATTTTCTTATACTTAAGAAACAATCTTTTAAATGTATTATATTGTAGAAGCTGGAGGAAGTTAGCAAGAAACTAAGCACATATTTTTATGGGATATTTAAGCACAAGATATATTAAGGACCTGCTTAGACAACTTAAGTTAAAGGATGCTTAGCCTAGAAGTGGTCCCATACAGATCACCTAAGCCCCCTCAGTAAGTATGAACCATACTTAGCATAACTTCGGTCCTCAAAAGCTTTCTTTATCCAGGTTTTATTTTTAGTGCGGTCGTTTTATAGTGCCTATTATCCTATATTATCCTGTTTATCTTTTTATTTTATTTCTATCGCTGAATTCAATTCCACTTTATTGATGATGCATTCGTCCTGGAATCGTATGAATTTTTTTAGCATTTATTTCTTTCATCAATTTTCTTATATTATTTCATTAGTAGTTTCATCAAAATCGTTTTTAAGAAAATTTTAAAAATGATTAAATTCGATAAAACAAAATAAGTTCCTCCTTGAATAAGTTTTCACATCCCGGGCTCACACTTTTTTTTTTTTTTTTATTTATCTTTTTGGTATTCACAACCACTATAGCTGTCACAATTTATAAAGACGTATAACCAGTTAACTTATAGGCATAACAATAAATTAATCAAAGATTTTTAAAAAGTTGAACTAGCCACACTTTCAATTTATATTCAAGGAAACTGGCCTATCACCACTGCTAAGTACAAAACGATTTATGTTCGCTAATTCTTAACCAACTTCAATTATTTCCTTTATTTATTGTTTGTAGGGAATTGAATTCTCTACCGAATTACAATAAAGAGAAGTCAAAATAAATTGTAAACTCTATGCCTCTTTTTCATCATTCTTTTAAAAAATAAGTGTTATGTGCGAATATATGGGTAAAAAAATATGGTGCGGGCAACACACGACTTTCACTTATCTCCATTTTAAAAATTGATTAAAGAATTTTTAAGCACAGTTAGAGATAAAAATTAATGAAACCATTAAAGAATTAATTAAATTGGATTTCTATAGAAACATGTGTTTTATTAAAAAATCTATTATATTATTATCTAAAATAATCAGTTAGTTTTATCGGGTTTTCATCAATATTTATTACTTCGACAAGCTTGTAGGTAAGACAATTTTTTTCTAAAATATTTAACTTTCCAACGGTATATTATACATGTATATTACTGTTATTATGTTCAAAAACGAAAAATTGCATTAAAAAATATTTTTTCTGTTTTCTCCTTTATTTGGATATCGAATTCGCTCAACTTATACATTTATCTGCTTTTAATCAGTGGTATTAAGATAATTGGTCATTTTTATAGAATCTACAATACTTTCCCTTACTATATATTTCATATATAGGTAAGTGCAAGTAATATCAGTTTTTTTTTCTTAATAATTAATTACTTCGTCCTGATCCTAAAACTTTTCACAGTTTTCTTTACCTCCAAAAAAAAAAAAAAAAAATAGATGGAGATGAGAGGTTATGAATATACGGATTAAAGCTTTGGGCTTCCATTCCACCTTCGAATCCTTAAAATCCCAACTCCTTTTTAACATTTTTAGCCCGAACCAGGTACTATTTCATACATGACAAAATTCATTCCTACTTTAACCCACTAGTTTAAATCCATGTTTCCTCTTCGATCCCTGACAATCCTCCGAGGACGACTGAAAAGGAGATGGGTACACGACCTCCTGGTTTATAATATTTACTGGAGCGTTGCTAATCGGCAGTTTTTTATGTGTTTGTTCATGTCATTTCTCTGTTTGCATATTTACTTGTTGTTGTATTTACAAATAATGTTGTAACTTTCAACGAATAATTATATGGAAAAAAATTCCATATAAGTATTCAATTTAGTGCTAAACCTACTATATTCCCTGTTTGGACTCATGGGAGTTTATGATAAAACTATGATTCTTATATTTAATTATAAGAATATTTTTCTTCATTAACTGTGAATCTCTTTAATGCATTTCATCGTTCCTTTATTATTTTTTATTTTAATATTATTCCTTTGACGTCAGTGAAATAGCTATTTTTATACTTATCAATTAGTAGATAAAATAACTATGATAATTAATCTTTTATGATGGTTCGTTTCGACAGACGAGGCCATGGACAATTTATCGAATCGTCTAACGCATATAAAATTTCGATGCTTTGTTGCTCTAATTACGTGATGTTTATTGATTTTATTATCTCTATCCGTTATGGGTCATTCACTGATTTTAGAGATTGCTGTTTCGAGAAAATAATCCCTGACATTATGGCTATATTTGGAATGGCTTTTATAAAATATTTATTGGCGGAATAATCGATGAAACCCTCCAATCAATAATCGGTTTAGGAATTATTTATCCCGATCGCCATTATACGATTAAGATGATGAATTATGAGTCTACAGGTTATATTTTTTATTCCTATTGGTGAATAATATGCATGTTTTTATTGATTTTCTCTATTATGATAATAATTTCAACTTCGGGTTCACACTCACTACGTAGCTCTACAGCCAGAGGTTTGTTTTTTTATTTATTTAGCGTCGCTTTATCCTACTTTCGCTAATCAGATCCAGGTTTGATCAGGATAGGGATCTTTAACGAGTACCTGATATCGCACAGGCTCGGAACCACCATATTACGTCCCCTCTGAAGGAAGTAATCATAATTAAGTATTTTTTACTCCCATTAAAAAAAAGCTCGGCCTTCCCAAGTTTGTTTCTGAGCTCCCGAAGTGGACCTTGGTTCCCCGACAAAATTGCTTCAGTACTCTCAGCACAACACTCTCCTCCTCAAGTTCCTTACACCGATATTTTCCAAGTTTTTTATTTTTCTTCTAATCCTGAACCCAACTTATTTAGTTCTTCCTCTCCTTCGGTACTATACATTTTTCCTAGCAGAATCCTTTTTTTGTATTCTTGACCCATCCTTCCTTGTTAAGGTGGCCCAACTATTAAATCCTTAATTTAATTATGCAGCGGAGAATGTCACAAGATCCATACAGCTTATATAATTCTCTATTACGTATTATACCTGATTTCAGTACAGATCCATAAACTTTTCGGAGTATTTATCTCTTGAAAATTTCTAAAATATTTATTGTAGGGATGCTATGGGTTAAAGTTTCCTCAGAATATGTCACTACCGGTCTTACCTACGTTTTGTACAAATTTATTTTTGTCGTTCGTGAAAATAGCGATGACTCGAATAGATTACCTTCCACATTACAACATTACACGTATATTCAACTTCTGGTGTTATTTCATTTTTGTTATTAAGCTCTACACTAAGATAGATGAAGGATTTAACGTTTTGAAAAGAAAAACCTTCAATACCAGTGCGTTGGGTCTTCTCTAGCTCTGACTGATTCAAATGTATTTGCTTTGCCTTCATTTTCTACTAAACCAAGCACTTACCTTCTGCCTTCAACAGTTTGAGAAATCAATAAGAGACTTATTCCTTAGCACTAAACAAATATCATCAGCGTATGCACAACTCCTGATTAGATGATTTTAATTATTTACAACTGTGTAATAACATATTTTAAGATCAAATTTAACATTCAATAGAAAAACATGAGAATAGATACATTTAATTGTTATATTCCTAATATCCCGAAGAAATATAGTAATTTTTAAGTAGAACAATTGGGGCTTATTTTTTTACATTTCTTCTAAAGGACCTTAAAGTATCATCACAAATCGAAAATTTTGGGGTATCTCACCCATCTCTGTGCAATACGGTTTGTATTCGGGACCAACAGAGACACGCACATAACCCAGTATTACGTCGAGATAAGTGGCTCTATCCTCGTTACAGATGCCAGTATTTCCTAACTTCCTTCCCCTACCAGGTTATCAGAACTCATCGTCCCAGCTATATCTTCCAATCCCTTCAATTTAAATTATCAATTCAGTCCCGTTCTACCAGATCCCGTCTTTCTGACCTCAACCTCCTCCTCACCGTACTGCTGCCTTTGACAAGTCCTTTTAGCCAAAGCAACCTCTCTTTGGAATTCTATCCCTCCTGAGATCCGTCTTGTAAGAACTGCTTCCTCCTTCAAATCGCTCCTTTTCAACCACCTCCCTTCCCAGTCAAACAGACAATAACTTCAAACTGCAGAAGCTATAAATACCAATTATATTATTTTTTTATGGTAACTTAAATTATCACTGATGAATTAGGTATTTCTGTTTTTTTTTTTTTTTTTTTTTTTCATTCTGAGATGTACATATACTACGGCCTTAATTATTTTTTAGTTTAGTAATTTGTTATTCTAAGCCACGACCACATTGTTTCGGTCATCAATTATGTATGTTTATTTTATTCTTAAGAAACTTTAGTTACAGAATAATAAAAAAGCCATTTTCATCTCAGGATCCTACAAAGAAAATCTATTAAAAACAATTATTGTGATGTAAATTATAAAAACATAAGGTGGTAATTTTAAAACAAAAATTTAAATTATTAAAAGCATATCTCAACCAAAGACAATGTTACATAGTTAAAAATAATAAATGTTCTAAACTTTTACCTCTCGCAGTACCACTGCAGCCAACCTAAATGAGTCAACGGCGCCATCTTTACCCAAACCGTCTTCAACCGCACATTCAAAATCACCAACTTCTACCTCTAGCACTTCAGCGAAAGCCACAATAAAAACCAGCTCCCGGAACCACAAGGGATTTTCTGACCCTGAACCACCTCCAATAATTGAATCAAATATAAATAATTTCCTCTCGTTCGGCAAAGAAATTTCTGATCTCATAGGCCCAGTCAAACTTTCAATGTTTTTCAAGAATAAATAATATAAAAATTAATACCACCAATAAGGAGAGCTATAAAAAACTTATCCTTATTTAAATAATACAAATTTTGACTTCCACGGATACTAGTTGAAACAAGATAAACCATACAAAGTAGTTCTGAGAGGGCTCCACTCATCCACTCTTACTGAAGCCATCAAATGCGGCCTAGAAGAAATTGGCCATAATGTTAGGAATATCTCATGTGTAACATACCCCAAAGAAAAATATGCGTTGCCCAGGTTTTCGTGATCTGGAGCCAGCTAGGAATAACACGGAGATATTTCAAGCTAGACGGCTGGTATATTCGACCGTTCGGTTTGAAGAGCCTTGACAAAAGACAATTATCGTACAGTGCACCAGATGTCAAACATTAGGACACACGAAGTCCTACTGCTATCACCCTGCTAGATGTGTTAAATGTGCCGGGCCACACGCCTCTGATACATGCCTTAAACCCCCTAATGAGCCTGCAAAGCGTGCACTAACTACCCAGAAATTCAAAAACAAACAGGTACCATCGTCCAGCAGCCACCTACAACAACTGCAGTCAGGGAAACTACAGAGCACTCAAAAAAACATTTCTTCGAGATCATCAAGCATCAACAGCCACAAAGACAGGCGCCTCCTAAATCCCCTGTTTTGCTTCCCTTACATTCCAGTTTTGTTGCTCAACCCCTTCCTCCTACATTGATCAAAGGACGAGTAAACTGGGACATATTTCGACTGGACCTGGAAAGCACATTGGACTTGAACACTCCACTCAAGACAAACAATGATATTGATACAGCTGTTAAAAAACTGACTGACTCCATAACTTGTAGTATAATTGACAACACAAAGACCACCAACATTAATGACACTCAACATACAGGTCTGCCACAGCACATTCGATTCTTAATAAAGGAAAAGCGCAGAGCGAGATCGAAGTGGCATAAGACTCGATACCCAGCTGACAAAACTTATTATACCAAACTAACTAACAAACTCAAGTCTAAAATAAAAAAAATACAAAATTCAAAATTTACTGAAAATCTTACTACAACAGACAAATCATTATGGACAACGACAAAAAAACGACTTAAGTTCAAAGACTGTAACCACCCACTGCTGACTGAAAACCAAATCTGGACAAGAACTGATGACAAGATATTCGGACAACATCTTGACAAATATTTATACTCCAAATCCAGATATCCTTAACCCCAATCACCTTAAAATGATAGAATAAGACCTAACTATTCCCCTCCAAATGACCCTTCCACCTAAAGCTTTCCATCCTTCCGAAATATCCAATATCATTCACAGATTACCTGCCGAAAAGCTTCTGGCCATGACTTAATCACTTCCTATATCTTGAAGCATTTCCCTCAAAAAGCCATCCTATTCCTTACCTACATTTATAATGCCGTACTCCTTACTACTTATTTCCCTGCCTCCTGGAAACTGTCCATAGTAAAATTGATTCCTAAATCCAAAAAGTCACCTGAAAATCCATCTTCCTACCGCCCCATATCTCTTTTATGTATAATGGGTAAAATTCTAGAAAAACTCTTTCTGAAACGTATTTATCTTTGATTCCCATCATATTATTCCAGAACATCATTCGGTTTCCGTTCATCTCACTCTACTATCCAGCAATGTCATCGTGTGGTGGATGTTGTCTCCTCCGCGTTGGAGCGCGGATTCTACTGCACGGGAGCCTTTCTCGATGTAGAACAGGCCTTTGACCGAGTCTGGCACCCGGGATTGCTTTATAAGCTCCGACTATTCCTCCATCCTTCCTATTTTGTTATTATCCAGTCCTACCTCGCTGATAGATCTTTCAAAATAAATCACAATAGTTCCTATTCCTCCCTGTTTTCTTTATCTGCTGGTGTTCCTCAAGGCAGCATCCTAGGACCCGTTCTTTATACAGTCTATACAGCTGATATCCCAACCCATCCTAACACATTCCTTTCGACATATGCTGATGACACGTGTGTGACATCAGTAGATAATGATCCAGTTACTGCCTCTCACACTCTTCAATTCCACATCCGAGACCTTGAAGTATGGTGCCAGAATTGGAGGATTAAAATTAATTCTAACAAATCCCACCAGATAACCTTTACCCTTCGTCGTAAACCACTGACTTCCTGCCCTACAGTATCCTTTAATGACACTCCTGTTGAACAGATTCGATATCTAGGACTCCACCTTGACTAACGTCTCACTTGGAATCCCCATACAAGACTTAAACGACAAGAAACTGCCCAACGTTTTCGACTACTTCAACACTTACTGGACAAACGCTCAAATCTTCCACTTAATTACAAAAGACTCATTTATATGAACATCATAAGACCGATATGGACTTACGGAGTAGAGCTATGAGGCTCTACTAAACCGTCGAATACCTCTCGTATCCAATCCTTAAAATCCAAAATCCTTCGGAAAATCCTCAATGCTCCTTATTTTGTCACAAACACAGTCATTTATAAAGATCTTAATATTCCATATGTTGCTGACTTAGCCTGAACCAGGTACTATTCCTTCCATGAAAAACTCCATTCCCACTACAATCCATTAGTTTCAATCCTTGCTTCCTCTTCAATCCCTGATAACCCTCCGAGGCGACTGAAAAGAAGATTCAGTTTCTTCTTTTTTAGATGCTGCCACTGGGTAGTGTCTCGATATGTATTTCATGACAGTTTTACATATTACCATCACATTTACTAGATGTATTTTTATTTAATACAGTTGTAAATATCAATATGTTTTAAAAAAAAAACATAAAAACTTTTACCTAGTATGTAAAATTCCTTATTTGCATCTGGTTAAAGTTAACTCCTTCAATTTTCATTTTAAAAAACTAAGTAAAATTTACCTAAGTAAGGCAATACCTTAGATCTTTGTCCTCAACTGTATTAACGTTTGACCAATTTAAAAACATGCATGATTCTATTAGATTGTTTTTAAATAATTCAAACCTCTTCTTTATCTTTTATATTTTGAATTGCATCCAAATACTAGTATCTTAGATGCCTGAAATCTGTTTTAAAATTTAAGTTTTGTCTATATTTTTGCTTATATATGATTTGTAGGGCTCAATGATTTTTCTATTTTGATATATTTTTCTATATAAAATATTTTTGGTCTTTTAAAGTCTAATTTGTGATTAAGTAAACCTGTGCTCTGTCAAAGCTGTATAATAGTATTAAGTTTTTTTTTAATGTTATTTATTTATTTTATTTTTTATATAGACCTATGTGAATGAATACGAACTACTTTGTGAATACATTTTAGTGGTAAAAGAAAAAGAATTTTTTTTTACTATATTATATAACTTATGAATTTATCTTATTCCCAAATTCAAGACATTTTTGTTTCATAGAGCATATTTTAATTTCTTTTACCTTTAAATTGTTGGATACATATCCTCTATTCGCTCTTTCGAAGTTTTACTCCTATGATAGTCAGTGGAAATGTGGACAGGAAGAATAAGAACTTTCTGGAGAAGGGAGATTTTAAGGAGTTCTTTGCCCGGAGGATGGAAATGCGCTGATCTTGGAAGAGAGAGTTAGGGTCACTTCGTCGTCCCTCGCCTGTAGCAAAGGACTAGAGCTCTTCTCTCTTCACGATTCCTCAGATTTAATGTCCTTCTTCGTTCAACTCCGATAGCTTCTATCTAATAGCTCTGAATTAAATATATATATATATATATATTATTATATATATTTTTTTTTTTTTTTTTTTTTTTAAAGAACCCTCTTTATTATTAAGAAAAAAAAATAGTGACCGTGTGATATTTTATTTTATATATTAGGTAAAAGGATCTCCGGTACATGTAAATTAAATATGGAAGTAAAACGCAGTCGCTTATTTTGAAGGACGAACAATGCCTTAAGATTTCTAATAATATAGTACTGCTTCAATATTTCGAACAGATTTATATAACCATTATTAGACCTATTTTGGTCTATGCCATTCAGCTATGGGGTCCACTAAACTATCAAATTCCTTCCATCCAATACTGCAATCCAAAATCCTACGAAAATTTCTAAATGCTCCTTACTTTGTTACTAATAAAATCATCCATAGAGACCTCAGTATCCCACTAGTTGCTAAACTTATCCCAAAATCGATACTCCTCATTTAATTCCATACTACCATCTCAAACAACCCCGCTTGTCCGTAAATTTTCATATTCCTCTATATTCCGATAATCCTCCGATGCGCCTCAAAAGAAGGTGGCCTCGAGACCTGCTGATAAAATAAACATTAAATTGTTATCTAAAAGGTAACATGCTCATAGGTAGCTTCTTAACAAGACTATTTCACGCCCATATTTGTAATTATATATTTGTTGTATATATTTAAACAAATCAATAAACAATAATATATACACATATTGTTTTTTTTTTAATTCGTTCGAAGAGTGATGAGGCCTATTGTGAATTTCGAAGGTTACACAAGGCGACATTGTGGAACTTGTAATGTAATTGTAAAGTTGTTAGTTTCAGTAAAGAAAGAATTCCCAAAAAGATAATATGCGCCGGACCGATTGTGTAGGATCTGAAATAAGTTTAAATCATGTCCCAGGAAATGATTTTGTGTGTGTTTCTACGTACACTGCCGGTCAAAAATTTGAGACCATCTTTGGCTTACATAGATATATCATGAATAACCTCTATTAATATCTAAATAAAATATAGGGATCTTATTATTTTTTGTATTTATAAACAACTTTGCTAATTAGGTGTAAAGAAAGGTTTGTGACTATCGCAAATAACAAGAAATAGTTTGAATAAATCTAATTATTACTGAGACTTCGGACGTGATAAAAGTAAATTAGAATAAACAATGTGATTTTTATGTTTGGAGCTTTATCTACTGTCTAGTAATCCTCTAAAGGTGATTAAGAAGATAAATTTTATTCTTAGTTTAATGTATCGATTTCTCGACTGCCAAAAATGTAACAAGTTAACTGCACAGGTAATTTTCGTTTGTTTTTTTTTTATTAAAGAACTGATGAAAATATCGAATTTTCAGTTTAATGGAGTAGTGAAATCCACATAATACGCAAAGAGAAAAAATCCGAGCGCCCAAGTGCCACAACAAAAAAATTCAAACAGATCAATTGATCTAAACCATTGGTGGTCTCAAGCTTTTGACAATGTATGTGGTCTGTTCAGCTCTAAAACAAGTTGTATACAACTTAAATTTCATGTTTTAGTGGCGCATGTGCCTGAGATGTTACCGAAGCATTGTTTTCTGTCTTCATGTGATCTGGCGAACCAGAAGAGCCACTTTATACCCTGCCTTTTGAACCATTTTACGATTTTCTTAAAAACAGTTATAACATTTTTGATTAAACTAGCCTTTACCGATGTAAAATTTAATGGACTTTATATCCTGAAGGTTTCATTCTGATTGGAATAGTATGACAGAACTTAAATGCCGATATTTTCTTCCTCTGAAGTACCTTTAATGACTTAATAAATTATTATGTCAATCTTAAACACACGTTTTCTTCGAAACTCGATATGATTTATAACAACAAAACAATTTTTTCAACTTAATCTTAATTTTTTTTTTTTTATGAATTGATTTCAGCAACGATTGAAGTAAAGCCCACCAGATTTGTTAAAAATATTTATACGTACTGTCCTACTAGCAATGTGTAAATTAAATAACAAATAAATTTTCGCGCTAGACAGTCTGTTATACCGTCCCCTTTTTATCTTAACGAATATTTATCAAGAAAAAAAAAAAAGTCGTTGAATCCCGTGCGAAACACGGACCATTTTTTTTTCTCTTCTGGTATAATCAATTTCCCCCTGGCCGACATAATATATACTAGCGCTTAAGGTAATTACAGAGCTGACCTTGGAAGACATTAACCTTGTAAGGCAGGTATAATATCCATCGACCAGCTAATTCGTCGAGCTGGCCCCGTTTCTCTAGCTCTGGACCAGTTTACTGGAAGCTGCTGGAGCCTGGATAAGATCTCGGGGCTTGGAGCTAATGGCCTGGATACTGGATAAGATAGGTAGCGCCTGATTATCTAGCGTTGGATCTGCGATAAGTCCGAGTCTTCTTGGCTACAAGGACAGTCTCTCTTCTGTGGTCTGCGTCCTCAGGGCTCTATAGCGTCTTTCTATAACACGCTGCTTAAGTATTTCTAGGTTCATGTTTATACTTTAAATAAGTTCGAAAAGAAATGGGGGAAAATCTGGTGCGCACGACACCTATACGAATAAACCCATACGAAAAACTCATCCACTATTTAAAATTATTAATATTTCATCAATTGATGTGCCCTCAGCATCATAAATCTACTTACGATGATACTTTGGCTCACTAATAATACAAAACTAGGATAGGACTATTTAATATAAGCCCAGCAGGGAAAATTCCTGAACGAATTCCTTTATTCGTTTGATCTGTTGGAATCGCAGCACTTTTATTATTATTATCTTTACCAGTGTTAGCTGGAGCTATTACAATATTATTAATAGACCATAATTTTAATACACCATTCTTTGATCCATCAGGAGGAAGGGGCCCTATCCTATATCAACACTTATACTGATTCTTCGAGCATCCAGAAGTATATATTTTAATTTTACCAGGATTTGGATTCATTTCTCGTATTATTAGACAAGAAAGAGGGACAAATGAAACATTTGGTAACATTGGGATAATTAATGCAATATTAGCAATTGGAATTTTAGGAGACATTGTATGAGCTCATCACACATTCACTGTCAGAATAGACGTTGATACACGAGCATACTTTACATCAGACGCCATAATTATTGCAGTTCCACGAGGAATTAAAATTTTCAGATAATTGGCAATTTTTTTTTCTTTTTTTTTTCGGTTGGCGCGACAGGCCTTGGAGGCCCTTGGCCGCGCGGAATGGTTTATATTCCACACCGCGATACTCGATGACATTTTATAGGGTAGGGTCATCACTCCCTACGCCTATTTTCGTGGATGGCAGTCAATTAACTGACGGGTCCCACATACCGGGGGAGATTGTGAGTGAATCCCCATTTATTTGCATGCTTGAAAAAGTCCTCCTGGGACTGGGATTCGAACTCACAACTTCAGCGTGGCAGGCTAGCGCGCTAACCACTCAGCCACGGGCTCCCCGCCTTTGGCAACTTTATATGGAGTAAAAATTATGAGCCCTTCAATATTATGAGCATTAGGATTTTTATTCCTATTTCTATTTACCATTGGAGGATTAACAGGAGCAATGCTATCTAATTCTTTTATTGATATCATCGTACATGACACATATTATGTAGTTCCCATTTCCATTATTTATTATCTATAGGAGCCGTATTTGAAATTATAGGAAGATTTATACAATGATTCTCATTATTTACAAGATAACCTATGTTATTATCACTAATCTATGTTGTTAAAGTCAATTTAAGAACTTCAAAATAAAGACAGAGATAAAAAAGGTTGAAGAATAATATCGGGTTTCGTTTGAAACATGTGTTTTATTAAATTTGTTACTTTCACTTACCTATATAGGAAGTATATAGTTAGGAAAAGTATGAAGTGATCCTGAAAATTACCGTATTATGTTTTTCATTGGAAGTACACGTTTTAGAGTCGCTTCAGTCCAAATGATTGAGTCCCGTAAAAAGGTCTATGTGTATGGTAACTCTTCCTCGAAAAAGATATAGTAAATAAATAAACAAACAAAAATATTTACCTCTCTACAACCCATGAAGCGTCTTAGCTTCAGTACAAATAGAGTTCGTACTGTTTCTACGCCAATGAGCTGATTTGGCCGTCACACACACTCTGCCGTCAGCTTACACCCATTGTTTGGTACCCATTTTTTATAGAGGCTGAGTCAGTCCTAGCAGGGAGGGAAATTTGGCTGAAACGACAGATTAAATAATATTGTGCCATAGCCGGGATTCGAACCCAGGACCCAGAGAACAGAGAACTATTCTCGAGACCACGCCGCTCTTACTAAATATATTACTATCACTTAACTGTTTATGAAATATATAGTAAGAAATGATATTGCGATCGTGTAAATTTTCAATTAAGTTTTTCACCGGCAAGGCACACGTTTTAGAGTGTCTTAAGTCCAAATGACCAAGTCTGTGTGTGTGTGTGGTAAGTCTAGCTCAAAAACTTTAAGTCTTATAAAACTGATATTCCACATTTCAGTAGCGTGTATGCCTGAGATGTTGCAGCAACTTTTTCAATAAAATCGAGTAGCCGAAGCCACTTTATACACCTTAGTATATTTAGCACCTTTTTTACAAATGGTCTCAAAAACAGCGGTAACGATTTTATTAAAGTCACTATGTCGATGTGACATGTAATGGGCTTTAATGTCATGTAGGTTTCATTCTGATTGAATTAATCTGAGGACGGCAAACCCAGGACCACATTTTCTCTTTGCGAAATGTTCTCCAGAAATCTTGGGATAGGGACAAAAGTATGTATCTCGCCTTCCTTGACCTCAAAGCAGCGTTCGACTCCGTTCCAAGAAATGAAATATGGGAGGCTCTCAGAGTTAAGAATGTCCCAAGGAGCTTGGCGGAAGCCATTAAATCCATATATCAAGAACCAAAAGGAGTAGTAAGGCTGAACGGACAGGAGTCGGATGTCTTTAGCATAGCAAGGGGGGTCAAACAAGGAGACTGTTTAAGCCCTTTACTATTCTTGCTCTACATGGATGAAGTGGCCACCATATATAAAAGAAGAACGGAGAGGACCTTCCTGGGCCGTGGAAACCTTCGCCCAGTGGTGATTTAACTTTCACAAGTTCTTGTGGCGGACAACGTAGATAATTACAGCAAGCGGTAACTGAATGGCATAACAAGCTTAGCCGAAAAGGAATGAAAATAAATACCAGCAAAAGCAAGATTCTACAAGTGGGAAGGCAAGCGGAAGATGTCCATATATACTGTAACGGAGAGGAAATGGAAGTGGTTGCGGATTTCACCTACCTCGGCACAGTAATAGAAAAATCTGGGAAAGTAGACTCTGAAATATGAAATAGAATCATGAAGGCAAATGCAGTCTACTATCAGATATGCAATAGTGTAGTAGGGAAGCGAGAGGTGGGTAGAGGTGTTAAGCTCCATATCTTCAAGTCAGTATATTTGCCTATACTACTATATGGAGCTGAAAGCTGGATATTGACGGACCGGCAGGAGAGCAGAGTCACAGCTGCTGAAATGAAGTTCCTGCGAAGAATAGTGGGAAAGACGAGAAGAAATTGTCTAAGGAATGAGCGGATTCGCCAGTAACTGGAGGTTGCGCCGTTAAAGGAAATTCTGCAAACCCGTCAGCTGATGTGGTTCGGCCACGTTATTAGAATGGAGGATCACAGAGATCCTCTAAAAACTATGGATTACTTGCCAGATGGGAGAAGGCCTCGGGGGCGACCAAAGATGTCCTACCTGGAGTACGTCGACATGCTTTGCAAAGGAAGAGGGAAAGATCTCCGCCAGGCCAGGAACCTAGCTGGTGATACAGAGAATTGGAGTCGGTGGCTGAACGCTCCCCTACGCTGATACGGCACTACAGGGAGAAGCAAAAGAAGAAGAAGAATTAATCTGACAGGGCTTTAATGCCGTTTTTATTTTAATTTTTTTTTCCCCTGCCCCTAAAGTACCTTTAATTTATTAGATTCCAAAAAAATAACCATATTCATATTAATGTTATGTAAAGTGACGAATAGAGCATACATTTAAGTGTTTATTGTGCATTATAAAGTTTATATTGTTATTTTAAAACAAAAAAATCTAAAACATATGTTTTCAACAAAGCCGAAAATAATTCTTTAAACATTTTTTAACACTAAATTAATTCAGTAGCTCTTAAATTCATTTTAAAAACCGAGGTAAATGAAAGAAATGTGTTTGTGCGAACCCGATTTTTTAAATGTTCCTCAACAATTTTATCGGACATATATTTGTGAAAATGCAGTTGAAAATTATACAATAGTAGAGGTTTAGTTATAGTTGATTTGATCGCTGCCTGGTACATTACTGTCGGTAGAATGGCCATAATGCAGCCCAACCGACGTACACACACAGAGTATTCATGGTCACTGTTAGAACGTGCAGAACGATTTGCGACCTTTTGTTGAGCTGATTGGACGAGCCTCAACCAATACAAAGCAGCGAGCCATTAGGGTCCTACCCTTTCCCTAGTTGTGCAATCTCATTGGATGCTATCAGCCAATAAAACCATTGTTTATCCTCCTGTATTTCCTTAGTCTTTCAAATAAGTTTAAAATTCTTGCTACTAAATCGTTCTTCACTTATTAATGATATCTATTAGATTGGGTTGTAAAATAAGTTCTTAGCGTTTTTCAATATTTCAATTTAAATCCTCTCTGTGTTTACTTATTAAATTATTACACAATGGTTTATTTTTTCCAAATAATTATAATATTAGGGTATAAAGGTATATTGCTGCTTATAGGCAATTGAGTAATATAAAAAGTAATAATTCAAAGGATAATGGCATATCACTACTGCTGATTTCATAACGCTATATCTCTGCTAGTTCTTAACCAATTTCAATGATTCTTTTTTTTATTTTGTCGAAAATTTAATTCTCTATCAAATGACATAAATTATTTATTTATCAGGACAGACGGATTCTACGCATCTTGAAACGTAACCCCTCAAATTTTGAGGGGGAAGGGGTAATTTTATGTTGTTTTTTTGGTCGATTACAAAGGTTCATTATGGAAATTAATAAACCAAAAGCATTTATACATGGCTACTTTACTATTTCCTTTTCTTTCGATTTTCATTCAAATATAATTTTCTGATTTTAGAACACCTTACATTTTTCTTTATCATAAATAATAACTCAGTTATCAGGGAACTTCATTATTGAAAATAATAAACCAAAAGGATTAGTTAATGTGCTTTTATGCATCAATTTCAACCGAGATTCGTTATCTGTAAGTTGTATTTTATGTTCTAACTTAGTTAAAAATGTAAGATAAAAAAAAAAAATCATTCTTGTCATTTGATGACCGAAATTACCTGAAGAATAGGAAAATGTAATAGATCAAAATGGGTTATATATAATTGAATAAAAATATTCACAAGAATCTGAAGATTTTATTGAAATCACCAGTAAAAAACTCTCCCAACTTATTTGACAACCCAATAAATATTATGGAGATATGATAGCATTGCAATGATTGCAATTGACACGAAAATTATCCGCGGAAAATTCATCCATTGTTAGGTTTTCAATAGCGACCGCAAGTAGGTCACGAAGTAATTTTCTTTTCAGGATATTAGTGGCAATTTTCTAGAAAGGCAGTTTGAAAGATTATCGAGTTTATCCTCCGGGCGAGGATCGGTGTCACTTTTATTTGCTTTGTTCCAATTATTTGACCTTATATGACGTGGACCGTTAGACAATTCGATTTTAAAAAATAAAACTGGTGCGTGGAACACAGGACTTTCACTCACATTTATAGTTAAAATCAATTTAAAAATTTTTAAATGAAGTTAAGGTTTGAAAAGGTTGAGTATCCAGATAAATATTTGTTTTAGATTTAATAATACTTCAATAAACATTATAACATACAACAATCAATAAAATATTGATAAAGAAAAAATATCGATTGCAGGCAAAACACAACTTCACATAGCTCCGTTTTTAAAATCAATTTAAGAATTTTTATATAAGGTTAGACTTCGAAAAACGTTAACCGATTTAATTGAGTTTCGAAGGAAACGTGTGGTTCAAAATGATCTAGCAATAGAAATTATTATATAGAGAAATCATTCAATTTTATCCCCTGTTTATGACTTCAGCTTATACTGCTTTTTATATAAGATAACTTTTTTTCAAGACTCTATAGCTTTCCAACAGTATATTATGCATCTATATTTCTATTCCTGTGTTCAGAAAAATTAAAAAATATATATTTCCTCTTTTCTCCGTTAGTTAATTATCAAAGCCGTCCATTTTGTTATATTTAACAGTATTTTATTAATGCTAACGAGATGATATGTGGTTACCTGTACCATGGTGGTTAGTATAACAGTCTCTTATGCCAAAGGTCCCGGGTTCCAACCTGCAGGTGGCCCTAGGATTTTTTAATGGGGGTAAAAATCCTTAGTTATGCCGTACTCCGGAGGGGACATTAAAAGGTAGTTCCGAGTCAGTGTGATGTCAGGTACTCGTTAAAGATCCCTATCCTAATTAAACCCGGATAGGCAATATTTAGGACTCCCACTGTAGCATCGTCCGATTAGTCACAGCAGCATAAAGTGACGTTAAATGAATAAACCAACAAAATGATATGATTTTATTTTTCGAATCTACAAAACTAAAGGTACTTAAGTCACATGTAGTGGAAAAAATTATCAGCATTTAAGCCGAGTCAAACTATTTCAATCAGAATAAATGTTATATGAAATTGAAGTCCTTTAAAGTTTACTTTATACTTTCCTTACTATATATTTGATATTTATGTAAGTGAAAGTAAAAATTATTAAAGGCATATTATAATAAATACTATAATGGCGATATTTCAAATATCTTTTCAGTCGTATATTAATAATAGAATATTATTGTGGATATCATTTTTTACAGTTACTTCTTAACATGCCGAGCTACTCCTGTTCGAATGTTTTCATCAAAGAAAATATTTTACATTTAGATGCATAAGTCTTGTTAGAAAAGCCAAAATTGGTTCGGCAAGAATAATTAAAATTGGAAAAAACAAGAAAAAAAAAATCGAAATCCCAACATGGCTGTAATCCAAGTGCGGAAGACTGAACAGTTGTAAATAAGTTCTGTGAAAAGCGAGTACCCACTGTCTCAAGACTGTTGCCAAAATTAAGTTTGTACAAAGGATTTTGCAGGTCTCTGTTGTTTTCTTCCGAATGTTTACATATTTAAAGTAAACAGTTACTAATCCTCTACCTTTGTATTATAAACATTAGCTTCCCAATCAGTTACCCACTTTTTAGTATACCTCCAAATATGAACATGGAAACACTCGATTTTCGAGTAATATTTTTGTACGAGTTTAAACTCGGCCATTCAGCAGCTGAGGTCGCAAGAAATATTTTCAAGGCGTTTGGGGAAGGGAGTGTTAATGAACGGATCATTTTCCGTTGGTTTGCTAAGTCTTCAGCTGGGGATACCGACTTGGAAAACCTGCCCTGAGGAAGACCTCCGTCCGTAATAGACAACGATATCCTCAAACATACAGTAGAAGGAAACCCCTACCAAACAGTTGAAGGACTCTCAGCACAACTAAATGCAAGTGCATCTACCGTTTACAGACATTTAAAGTGTATTGGGAAAGTAAAAAAGCTCTATACATGGGTCATGATCTCACTGAGCGGCATGTTTCAAAACATACCGTGCAAAAATTGAAAAAACTGGGCTACGAAGTTCTTCCGCACCCACCATATTCTCCCGATTTGTCTCCAACAGATTACCACCTGTTCAGGAATTTAGACAACTTCGTCAAAGGAAAACATTTTGAAAATGATGATCAAGTGAAAAGTGCGTTTTCAGATTTCGTTCCACTTCAAAGCTCAGAGTTTTTCAGTTCGGGAATAAAAAAGTTGGTGTCACGTTGGGAAAAATGTGTAGAAAAAGAAGGTAAATACTTCGAATAAAATTATCTTGTTTTCATATCTTATTTTCAATAAAAACCCTTTACCTTGAAAACGGACATTTCATGTGATACAACCCTATAATAAAAGTAATCATCCATTACAAAAAGTTAAATTTGACTGAAGAAAAATATAGACAATAATTATTGATAAACATATAAAAAAAAAAAAAAAAAAAAACCTGTACCACTACAACCCATGAAGGGTCTTGGTGGTGGATAAACATATAATTGTTTCAAATATTATGTATTCTCTTTTGAGATGTATACAAGAGGTCATGGTATAATATATGGTTAACTAGTAATATTATGGGAACATTAAATTTGCTTCTCAACTTAAATGTTGATTTCCAAAAGTTGCCAATGGTCATTTTTACAAAATTTATATTTTAGCATAAATCCGCCATCTGATTTCATTTCTTTTTGTTTGAAAATAAATGTGTAATTAGTAAGTTTAGGAAATAATTACATTTCTGAAAGTCCTTTGAAAACCTGTTTTATAAATGTAATTAGTACCTTTTGGAACTAATTACAAATTCAATTTCATTCATAATCATACTGAAACATTAAAATTGAAATTGAATTTGATAAAACTTATATGGTTTCTTACTATACTTACCTTTTTGCGGTACTTGGTCATTTGGACACAGTGGACCCTAAACATGTAAACACTTTCTCTTACTATATCTTTCATATATTTGTGTGTCTATACTATATATATATTATAATATATATATATATATAATATATATATATATATATATATAACTGAACCGATGTCACTGATACTGAACTGAACCAATGAGCGGGATGCAATTTGGCGTCGAACGACTCAGCACCACACTGCACACCAAATGTAACGCATTTAAAGTACCTACTCTTTAAACTGCACTATTTTCGGCCTAAAATTGGTATCATACTACTATACCGAATCCGGTAAACGTGTAATGATGCGCCAGATTAGTGGATCCGCTTTTTCCTGATTGCAATCCCTTGCTCTTCTTGAATCAGTTTTTTTATTTCCCCTGGTGAAAAGAAGCTGTCAGATAGATGTGAAGAAGGCTGAAAGGCCTGAGCTGCAGATTGCGAAGGCTGTCGAACACATTGGCACACCAGAGCCGTGGGGTACGCCACATCTGGGCCCCACCTGCTCTACCCTGGTCAGCTCCTCTCAGGGGGCCCTGGTTCCGAACCCATCTCCCTCCTATCTGGTATTCATCGCTCAAACCTCAACTTCTGTCCTCTCTCGGGAATCCAAAATTTTGGGATGGATTCGCACCGATCAGCATGAAATGTAGAACGAAACTTTTAATACCACGGTTAGCCTTAGGTAACTAGAAGGTCGAGGTATCATCTTCACATGCGCCATTCCATTTTAGTTTTATCTTCATTAGAGTTTTGTAAGTTTCGATTTGTATTAATCTGCCAAAAGTTAAAAACTATCAAATCATATTTAACCTTTGGAGTCCCAGATTAGGGAAAAACAGATGAAAAAAAAAGAACAAATTATAAAAAATAATTAATTTTTTGACACGATTGGCAAGCGCACAGTGGTCAAACATCAAATTTATTTGCTAAAATCTAAAGCTTTTCTACATTTTACGTTAAGTCCCAAAATACGGGGAAAATAATACAAAAAATCTAATTATGGCTCGAAGTTGCTGAAACCTGCTAATAGATGTATTTTATATCATTAAGGAAACTTCAAATTATAGATTGTAAATCTTTTATTCGGAGTATTGTGTCTGAAAAAAATTATGTATCATCCAAAACGCAAAAAATCGTAAAAATTCTTTGTAATATTTAAAGACTAGTAGGGTTGATGATACAAATCCTACAAAGTCATCCTTGGGGTAACTTAGGGTTTATATAGTTTTACGTTATTGAATAGTGGCATACATTTACAAATTGCTAAATTAACTCTACAGGTAGATTGAAATTTATATTCAATAACGAGTTTAGAAATATAATGTCTTACCTGTCTCAGCAATGTCCATTGTTAAATATAAGCAAAAAGACTTTGAGATTAACACATCTTGAACACAATAAATGGCCATCGATAAAGACAATCCAACTGCCGGTTATTTGGCACTTGTGCGAACAGGAATGATTCATTCATTTATTATTTATTTGTAAACACGGTATGGCGGGAAATATTTGTATTAATTTTGTATTCCCTACTAATAATAAAAAGGTGAAGCACTGGAAAATTCCAAACTTTTGACTTGGCTTTTGTTAACTTAAATTGGTGATTTTGCCTAGTGTGTGACGTTTTATCAATTTAAATGTTAAAAACGCTGAAAATTATTTAACAATGGCTTATTATTTTAAAATAATTATATTAGGATATAACTGTTTTTATAGCTGTTTAAAGGCATTTGAAACTTTGAGCTCCAAAATATACTATATCCACTTTAGACAATTTTACATGAAATGCAAAAATCTGTCATTTATTTATTACTGGACCAATTTACTTGATTTTTTTAAATTGAAATCTAATGTTGTACTGTATTAACAACTTATTTTTCCAAATTATTACATTTTTCCCATAAATTTTTAACATATAATATGGATATAGTACTTTGTGGAACGGATTAAAAGGGATATAGTACTATTTGGAAGAATATAACGCTGGATAAGAGTCATCCTAACCTTCCTCATACAACATTACTCACAACTAATGTCTTTATAATGTTAATTACTTAGTTATGTATATTTCCCTATTATCACTCGGAGAAATATCTTTCCTTGTTGGTTAACTAGATTTTATTGTCTGTTCTTCATAAAGAAAGCGAATATTCAAAGGATCTTTTTTTTTTTTTTTTTTTTTTTTTG
Source organism: Piezodorus guildinii (assembly GCA_023052935.1). Lineage (NCBI taxonomy): Eukaryota > Metazoa > Arthropoda > Insecta > Hemiptera > Pentatomidae > Piezodorus > Piezodorus guildinii. The sequence continues at coordinate 79,918,364 of CM041294.1, read as the reverse complement.
GCACTATAATAAGAAAGTATTTATTTATGAAATTTTTTTTGAACTTTTGCTTATTCTTTATGTGAATTTAACAAATGCATTGGGTATATGTAGGGGAGCCCGTGGCTTAGTGGCTAGCGCGCTAGTCTCTCATGCTACAGGTTGCGAGTTCGAATCCCAGTCCCGGCGGGGCTTTTATAAGGATGTAATATAATGGGGATTCACTCGCAGCCTCTCCCCCGGGTCTGTGAGACCCGTTAGCCAAATTGTGGCCACTCACAAAATTAGGCGTCGAGAGTGATGACCCTACACTAAAAATTGTTTCGTGAAACGCGAGTGTAAACTCCCAGGAGATTACACCGCGAGGCTCAGGACCAGCACGACCTGTCGCGCCATTGAAAAAAAAAAAAAAATTGGGTATATGTATTTCATTGGGAACCTACGAGAACCGAAACGAGGCAATTAAGTTTTATAAAACAGCCTAAAAATTGATTATTAGGTTAAAACTATTGATCAAAATAATAGCAGTGATTCAAGACGTACTAAATGAACAAATAAAAATGGTACTATGTGAACCAGTACAAGCGGGGTTAAGTGCTTCTACCGTATAGTAGGAAATATAGTACCTTTTGGAAGGAAATGAAAGGAAAGGTTATATCTGCTTACAGAGAATATAGTACGTTTTGGAATGAAATGTTTTTAGTACCTTTTGGAATGAATTGCAATTTTACAAGAATTTCTGTTTTTTAGATATAATCTGATGACGGATTTAAATAAAACTAAATCATTAGTATACAAATATGTCAAAACATCAATTTCGAAAAAAATGTCCTTCAGTACCCTTCGGAAATCAACGTCTCATTTAACTAATATGAAAAGCAATAAATGATTCTAAGAAAATGGTCTAACACCATTGCTAATGTTTTATTTTTTTTTTTATTTATTGTAATTTACAACTGTATTAAACAAAACAATAAGTAAATTTACAGAATGAAGAAAAGTCATAGAAATGTCTTGAGAATGAACTAACCCAGTGGTAGCACTTCGCTAACTATTTTAAGGCGGCAAGTGCCGAGGACACCTTCTTTGCAATCGCCTCGGAGGGTTATCAGGGATATCTAAGGAAGATAAATTACGGACAAGTGGGTTTGTGTGGTCAGAGAGTTTAGAATGATAAGAGGTGTATCTATGACTGCAACAAATGGGATGTTTAGGTCATTATGGAGGAGTTGATTTGTAACAAAATATGGGATCTTCTTGATTTTGGATTGTAAGGACTTGATGCGGGAGGAATTAGATGGTTTAGTAGAGCCCCTAAGCTCGATTCCATATGTCCAAATAGGTCTGATAATAGTGATGTAAATGAGTCTTTTGTAATATCTTCGAGCAGTTTCTTGACGTTTCAGTCTTGTGTGAGGATACTGCTAAATGGCTGCTAACGCTGTATATCTGCTTTTTCTTAACCGATTTTAATGATGCTTTTTTACGTTTTATAGAAAATTTGATTCTGTATCGAATAGCTCTAAACTGTGGTTAGGATATTGGCGACAGACCATGACAAATAGAATGCTTGGAACGAGGCACCTCGCTCAGAGAAATTGAGGATGAAGAGAAAGAAGAACAAAATAAAGGAAATTAAGGTTGTTTCTAAGGATTTTGTATTGAAGTGGTTGAATGATTTAGCGGGTCACCTTAGCGCAATGCAATTAAACTTTAATAATAAAAAAAAAATATGTATATTAAGTTATAACACGGTGTAAGGTAACACCTTCAATATACTGGTAGCGATTGCACAACCTTGAGGGGCACAACCTTGGTCGGAAGCCGTTTAGGGAAATTAATCGCTTTATAAAGAGAGCAACGGTAGGGGTAATTGCTACCCGCCTGAGCCAACTCTGTCTACAGGTACAGACTTATCTTCCATCTTAATGTGAAAAAAATCAATAATTTTATTTGTAAACTGTGAGCGAATCGTTTGTTAGTACCTATAAAAAAAATAAAATATATAGCAATTAATTAATTATTAGCCAGCTCGTGAGAATAATTCCCATGGTGAATTTCCATGTAATTAAACTACAACTTACTTTTTTTCCCTGTCATTATAAACGCTGATTTAAATTTGTTCACTTTGTTAGAGCTAGCCAAAGTTTTCTATATCGTTTAGAAACATAAACGAAAGTAGGAGTGTAAAATTAAACAGAAATGGAGTTAAATAATCTGTCAGATTAAAGATCAATAGAATGTGGAAATATAAGGCACTGGTACATTAAAGTTAGGTTAAGAGCCTCAAACTACACAATATTTTGAAGTATTAATTCGAATTTGAAGGTTCGTTTATTCATTTAATGTCGCTTTATGCTACTGTAGTTAATCGGACTTTCCTTCTGGGGAAATCTTAAATTTTTACCGAAGTAATTTGAACACGAATAAATTCTTGCAAATTTTCTAAAAAGTGAGGTTAAAATGACTGATATATCATAAACAGAAAGGCCAGAGCTGAGTTTCGTCCCGAAAAAATACGTTTGGAACCTCTGTGAGTCGGTGGGAAGTTATTTGATCAACAAAATCTTGGCGAAAAAAACTGAGGAATCCTTTCTTGCTTTGAGGACATATCAATGGATCCTGCTAACTGTCCAGCATATCTGTCATTGAGATTAGAAAGCGGCTGCGAGACCCCTTGGGTCACGAAGGGTCCGACTCCAAGCCATTGTCCGCTTGGAGGGATATCATTTAGTAATCTCATCCAAAGTCAGCTCTTTCTCTCTCTTCCGCCTTTCAATATGTGCACTCCAATCTCAGGTACGTGGAGCTATGACATGTACCTGTCGGGTTATAGTAACCGTTATCAGTTTCTTTAAATCACGTGATTGTAAATGTTCGAAAAGAATATCAGTAGTTGACAGTTGAGAATTTCAGAAGGAAGCGGTCTAGTTGGCTATGTTCTCCAAATGGTCTCAATCTATTTCTATCTCTATCTAAGTGTTTATTGCCAAAGTTTCGACTCGCTCGTATATATATATGTGTATGTGTGTGTGTGTGTTATACACACACACACACAAACAAAAGTGGTCCCAAATCAAAGAAGAGAAACTTTTTGTCTAGTCTCTTCTCCCACAATATTACTAGGCATTTATGAGACATAAAGTACTTTTTTTTTAATTATACATATTTATTGATATTTACAACTGTATTATTATATACAAAAAGTAAATGTGATGGACATAGTAAACTGACATAAAATACATGTAGGGACGCCACCCATTGGCAGCACTCTAAAAATATTCTAAACTAGAAGGTCTCGGGGCCATCTTCTTTTCAGACGCCTCGGAGGATTATCAGAAATACAAGAGAATGATAGGATAGAAACTAGTGGGTTAGAGTAGAAATGGAGTTATTCATTGAATGATTGATACCTGGTTCGGGCTAATTCAATCACATACGGGATATTAAGGTTTTAATGGATGAGTTTATTCGTGCTGCCTTGAGGAACACCTGCAGATTGAAAAAAAAGGGTCGAATAGGAACTGTGGTTATTTGTTTGGAAAGATCTATCAACAAGATAGGACTGGATAATAAGAAAATAAGTAGGAGGGCGAAATATACGGAACTTGTAAAGCAATCCCGGGTGGCATACTTGGTCAAAACAAATTTTCTTTTTGGTCATTTGCTTAAAATGATTGCCTCCTTGATTCGATAATGAAGGTAGGTTAATTTTGCCCGTTTTGAAACTAATGAAATTAAATAGTTTCCCTGAGATCCGTGAAATCTAAAACCTCCTTGTCCGAATATTCTCAGAAATATTAAATTCTAATTTTCTGCATGACGTTATGAAACACTTACTTTCTTATTTTGTGGGTTTAACTTCTTATCTTTCTCAGAAATTTTCTCTTCTTTCGTTTGGTACACACTTATTTTTCTGTGTGTGTGCATGAAGTAGATATATATATAGCAAAACATTCAGTTTGGTTTTCCTCCCTAACCGTTGAGAATCGCTGACTTCAATATCTTCTTCAGATATATAGATATATCATTTATATCCTCTCTCTCTCTCTCTCTCTTTCTCTCTCTCTCTCTCTCTCTCTCTCTCTATATATATATATATATATATATATATATATATTTTTTTTTTTTTTTTTTAAATGTCCTTTATCCATTAATTCTTTGTCTTTTTTTTTAATCATGATAAACAATGATTCGTCTGGTAAGTCGAGCTTTCTTAATTTTTCCCCAATTCTAAAGAAACTGACTCCGAAATCTAAAACCTTTTGTTTTATTCCAATAAACCTTTCGGTTAAATAATTAACCTTTCGGTTTCGTCCAATAGTTTTTTGTAATTCATGGTAGCGTTCTTTATTGATTTTATGTATGTATTTATCATTTTGATCTTTTTTTCTGACCGTGGACATTTCGAGGAATTTTTCTTTCTCAATTTCTTCCACTTTCCATTTTCTAAGCGTTTTTTTATTTATTTGACAACAAGTAATATACAAATGCCTTTAGGCATATATTGTAACATTGATGACCATTACGAAAAATCTCCTTCAGGATTCTTCTGATTTCGTGAGCGAAGAAACCTCCCGCGAAGGCACTCCTTGGCGTGGAAGATCTGCTAAAGAAGTTCTCTGCTGTGACAGTGTAAGAGTGACAGTGTATTCTGGTCTATAAAATCTTGTGGTTTTATTTATACTATATTCTTATTTTTGTGTTAATATAAATTGATTTTTTATTGTTTATATTTCTGGAAAATTGTTGTTGAGTGGAAAATGAGCAGTTTCTGTCTTGCGTGGCCTCGCCTTATCTGTTTTTTTTTAGATATTACTTTCGTTTGGATAACTTTTACTAGATAATTAAATTTTCGTACTTTATTAACCTCTCTAAATTCAGTTATTTTTGGACATCTGAAATGTTTGTGATATGCATTGTGATAATCTCAAAAAATCATGTGTTAAATGCACATTAACACGTTCGAACTATAAGTTCCACATTGACTTGAATGTGTGAAGAAAATATTGCCTTGCCTTTAAGTCATTTCGTAACTGCCTTAAGGGGTTCCGATGAAGGAACTACAATGTGGGTCGAAACGTTGACAACAAATAGTAACTTTTTTTCGATTACCGATTGAATTCGTGTTTTATTCCAAACCACTGTAAGTATTCAATGGTTCAGCCGCTATCATCTTAAGAAATAAGAATCACATACAGTTATCTGGAAATTTGCGACTCCAAGCTAAGGCGAGACCACCGTGTCATTCCAGGGTATTATTATACAAAGTTAGTCTGCAAAACCGGTTCGTAGTCTATGTATACTGTAGAAGTAGGACATACGTCGAGTCTGACTGTGGATACATTCATAATTGAATATCAAATTACCTTAAAATCCTTTTTTTATTTATTTTATCTATCTTGTTTGTGAAATGAAATATAAAATATATAAATGTATTCTTTCAACCCTCACATGCCAGCGTTTTTTCTTTTATTTATTATTCTTTGGAGTTTATAAAATCATACATACATAATGCTTTACCTAAAGTACATACAACAACATAAATCTAGAATATAAGAGATTACATTTTTACATTCGAGATTTTACAAAAGAGAGAAGGTCGTGGTAGGACACTACTGACACCATCAGAGCTAGCACCTCCACTAATGGAAAATGTAAGAAAGAAATGGGAAGAAACTTGGAACAACAGCTATCCAAGTAAGCTCAAAGCGATTAAAAAAGAGGTAAAACCTTGGAAAACCTCAAGTCGCACCGACCGTAGAGAAGAGGTGGTCCTGGCCCGCCTGAGAATCGGACACACACGGCTAACGCATGGGCACATAATATCAAAAGAATTGCCCCCAAGATGCAAGCATTGAAGGGAAACCTTGACCATAGCTCATATTTTTGAAGAATGTTCCTTCTACACCAGGCAGCTGAACAAAAATAGAATACCAAGCAACGTCGCAGATGCTTTGGGAAACAATGGAAAAAGGATTGATGAATTAAAGTGTCTCCTCTCTCAAATGGATTTTTACAAGCTTATTTGAACTACTCTTGTTTTCTTTGGACTTAAACTATTTTATATATATATATATATATATTTTTTTTTTTCCTATTATATTTTATTTTACTTATTTTTGTAATTACTTTTCTAATTATTATATTTATTACTTTATTTTCCAATTAAATATTAATGTATTACTATTACTTATTTATTTTTATTATTATCTATTTTATCTACTTGTTTTTGATCTTTATTTATTATTATTATTTTTTATTTTTTTTATTTTTATTTTTATTTATTTATTCTTTTCTCTTGAATATCATCTAACATTCATTTATCTCAAGTAGAATTATACATATCTTATTATAACTTTTAATGAATATCTCTTTTAATATTTTAACTTATACTATTCATCTTAACTTAATCTTCTATAAAATGAATATATCTGGCACTGGTGACCGCATGTTTTGTGCCATTAAAATTTTAAAAACCAACCAACCAACCAAAAGAGAGAAACTGTCATCCAGCTGTTGTTTTAGGTCTTTTAAAGATCGTAGACTTATAGTTTATTTTATTTTGGTTTATTATTTTCAATAATCAACCTTTGTAATCACCAAAAAAAAAAAAAAATTATCCCTGCTCAAAATTTGAGAGCTTACGTTTTAAAATGCGTAGAATCAGATTAACGAATAAAAAACAATTCGTTTGTCCGCCGTCCGCGGCATTTCTCCGAAACTACAGGACCGTTTTTTTTTTTTTAAATTCGCCACAAAAATACTACACCTAGACGTTGATATCAGCTTGTTAGTTTTAAAATGGCGGACGATTTTATTCAATAACTCGGTTATTTTTGAAGATATTATTGGTGTTTTTTAACCAAAAAACCGCGAATAATTTTATGAAAATGAAAAAACATAAAATTGAAAATTGTAAATACGCTCATAACTCAGTTATTTTTGAAGATAGAGGATAGTGTGTATAGAGTTTTAGAATCAGTAAAGCGCGATAAATAAAAAAGAAAAATTCATATGTGTACATATCACGTATAAATAAGTGACAGATTATAATAGATGTAATTACACCAAAAATCGGTTATTGTTATATATTACATATAATTATTATTATTGTTATAAGATATTACACTTAAATAAAATATCTTATTTTATAGTGTGTGCTACTTTCGGCTTAAATTTTAGCTAATCATCAGGACTAAGAAAAAACATGATGGCAAAATAATAAATAAATAACTAATGAAAGGCAATATAAAAGGAAATATGAAGATGGCAGCGATAAAAGATTCTAAACAACAGCAATAAATGACGACTTTTAGTATAAAAATATACAAATATTAAAGTAACTAAGCAAGCCAAAATCAAATTTATAAAAGATAAAATATAAGGTTTTCTGGAATCAGGGAACTTTATTTGAATTATTTGAATGAAAATCGAAAGAAAAGAAAATAGTAACGCAGTCCTGTATAAATGCTTTTGGTTTATTATTTTCAATAGCCAACCTTTGTTTTAATCGGCCGAAAAAAAAAAAATTATCTCTGCTCAAAATTTGGGAGCTTACGTTTCAAGATGCGTAGAATCCGAATAACGAATAAAAAAAAAATACGTTTCTCCTAATAAATAAATGAATAAATACCAAAAAGTTTTTTGCTTTTGGTGCCTTTTGATAGAGAATTAAACTGTTGACCGAACAAGCTTGAAATAGTTCTTAGTGCTTGTGAAATGTGTGTGGAAAAGTTATTAAAGTTTTTGAAAAAATGTAAACTGTACAATTTGATCTAGTTCATTACACTATAAGACCAAATGTTTGTAATCCAACTTAATCTGATATATTGTTAACCGTTATGAGCTAAAAATTAACTATGGATCATTGACCTATCATGGACCCTAAAAGGGTAGATGCATTTGTGTAAATAAATAAATAAATTGTTGACCAAATGAAAAAAGAATCATTGAATTTGGTTAACAACTAGCTTAGATATTGCCTATCCAGCCACTTAACAGCCATATACACAGATATACCCTAATATTGTTATTTGGAAATAATAAACCATTGTGCAATAATTTACAGAGTTTTTTTTTTGTTTTGGTTGTTGAAGTTAAAAAAAAAAATCCTGTGTTGGTCGATAATTGGTTACTTCATCTCTGAGTAGCATATTGTTATTACCAAGTAGCTTCGGTTAGGTTTTGTAAGTTAAAAATACTTGCAAATGGACCATTGGGTTTAAGTATATACATGTACTTTGTATTTCTCTAGTCTTCAGGTTTGATGAAATTTAAAAATATGAATCATTTGATTTGAGGGTTGATTATCATTTTGACCAGTTAGAAATTAGAGTAACTTATTTTAACTGAAATTGGCTATGCAGAAGTGAGAAGTTATACTATGCCTTTTGCACCTTTTTATGATTTTATTAAAGATAGATCGAATATCTTTTGATAAAATTCATTTGCATTGATGTGAAATTAAATGAGTTTCGATACAATGTTAGTTTTTATCTTATTGAAATATAGTAATTTTTATTTTGTGGATTTAAAATAATTAACCATTTCTGAATGATAGATCTGTTAAAAAATAAATGAATATGAAATAACTAGCTGTTACCCGCGACTTCGTCTGCGTCGATTTCTGTTATTTTGATCCAGATTAAGAAGTTTTTGAAAGGAAATATTTCAAATTACCTCTGCGTAATTGATATTTTTGTTATATTTTCTTCTGGCAGAAGAGCATACTGATTTTCTCCGCTAAAATAAAAATACAACAAAAAAAAAAATAAACATTACGGTTATCTGGTTAGTGATTTTGCTGTATGTGAGTCTCTTTTAAAGATTTATGAATTAAAAATAATTAAATATATTAATAGTTGTGATATATACTTATTAAATGAAAAAAAAAAATGAATTCGGAATACTTTCGACACTCACTGTAGTTGGCCGTGTGAAAAGCAGTCTTGACGTAAATCGATCCCTACGTGTTTAAATATTTGCCCTATGATTTATTAATTTTTACAACAAAAGATAACTTAACGGGTAATTGAATTATTTTAAAATTAAAAAGTAAATCGTTTGGAATCATTGGGGTGCGAGGTTAATTGTCCTCGTTTTTCCACATTTTCCACTGATTCTTCACTCCTAGTGGTCACAGCGTGATTTTATATAGCCTAAAGATTTCTTAGATAAATGGGCTATCCAACTCAAAAAGAAGTTTTCAATTTGAACCAGTAGTTTCTGAGATTAGCGAGTTAAAACAAAAATATTCAGCTTTATAATATTAGTATAGATAAAAAAATTACATAACCAACTGAATGGTAAAATAACAGAAATATTTTTCATTGACAATTTTTATTATTTCCGCTTGTCAGAATAATAATATATATATGTTTAATATACGATTGGACTGCTAATGTTTTAGGAAATATGCTATTTTGTTCACAAAGTTGAAGAGAAGGAAATGTAAAATGATAAAAAGAATGCTACGATTATATTATTAAGACTAGAATAAATGCTTCCATTGAAACTATATAATTATTTAAAATTTGATTTTAAATTCAATTTTTGTTTTTTTAAAATACTTTTTGGGACGAATAAAAAGATAAAAGAGACCTAATGATTTCTATAGGCGTCCGTTTCAAAGCATACTATCTACTGTAGAAAGTTATCTCTAGCGAGAGAGAAACCAGAAGAGGGTTTGGGTATTGGGTTTTGGGCCCGAATGTGGGTGAGGTTTGTTCATCTGTTCTCGGCCCGCTCGGACAAAAAATACAAGTGTAGGTGGACTGTGCCCGTCCTTCTTCTGTATCTCTAAGCTACTCAACTGCATAATATACCTCCTGTATAATGTTAGGTCTATTTATATATTTAAAACAGGATTTAGCTTTTATACCAAGTAACATTTCTGTGGGGTCTTTAAACTTTATGTTGGAAAGTTTAAACTTTGTGGAGTAAAATCGGTAAATATACAATTATATAATATTTATTATTAGAGAAGTCGGTCCAGGCTACAGTAATGTAAGATATTACACTTAAATAAAATATCTTATTTTATAGTGTGTGCTACGTTTCTGCTTAAATTAAATAATAATAATAGAAAAAACATGATGGCTAAATAATAAAAAAATAACAAATTAAAGGCAATATAAAAGGAAATATGAAGATGGCAGCGATAAAAGATTCTAAACAACAGCAATAAATGACGACGTTTTAGTATAAAAATATACAAATATTAAAGTAACTAAGCAAGCCAAAATAAAATTTATAAAATTTTGATATATTATCTTAATATCAATCAAATTAATAAGCAAGATGAAAATGTTAAGTAATATGACATTAAATTTACAGTATGGGTGAGGAGGCTTGATAAATAACAAAAACGCACGAAAAAGAACTAATTTTACTATTTCAAATCATATGCCCGATCTTCATATTTTAATGACTTTTTTAATTTGTTTCTTCTTGTAAGTTAAAGTCGCCATTCTCGTTGAAAGGATTCTTGACAATTGACATATCATATACAAGATACTAATTGAAATATTTTAGTTGTAATTAGGATTACCACACTAAAAAAGAAACTTTGTAATATTGCTACTCTCTTCCCGATCAAAGAATCGGTCTGAAATAACATAAGGTTCGGTTAACGAACGAACAGGTCTAGTTTTACTATGTTAAGATTTTTTTTGTTTTTTTTTTAGTGAAACAAAAAAAACAGGTCTAGTTTTAATATTCTATAGAAACATTTATTATTAAAAAATCTATTACATTACTATCTAAAACAATCAGTTAGTTTTATCGGCTTTTCATCACTCTTCATTAACTTTTACAAGCTTGTGTATCAGATAATATTTTTTCTAAAATCTTTAGCTTACCAACGGTGTATCATACATTTATATTACAGTTCCTATGTTCGAAAACGAAAATTTGCATTAAAAAAATATTTTTTCTGTTTTCTCCTTTAGTTGTATTTCGCTCAACTTACATATTTAGCTGTTATTTATCAATGTTAACTAGAAAATATTTATTTTATTTATTTATTTACAATCGTTTTTTGTTTGACTTTAATGTTATTTGCTATCTGCAAAAAAAAAATTGCAATAAGCAAATATGATGATTTCCGAAAGTCGGTTAAAGCAAGGCATCTCTAGGCCACCGCCTCAAAAGTCGTCGGGGTGGGTTGTACGGGTTCGTGTAGGATTTAAGTGTTTGGGCCGATGGGTTCATGTTGTAAGTCAGTTTGTCATGAAATCTTTTATAATATTCTGTGGCTGTGTCTGAAACTGTGAGTATGTCCATAATTGTGAAGTAATTCGTTGGTTACATAAAACGGTGCATCCACGATTTTTCTCAATATTTTCGATTGAAGGGTTTGAATTATTTGGATGTTAGAATATTTGGCAGATCCCCATAGCTCTATCCCCTATGTCCATAATGGTTTGATCAGTACTTTGTAAATAGTAAGTTTGGTGTTCACGGATAATTTGGATCGTTTGTCAAGCAGACGGGATAGTAGTCCAAATCGTCTGTTCAGTTGTTGTCGTTTAAGTCTAATGTGGGTCCTCCATGTCAGTCTTTTGTCTAAGTACAGTCCCAAATATCGTACTTCCTCTGATGTCGGAATGGGTTTATCCTCAAAATAGACTGCTGGACAATTCCCATGATTGAGCGTGAAAACGATAAATAGACTCTTTGATTGGTTCATTTTCACTTTCCACCTATTAGCCCAACTGGATAAATCATCAATGTGGTTTTGCAACATGAAGGATGTAAGAATTGGGTTTTGATGGGATGTCAAAAGAGCTGTATCGTCTGCAAAAGTGGCGAGTAAGGTGTGGTCATTTTCTGGTAAGTCTGCTGTGTAGATATTAAATAGTAACGGTCCCAGTACACTGCCTTGTGGGACCCCTGCTTGAACACGGTTTATTCCAGAAAATGCGTCTCCTACTTTTACAGTAAAGTGTCGGTCTGTCAAGTAAGAGAGTAATATTAAATAATAAGTCGGAGGGAGCAAAATTTTGAGCTTGGAAAGCAATCCTTCATGCCACACCTTATCGAATGCTTGACTAATATCAAGAAAAACACCTGGGCAGTATTTTTTAGACTCTAAAGCATTCGAAATGTAGTCTACTAATCGATGGCATTGTTGAATGGTCGAATGATGTTTTCTGAAACCGAATTGATGATTTGGAATGGCTCTAAATATTTCGAGCGAATTTAGACGATGAAGAATAATCTTTTCAAATAATTTTGAAAAAGAAGGGAGAAGGCTTATAGGACGATATGAAGTCAGACAGTCTGAAGATTTATTGGGTTTTAATATCATTACAACTTCAGAATACTTCCACACGGCAGGGTAATATGTTATCCTGAAGATAGCGTTGTAGATATTAGTTAAAAAAAGAATTGCTTTCCAAGGTAAGTTCTTTAGTATAAAATTTGAAATTAAGTCATAACCTGGGGCTTTTTGTTTGGTAATTTGGCAATAAAATCACAAACTTCATTGGGATGTATTGCTTTTGGCGGCAGAGTCATCGGTAAAGGTATGTTAATGTGGTGTGACACTAGTTCATTTGTAAGTTGGTTGTTTATGTCAGAGTGCGGTTTAAATGTCTCTTCTAAGTGCCTAGCAAACAATTCAGCCTTTTGAGCATCAGATTTCGCCCAAGAACCATCAGGCTGTCGAACAGGATGCGAGACATTATGATGGTCCAGTATGCGTTTTGTCGCTTTCCAAAGTGTGTTGTCAGAAGTAGTCAAACTGTTTAAAAATTTATCAAATCTTTCAGTCTTTGCCTGTCTAATTTCGTTGTGAAGTTCTCTTGTTAGTCGATTAAATTTACGTTTGTCAGTGGGATAACGAGTCTTTTGCCAAGTTTTTCGCGCTTTTCGTTTCAGTTCAATTAGGTGTCGAATGTGTGGTGGAAGAAATTCCTTATTTTGATGGTGCTTTGTTTCCTTATAGGGAATAGAAGAGCCCCAGGCAGCATTTTGAACAGTTTGTGTCAGGAGCTGCACTGCATCATCCAGGTCTTCCGGTGTACGTATCTTTGTGTTGAGGGATAACGAGTTTTCGATTAATGCCCTAAACCTGCACCAGTCCGTTTTTCCAGTTGTCAACGTCGGGCCTGGATTCCTAGCAACTGGTTTTAAGTTCATCTTCATCAAAAGAGGTGAATGATCAGATGATAGGTCAGTGAGGTTTGTGATATCACAATGCTGTAAGTTCAGTCCCTTAGTAATAAAGAAGTCCAGTACGTCTGGAATCCTGTTCGTATCTGTGGGCCAATAAGTTGGTGAACTTGGGAATAAAAATTTACAGTTTCGACCCATAACTGCATTCTGAAGAGCTCTACCCCTAGAGTTTGTTGTTCGGCTGCCCCATACTTGATTTTTGGCGTTGAAATCCCCGCCACATATGAATGTTTGGCCAAATGAATTTAGCAGATTGTCCAATATTTTAAACGATAATGTTTTACCTGGAGGGCAATAAAGAGCTGCAATAGTAATTTTGAAATGCTGCATATCCAACACAATTGAAGTACATTGGATACTCCCATTGCCTTCTGAGGTACTAAAGTAGTGGCTGATAGAGCACTTTATCAGAATGAGAGTACCCCCTTTAGCTTTGTTTGAAGGATGGTCAGTCCTGTAGGTGACGTAGGACGGTATGTGGAACTGCATTGTCTTCGTCAAGTGAGTTTCAGTGAGCAAAGCAACGTCTATGTCATTGTCAGTTAAAAAAATTTCTAGTTCGTTTTTACGGGATAGTATGCCATTCGCATTCCAAAGAATCAGTCTAACTCCCCTCATTTATTTAGCATTGGAATGACATGTTGCACCAGTGATGTAAGCAGCGATATTAGTGGTGAAACAAGATTTTTGAACTCAGTGATGAAGTTTGTAAGTTGAGTAGTAATATCAGATGTGTTGTTAGTGACGTTTGATGTTGTGATTGTTTGCGGTTGTATATCAGTCTTAGTTATAACATGAGAGAAGTTAAACTGGAAAATGTGGAGGTACGGAGTACCCCTAAGTCATGATTGTCATGCAATCGAAAGAGAAATGACTAACTAGAAAATATAGTTATTTTTATAAAATCTGCAAAATTGAAGGTTCTTTTCGGGAAGAAAATTTAAAATATCGGCATTTAAGCTCTTTCAGACTTTCAATCTGAATGAAACATACATCACATTAAAGCCCATCAAATTTTACATCGATATATCGAGTTTAATCAAAATCGTTAGAACCGTTTTTGAGAAAATCGTAAAAAGGTGCAAAGTTGCATGGTATAAAATAGATCTTCCGGTCAGCTTATTTTGATTAAAAAAGTGTTTTTAACATCTCGGACGTATAGTTGTCTTAAATATAAAATTTCTGTTTCATAGGACTTTTCGTTTCCGCCCGGGAGTTAAAACACACACACACACACACACACACACACACACACACACACACACACACACATACACACACACACAGACCTTTTTGCAGGACTTGGTTATATGGACTCAGGGGATCCTAAAACGTGCATTTCCGTTGAAAACTGAAATTCGAAAATTTTCGCGATCGCAATACTTTCCCTTACTATATATTTCATATAAGTGTAAGTAAAATGGTTTCGTTTTCTAAACAGCCCTATTGTTTGACTGAAGGCAAAGATGGTAGTTTTTCGATTTACTGTTATCGTCCTTACACTGGAATATCCCAACAGTGTCTTTGAATTTTTTCAAACTGATCTAGGAAGATCGGAGAACTGAAAAAAAAACAAACATTAGTTACATCTTAATCTTTTTAAAGATATACAATAGAATAAATTCGATAATATAAATTAGATAATCGGATTGACAGAATAAAGCATGGATAGAACCTAGTGGATTAGAATTTAAATGTTTGCCATGGAAGGAGTGTTACGTATTTTGGGTCTAATCAGAAAATTTTATGGGCGATTTTATTCTTTACAAAGTAAGGAACTAAAACGATTTTACGGAGGATTTTGAATTGTAAGGATTGGGTACCAGAAGAACTCGAGAGCTCCAAAGTTCAACTTCGTAAAATCATTTATTCCTTATGAATGTCATTTAAATGAGCCTTCTATAGTCAAGTTACATTTTATTTAAGTAAGTATTGAAGCAGTCGAAATCAGCGAAAATTACTAGTAAAAACCAATTTAAAAGCTCCCAAGGCCTTCACCTGTGGTGTAGTAGCCTGCAATTGTCTTCTATATTAATAATAGTAAAAGATCCTTAGTTATGCCTTTATTTGGAAGAAACGTCAAAAGGTGGTCCCGAACCTGTACGATATCATGTAGTCGTTTAATATTTCTTTCCTACTTAAACTAAAAATTTAGTACCCCACTTTAGCATCCGATTAGCAACAGTAGCAAAAGAATAAAGAAACAAATAAAAGAAAGATTCAAAGTTGATTCTACTGGTTACTAATAATATTTATTTTTTAATTTTACAAAATTTAACAACATTCTGCTCTTCCTTTAAAAGTTGTATCGTATAAGGAAATGATTTAATCAATGAGAATTCTTCTAGTGAGCCTATTACCTGCAACGTCCTTGCATACCATTAGCAGTTTGCGCAACTCCACATCTATAGGCCATTAGGAATCCGTTATAGTCACAGCTCCCATAACAGTAAAGCCTAAGAAATGATTCTTTGTATAAACCGAGATATTATTGGTCCAAACTGACCACGCCCCTAAACTTCTACCAATCTCCTTCTTCAGCTCAAACCTTCGTAATAATCAGCAGTATTAATAATAACCATTCTCTTCGCGTACTTTGGTTGTCTTTCCGTTTTGATTACTATTGAGACATGAAAAGGAAATTGGATTTGGTAAGCATGGAACGGACCGAAGGAACCGAAGTTTAATTAAGATGTCGGTGGACAAAGAAGGCTCGATAAGAGTAGATAAGGCGAGAAGCCCTAACTAGGCTCGGGATTTCGTGCGTCAGGAATCTGAATACCTGATGGAGCGGCGAAGGGCGTGTTACAAGATGATAGTAGCTGACAAGACCTTATTAAGACAGTACTTCTCTATCAACCTCCTCAGAATAAATACATAATGAACATATTTTGGAAAATCTATTTCAATTTATAAACAAAAAACTCTGGCGTATCTCACGAATTTCACTTACTTTGGCTGTTAAAATCGATTTAAGAACTATTAAATAAACTTGAAAAAAGTTTTAAGGTAATTTAAATAAACAATATATTTATTTTCTTTGGAAACATATTATTAAGATTAATTAATACAACCTGTACCAGCACTACAACCCATGAAGGTTTGTCTTGTGCTCAGTACATGTAGAAATTCGTACTGTTTCTAGGCCAACGGCTCTGCAATGAGTAGATTAGTCCGAAATCACGCTCAGCCGCCAGATTTTTCCCCAATATTTTGGGTACCCACTTTATAATGGCTGGGTCTGCCTTGGAGGGTCTCCATACAATAGGGTCGACCTCTGGCTAAGTTAGTAGAATAAATAAAATTCTGCCATAACTGAGATTCGAACCCAGGGCCTCGAGAATTAATACAACCATATCAAATTGGTACGTGCACTGATTAGTAATAAGTTTTTGCATATCAACTTTCCATTACATTTTACAACTTTGTGTGTAAGATTATATATTTTTTTTAAATCTTAAGCTTCCCAACGGTATATTATATGTGTATATAACTGTTCTTATTATATTATAAAACACAAATTACATTAAAAAAAATAAGAAAAATACATTTCTTCTTTAGTTGGTTATCAATTTCGTTCAACTTATATATTTACCCGTTTTTTATCGATTCTGACAACATAATATGATTAATTTTTTCAAATTTACAAAATTGAAGGTACTTACGCCCGAAAAGGACTAATTTACTATTTCAAAGTTGCACTTCCGGTCAGCAAATTTGAGTAAGAAAGTTGTTAAACATCTCGGGCATATATGCAGTTGTATTAAATATGAAATTTCAGTTTCGTACGACTTCTTGTGTTTTCTTTCTAGACTTGCCCCCTCTCCCACACTTACATTTTTGCGGTACTTGGTCATTTGAACTTAAAGGACCCTAAAACGTGTATTTCCGTTGAAAACTGTAATTCGAAAATTTTCACGATCGCAATACTTTCCCTTACTACATATTTCGTATATAGGTAAGTGAAAGTAATACATTTAATGGGAACGGCGTGGTCTAGATAGTAGAGACCTAGTCTACTGTTCTTCGGGTCTTGGGTTCGAATCCTGGGTGTGGCGGAATAGTATTTAATCTGTTGTTTTTTAGTTTTAGGAGTTGTTTCAGCCACCGCTAAACACCATAATATACATAACGAAAAAGATTTTTAATTAATTAAAAATACTGCTAATATTTGCAATAAATTTAGAAGCACGCACAGACCCAAAAAAATTTCTTGATACGTTTCATCATTTTGATGGTTGATTCTGAATTAAGCCTGAAATGGAAAGCATGGGTTAGCAGAACAGCTCCTAATGCCCAAAGTCCCGGGTTCAAACTCGCTGGTAGCCCTAGGATTTTTTAATGGGAATAAAAAATCCTTAGTTATGCCGTCCTTCGGAGGGGACGTTAAAAGGTGGTCCCGAGCCTGTGCGATGTCAGGTACTCGTTAAAGATCCCTATCCTAATTAAATCTGGATAGGCAAAATTTAGGACTCCCACTGTAGCATCGTCTGATTAGCTATAGCAGCATCAAGGGACGTTAATGAACTAAACAAAAAAATGGAAAACATAAAATAAAGTTTAAGTCGTCAATATTTATTTAACAAAAATAATAACTTGAAGTGCGATTTATAGTATCATCGTGAAATTTTAAATTAAATTACCGTATTAATTGTAGCTACGTGAAATTTTAAATTAAATAACCCTTTTAATTGTAGCTTTGTAGACCAGTTATATTCCTATCTCGTATTGATGCTGTAAATATTTATATATACTTACAATTAAAAATCCTGACTGAATGCTTCTTACTTCTTTTCGAATAAAGACCTTAATTTTCCACCGTATGTTGCTGATAGTCTCCGAACCAGGTAGCGTTCCTTTCATGAAAAACTCCATTCTCACTCTAATCCTCTAATTTCAGTCCTTGGTTTCTTTACGATTCCTGATAATCCTCCGAGGCGTTTTAAAAGGTGATTGCTGTGGGATCTTCTGATTTAGAGTTACTTTTGGAGTACCACTACGTGTCTCTAAATGTATTTCATGTCATTTTATTATATTTTTTCACATTTACTTAAAGTGTTTGTTGATACAGTAATAGATAATAGAGGATACATATAACTTTAAAGTAATGTTTAATACAATTATGTTATTAAAAATCTTGTAAAATTACCTCCTCATCTTTCTAAGTACTATCGTGATAATACTATTAGAACTGTTATTACTTTGATTGCACCCTTAAGATTCACTATGCAGCTGTAGATCCGTGGAGTTGGTGTAACACCACCTCTTGACGTGTGTAGGCTGTCAGATTACTGTCTTACTGATGTACGGCTTATGGTAATTGAACTGTAAGCTAATCCATTTGTAGGATATATTACTTCATTTACAGGTAGGCTGGTTAATAACTTATATTAGAGATGAGGCTATTACGAAGTAATAATAAAACTTAATATATTAAGAAGAAAGAACTCACAATAGTTCTATATTTACTAAGCGAAAAAAATAATTTAATTTATATTTTACCGCTGTTTAGGATAGAGAAATATACACCAGGTGGCCGGTCATACATTCTCACGGAGGTATTAATAATGCCACAGGGGGTTCTAATTCCTCTGTGTTTTCGAAAATTTATGAAACAGAATCAATTTAATTAGCTAATTATATAATTACCAATAATTACATCGGCAAGAACACAAGCCACGGAAATTATCCTCAGACCATATTCCTATCTCGCAACGTTTTTAATGGGTACATAATAAATCTTGTATAAATATTTAAATATCTAAATAAATATCTAATCTAAATATTTAAGAAAAAAATATTATGTAATACACAAGCTTGTAAAAATTAATAAATAGTAATGATAATCCGATTAAACTTACTGATTAAATTAGATGACAATATAATTGATGTTTTAATAAAACACATGTTTCTATAGAAATTTAATTTAATTAATTCTTTAATAGTTTCACTAATTTTTATCTCTAACTGTATTTGAAAAGTCTTTAATCGATTTTCAAAACGGAGGAAAGTGTTCTTTTGTGTTCTTGCCGATGTAATTATATAATTAGCTAATTGAATTGATTCTGTTTCATAAATTTTCTAAAACACAGAGGACTTAGAACTCCCTGTGGCATTATTAATACCTCTGTTAGAATGTATGACCGGCCACCTGGTGTATATTTCTCTATCCTAAACAGCGGTAAAATATAAATTAATTTATTTTTTCGCTTAATAAATATGTTACAAAACCTTTGTCATTTAGTAGGAATAGATTTAAAGTTTTTTTTAACGAAATAAATTGAGAAAAATGTAATTTTTTCTCTGTCTGGAAAAAATAATATATAGAATCACAAGTGATATGTATAATATTCTCCATTAATGTATAATATTCATTCCCACCATCCTTCCTCCATCCACAGTCTCCTTCAATTTAAATATTCAATCCACTCACTTGAAACTAGATCGTGACATTCTGATCTTTTCGTTCCTACCCACAGAACCAAAATCTTTGATAGTTCTGTTGTTCGCTCTACAAAACTCTGGAATTCCCTACTAGCCCTTATCCGCCATGCTGCTTCTTTATACTCAATCCAATTCCGACTTTTCCTATTCTGTCATCCCAAATATTCGATCAGCAAATTTGATATGTCAATTATATCTAGAAATCTACATTAAATGAATGAAGATTATTACTGTTTACCGCGTAAATTTTTATTTCATTTTGTTAAAATAAGATTTTATTTTTTCATAAGACAAAATATATACATTTTTTTTTTTAAATTTCTTTGTTTGTTTTTTTTGGTATAGTATGTATCCTTGTTTTACCATTGTAAATAATAATTAATCATGTTTATTTTGTCTATTGGCCAGACATATTATATATTTCAATTGTACATAACTGTTATTCTTCGGGTACCTAGTCCCAAAATAAATTTTTATTCTATTCTATTCTATACAATCTAGCATTTTTTTATGAGTCTTTAATTATAATGTCTTTCTTTTTTCTTAATGATAATATACTGGCTTTTTATTTAAATAATACGAAAATTACTTATGAAACATAAGTTGATTAGTTTTATTTGTTTAATTAAAATTGTCAAGGAATAGTTGTTGTTTTTTTTCTCTCACAAATTTATGGACTCCAGTTTGATAATTAAATAAATAAACTTCTTTATTTTTTACCTAGTTATACCTACTACATAAGTCAGGTGTTTAATGGTGTATTTTGGTTTCTAAAAAAAAAAAACCATTAGCAAAATCTGTACAAAAACGAATTTCTATTTTTACTATAAATTAAAAGGAATCACTGCATAAGATTTACATAAAATCATTTGTATGTGGCTTTGATACAGTTTTCATAGATTCGATTTTAACTAAAATGAATTGGAATCGTATTTCAGTTTCCTCCGTGAAATTCGCCTCAGTCATGCCACCGTACTTTCACAATCTTCTCAGCCTAAGATAAGATATCTTCTAGTGTCATTCCCCGCTGGCATTAATATAGCTTCGTATAAGCATTCATCATGGGGTTAAATACATCACTGTATATCTATATCTACATCTGGAGGTTAAATGTGCTGGTCACCATTACTCAGAGCTCTATGCAATCTTAAAGAATAATATAGATAACTCTTTAATGCATTAGCTTATCTTAATATAGCACTCCACAGTAATTTATCTTTATTCTTCTTCTCTCTTTTACTTCATTTGTATTAATCATTTCATCTATATTAATAAATGAAAGTATATTTTTCTGGTCATCGCAATATCTCATGCTTTAGTCTTGAATTTAGCTTTCCTTCAAACAAAAAAAAAATTTTCTGTAACAAAATCATAAAAAATTTATTCCTGAAATTTAAGTAGTAATATAGACGTATAATATACCGTTGGAAAGCGCAATATTTTAGAGCATTTGATATGAAATAAAAGAAATCTTACAGGTTAATATAAAGTTGTTGTAATCCCATAAACCTATGAACCTATGTTATTGGTAAAGAGGGAGGTTATAATAGTTTAATGTACAGGATCGTGCTAGTTATATGCTTCCATTTAGTACACAAGATATTGGAAACAATATTACGTACAGAATTTTAACTAAGCTATTAACATAAATAATAATTTATTATAAATCTATAAACTGACATTGTTATTATTAACTAGCTGTATCCCGCGACTTTGCTCGCAATTATTTAATTTTTTGTTGGTTTAAGTGTATGCATATGCGTTTATAATTAGAGTAACTATAAACTACCTCTTAAAATTACTTTAACTATAATATACGTAATATATAAACTCTGTATCAAAATATATAAAAAAAATCATATATATATATATATATATATATATATATATATATATATATATATATATATATATCGGGGGAATCTGTTCACTAAGAAAAGAAAGTTATTCCATTTATTTATATCTAACGGGTGTTTCATTTTTATTTATGACCGTATCCCCAAATAACTTGACGTTAAATAAATAAACAAACATAGCTTCTGTTTCATTGGAAATATGTTATTTAGATTAATTAATATAGCAATATCAAATTGTTACGTATAATTATCAGTAATAAATGAATGCCCGATTTGTCACTTAACATTGCCTTTTACAACTTTGCCTATCAGATAATATTTTTTCTAAAACCTTCAGCTTTCCAATGGTATATTATGTTCTAGATTATAGGTCTAGTAAATGTGGAAATGTATTTTTTATAAATAAGAACGCTTAGAACCTATCAACACACACTTTATATTTGAAATAATAATCACATATGTAAATATATGGGTAGGTTACTGCGAAAACAGTGTTGCAACAGTTAAACAAATTTTGTTTTATGTTTTAGAAAAATATATTTTTTAACTATTTAGAATAGTAATAAAAACTATCCTATCATTTAAGTTGGACCAAATAATAACAGATACTTACGAAGTTTGATCTAAGTCGGTTAAGTAATTTCAGGGTTTATCCCGAAAAAAACATTGTGACACGAGATTTTATTATACATATATATATATATATATGATATTGATTTCAAATGTAATAATATTTATAAAACAGATGTTTCACTGTAAATATATGGGACTCCAATGGAAACTTAATTTAACTTTTAACATGTAATTTAAATAGCTCATTTGAAATATAAAATAGCAATACACCGAGTAAAACAGAAACCGTTCTTATTTCTGTAGTTTTTTAATACATACATAGGAATCAAGTTTTTATTGTTATCTGGTTTAAAATAGAAATTTAGTCATTGTATATTCTCAACGGTCAGTAATAACTCTATTATTAAAAAAATCTGTGGGCAACACATGATTAAGAAGATTAAATCATATATACTATATATATATAAATGTTTAATCAGTAATAAGTTTATTCCCTATTCGTCACTTATCGCTTTAAACTTTTGTATCGAAACTTGTTCTAAAACTTTTTTCCAACGGTATTGTTATCGTGTTGTTACTGTTCTGATTATCAAAAAACCAAAAATTACATAAAAAAATATTATTGAACTTTTCTCCTTTAGTTGTTCTTTATCTACTTGTTTGTTTAGTCATCCTTCATCAATGTTATGAAGACGATATCGTTAATCTTTTCTGATGTACAAGATTAAAGGTAGTTTAGATGAGGAAAATTTAAATATTGGGATTAAAACCCTGTCAGATTATTTCAATCAGAATGAAACTTGAGTGAAGAGTGAATAGTCAAAGTAAAAAAGAATAATTCAAAACATACTCTAATTTGTAAAATGACGATCAGTGTGCTAATAAACTTATTTATTGTGAGACTAACGTTTCGAACATTATTGGTCTGCATCCAGATTTCTATATCCTTTTAGTGGATGATATCCAAAGACATGCAACTTAAGTCAACTTGCTGGTTTTACAATAAAAGCTAAAACTATTTTTGAAAAAAAAAAATGAATTGATCGCTATCCAAACCATCTATATTTTCTTTTCTCTTGTACTAAAACAGATAAATAATCAATTATTTCATTCAATTAACCTTCATCCATTGTATGACAGGATACAAGTTGCAAGCTGCTGTAGTGGATAATGTTATTGTGGGCAAGGTCTTTCAGGAGGTAATTACTCGCTATCTAGGAAGGTAGCCATTTTATTCACCGTCTTCTCTATTAGTAAATTAATACGCTAATTATAGTATGTGTAATTAATTAACACCTGTGTATATAATGATCCTCCGGTGTAGATCTCACTATGTATACCTAAGGAAGAGTATTGAAATCCTATTAAAAATAAATTTTGCTAAAATAACCTGCTTTAGAAGCGTTTTTAAAATGAATATACCATAGGAAATAGTCGATATTTGTTTATTAATTCTTACTCAAAATGTAGCATCATTGAAATCAATCGTTAAATCAGTCAATACATACTGTGAGAGCAAATGCTGTAGAGATACCAAAAAATTCATATGACCCATAGTCCGATTCCCAAATGTTAATGGAAGAAAATCAATTTTTTTTTTTTTTTTATCAGAGAAACTGAAATATAGCCGATGTGCAATCACAGAAACATAAGTGGTACCAATGTAAAAAATAGAAAATTAATCAAAACGTTAGGAAGTCGAAATATCAAAATAAAACACACACGTTGACTCCTTGGCAGAAAATAAAACATTGAAACTACCTAATTATTTCATTCAAAGAGCGCCTGGACTAATTCATTCTAGAAAAAAATTAAACAGTTAAATGTTGGAAACAATAAGCTGTTATCGAGCTTAACTGATTCTAAAACTCTCTACATATTTTTATCTACCTACAAAAATAACTAAGATATGGGCGTATTTAAGGGTAAAATTTCAATTTTTTTTCTTGTCTTTATTATAATTAGTCGCGGTTTTCGAATGAAAGAAAAACTAATTGATTTTTTCTCTATCTTAAAAAATAAGCGTCTATAGGTATTTCAATAGGTTCAATTTTTACTTTCACTTACTATATATAGTAAGGGAAAGTATTGCGATCGTGAAAATTTTCGAATTCCAGTTTTCGACGGAAATAGGGTTTCCTTAAAATTTTAGCGTTTCCTGAGTCCAAATGACCTGTCCCGTGAGAAAAAAGTTCTGTGTGTCTGTGTGTGGTAAGTCTTAGCAAAAAATATTAGTCGTATGGAACTAAAATTTTATTTTTAAGACAAGTATACGCCCGAGATGTTAGAGAAACTTTTTCATCAAAATCAGCTGACCGGAATATCTACTTTATACTATGCATTTGGTACCTTTTTACGATTTTCTCAAAAACGGCTCTAACGATTTTGATTAAACTCTATATATCGATGTAAAATTTGATGGGCTTTAATATGATGTAGATTTCATTTTTAATGGAAAAAGGCTGATAGGGCCTAAATGCGGATATTTTAAATTTTCTTCCTCTAAAGTACCTTTAATTTTGTAGATTAAAAAAAAAAAAAAATAAAAAAAAAAAAAAAAAAAAAAAAAAATAAAAAATTATAACATCATTTTATTAGCATTAATAAATATGAACGTTGAGCGAATTTGATAAACAACTAGAGGAGAAAAGTACAAACATATTTTGTTATGCAATATTTTTGTTTTTGAACCCAAGAATAGTAATATAGATCTATAATATACCGATAGAAAAACATTATCTAATACACGGAATTTGAAAGGTTAATAGAGAGTAATGAAAAGCCGAAAAAACTGACTGATTTTTGTAGATAAAAATATAATAGTTTATTTAATAAAACACATGTTTCTATTTAAATTAAAAATAATTCATTCTTTTACTATCTATTTGTATATTTAAATGTATTTAAATTCGGAGGGGACGTTAAAAGGTGGTCCCGAGCCTGTGCGTTGTCAGGTACTCGTTAAAGATCCCTATCCTAATGAAAACCTGGATAGGCAAAATTTAGGACTCCCACTGTAGCATCGTCCGATTAGCCATAGTAGCATAAAGTGACGTTAAATAAATAAATAAAAAATGTATTTAAAAATTCCTAAATTGATTATAATAACGGAGGTAGGTGAAAGTTGTGTGTTGCGAGCTTCAGATTTTTTTTATCGCGCTTTACTGATTCTAATACTGTATAGATATTTTTCCTTATCTTCAAGAATAACTGAGTTATGGGCTTATTTAAGGGCGAACTTTCAATTTTGTACAATTTAAATATGAATTAAAAAAAAAATTTTCCTATTTGCTATTCGCGCTTTGAGATATATATACATAAATTCATTAAGTATCTAATGCTTATTTATTAAATAAATACTGTACCTCAACAACCCAGGAAAGTTCTTGGGCTTAGTACATATATAGATTCGTACTCTTTCTAGACCAAAAGGCGTGCAAGGAGGTGATTAGGCCTTAATCACGCTCAGCCACCAGGTTTTCCCCAATTTTGGCACCCTCATTTTAGAGGCCTATGTGTGCCCAGGTGAGTCTCTATACCTTAGGATCGCCCCCCCCCCCCGGCTTAATTAACAGAATAAATAATATTCTGCCACAGCCGGGATTCGAACCCAGGACCGTAGAACAGTAGACTAGTGCTCTATCCACTAAACCACGCCGCTCCCAATGCTTATATATTAGTAATTCCAATTATAAATTAGGTATCAAATCACAGTTGCATAGTTACATTAATGAATGAAAATAATATTATATTCTCGATTACTAATGGTGATAAGAAAAATAAATTTCATTAAACTGTACGATCCTAGGTAAATTTATGGTGTTTAATTAGTTTAAATGTCTGCATGAAATTAGTTTTTATAGATTTAATTATTTATTATTAAATAAATTGATTGATATTTTATTAAAAGTAAGTAAATAATTAAAAGAACTGACGAATTGTCGATTTAATGTGATAAAGTGTGAGATTTCTAAGAAAAAAAACGACGGACTGGAACGATGGGCTCGATAAAAATACGAATGAACATACATGTCAGCAATTTATCAAACTGATTATTTTTATCAGCCATCTCGATTTTGTTTATTTCAATTTATTTTTCAATGTTTTATTTTCCTCTGGTTTATCGATTCTGATTTATAAAATTGACTCAAGGCTTGCTACAGCATGAACCACTGACAGCATAGACTCACCTAACCATATTTCTATATCTCCTCTAAGACAGCTCCGACAGGTCTTCAACAATATTAACTAAAGACTATCTCAGAGTTTTCAAAACCAATTTACCTTATATTGGAAGGTTAAAAACTTCAGTGAAGAACAAGACTAAGCGACAACTAATATAAAATATAACCAAAGAAAAATTATATTCTAAAAGCTTTGAACTATTGCTGGAATGTAAAGCAGTTCACTTTCAATATTTGAACTATTAAGTATAATAGATGACATTAGTAACTGAAAAATATGGTGCAGGCAACACACGACTTTTACTTACCTCGACTGTTAAAATCAATTTAAAAACTAATAAATATACTTCAATTTAAGAAGAAGAATATATATATATATCGAGATTAAATAAAGTTACAGTTAATTAATAGTTACACTTTAAAGAATTATAAACAGTTTCTTTTGAAACATATGTTTTAGATAAAATAATATACCAATATGATTTCCTTACTTCAACAGAAAATCCCTTTTGAGCCCTCATAACCAATTAATAATATATAAATCATACCCTTAATCACATACGCTCTCAGTCTGGAGCTCATCCTGCTCGACTAATTACCAAAAACTTGAAATAATTCAAAACCTGACAATACCGATAATTAATACTTATAGACAAAAATATCATCTATGCCCCAAGACTTGCAGCTTCTTGCAGTCAAACAACTTGTCCATACTCAAACGGCTTCTTACTTCGGTAAAACACCAGTCTCAAAAAATCAATTAATAAGGGAAATCGGTAATTACAATAAATGTTCTCTAAAACGCTACGTTCGAAAAAAGAACGAAATATGTGTCTTTAAATTAATTTATTTTATTTTAAGTTGTTTATTTGTTTAGCGTCACTTTATGCTACTATGGCTAATCGGACGATGAAACAGTAGGTGCCCTAAATTTTGCCTATCCAGGTTTTATTAGGATATGGATTTTTAATGAGTACCTGACATCGCACAGGCTTGAGACCACTTTTTAACGTCCCCCCGAAAGAAGGCATGAGGATTTTTTTGCTCCCATTAAAAAATCCTAGGACCACCTGTGGGTTTGAACCTATGACCTTTGGCATAGGAGGCTGCTGTTGCCACCCAGCTACAAGCGATCCCAGTTTATTTTAAGTTTTAAATTTTATAATTTTCAATGATTTTATGTGTAGGTTTTTTGTATTATTTTTCCTAAAATCGTACTATAATCTCAATTGAATTTGATCGTATGTTAGTCATTTAGACTAATGGACTATAATTACCAAAAATCCATATTGCTGATTGTATAGATGATTCATCCGAAATCATTTGTAAACATTTTGCCAATTTGTAAATATTTAAATAAAGTTTATTTTCTCCTTTGTATAACAATATAAATTGTTATGTACAATAATCATATAAGTTTATGTCCTATTCGTCACTTTACATCACCTTCCACGACTTTGTTGGGATTTTCTCTGCAAGTCGATGTTTGCACCGATCGTGAAGATGTGTTACATAACATACACACACGACAAGCCAATCAGCACTGAAACTCTAACAGTGACGTATGTATTCGACACAACTATCTTAGGAAAATAATGAAATAAATTGCTAGGATATCTCATACCTCAAAAACTTTACTATTCAACATTTTTATTCCAAAATGACACTTTTAGCGCCCAAGTTACATAATTCCTGAATATTCGAGGCAGGCAGAACCCTCCCGCCAGACCTAATACCATTATGCGAGATTTATTCCGAATCCTTACTAGTGAAGTATTATTTTGGCCATACACGCAGGTAGAAGGTGGGAGGTGGAAATTAATTCAATTAGGTGGCACAATTCATCACCTGTATAACTCAATTTGGGATCTGGATTGTGTAACTGCTTTCCATTATTGTGGTTACCTTCTTTCATTCTTGTCTTTAAGTTTGTTGTCCATCTTATGTAATACATTTAATGTTTTTCAGTTCAATTTATTCTTCAAATCAGAAGGTTTACTCTATAAAATCTCACATTTTTTATTTGTTTATATATATATATATATATATATATATATATATATATATATATATATAATTATAACTAAGTAAGAAGTGTATTTTATTTTTTGGTCTAGTTTATGAATGGGAACATGATAATTATTTATTTATTATATTTTAATTCATCACTTATATTTTTTACAAATATTTTCACATCCATTAGTTTTCGAAGATATATATTGGTTTATAATATTTTTATTTTTGTAATTTTTCTTATTGTTTTCCTTTTCAATTATTATTATTCACTGTATATTTAATTTTTTTTTAATCTTACTCATTTCCAACTTTGTTTTTTCTCAATTATAGGGTGTTGTTTTGTTTTTTTTTATTTTGTTTTATTTTATTGTACATATAAATGATTTTTTTTTCTATTTTATGTAATTTGACTTTATTGTTATTTTCTGTATATATTGTATGAATGTGGTGCTATATCTTTATTACTATTGTTCATCCTGAAACAGATTGTAATATTTCTCGATAACATAAATATTTAAAAAAAAAAAATCTTACTCTAATACATTAAATATCACATTATTGTATTTTATATATTCCAAAGGGACTTGTCCCAGAATAAATTAATAAATTAGTATTATTATTATTTATTCCAAGAGAAACCTAACTTATTGTAACTTTTGCCAAAAAAGAAAAAAAAAAAATTGAAAAATGTTGATTATGTAAGAGATGGTTCGGAAAGCGGTCAACCTCCGTTGTTAAAATCAATAAAAGAACTTTTCAAATAAAGTAAAAAAAAAAAAAAAAGAATATTATTGATTTTAGATTGAGGAACTTGTATTTCATTAAATGATATATTATATACACTGTAATCTTCAAAAATCACTTAGTTTTATCGGCTTTTCATTACGCTGCATTAGTTTATACAATACCACTTTATGCATACGATGATACTTTTTCTTAAATCTTTAACTTTCCAACGGTATATTACACATGTATATTACAGTTCTTATTTAAAAAATTAGCTAAAACATATTTTTGCATTTTTTGTTTTAGTAATTTATTAAATTTGTTCGATCTGTATACTGACCCATTATTGTTAAAAGTGTGCCTAACTATGTTTTAAACATCCTTAAAAAAATGTGTATATATATATATATATATATCATATAGTAGTATTTGTTATGCTTACTTTCCTTGATTAAACTTTTTTATCACCGAGATCACCTTTAGCAGGGTAACTAGCATAACAGTCCTTTGTACCTAAGGTCACGGGTTTAAACCCACAGGTGGTCATAAGATTTTTTAATAAAAATCCTTAGTTATACCGTCTTTCGAAGGGGAGGTAAAAAAGTGGTCCCGAACCTGTGCGATGTCAGGTACTCGTCAAATATCCCTTCCTAAATAAAGTTCGGCAAAATTTAGGAGACCCACTGTAGATCGTCTGATTAGCCACATTAGTGACGTTAAATAAAGAACAACTTCTTTTATCATTAAATCACGATGATATGTTTATTCATTGCTTCCTTAGTTTTTATTACTATATTTTTGTTCCTTTATAAACCTTTTTATTTCCCATATTTATTAATTTATTATTTCTATTTTAACCCTGTGTCTTTTATAACTATAAATACCTTTAATGTTGTAGATTTGAAAAAAATTATGAATATCATCTTATTAGCATGGATAAAAACGGGTAATTATACAAGTTGAAGGGATTCGATATCCAACTAAAGGAGAAGACAGGAAAAATATTTTGTTTTTAACATAAGAATAGTAATATACAATAGATGTATATATACCGTTAGAAAGCTAAATATTTTAGGAAAAAATATTATCTTTTACAAAAAAAATTATATTATAAGTAAATGGAGAGTGGTGAAGAGCCGATAAAACTAACTAATTGCTATCGATAATATGATAGATTATTGAATATAACACATGTTTTTATCGAAACTCAATATAATTAATTCTAGAACATTGTTTCATCTCTAAGTTTATTTAAAAATTCTTAAATTGATTTTTATAATGGAGGTAAGTAAAAGTCTGGTGTTAAGCACTAGGATTTTTTGTTAAATAAACAATTGCTTAATTTTTACATGAAAAGAGAAAAATAGTGATTTTCAAATTGGACCAAACAGGGCATTTCCTTTACAAACCTAACACCAGCTGGGCTTTTGTTGATCCATTTGCATTGCAAAGTCCCTGATACGTGAATCAGGTCTTTAATGCTCTCTTTTCTCAGCCTCTAGGTCAGATTCCACAATAAAAAAAGAGAAAAACAAAAAAAGTTGTAGCGTTTCCCCGCAGAATGTCTAAAATATACTGTCATTCGCATTTAAAGCGGTACTTGGTAAAAAAATACGGACTTGGATTTAGCCCAATATTTTTTTCCTAAGCTGTTAATAGCATAGTTGTATTTGTAGTTGTTATGAAGTTTTAGTTTAAAAGACCAGTACTTTTCCTAGGCTACGGTCGTGCAATGAGGTTATTCAGCCGAAATCACGCTCAGCCGCATGATTTTTTTTTGTTGCTATATTTGGCTACCCACTTAACAGAGGTTGGGTTTGCCCCAGGAGTTTCTCCATACCCAGGGTCGCCCCACGGCTGATAAAACAGAATAAATCATATCCTGCCAAAGGTGGGATTCAAATCCAGTACCCGGAGAACAGTAGACCAGTGTTTAATTTTAAACTATTAAAATTTTTAGTGGTTAGCTGATAAATATTTCTCTCTTCTGCAAGCTTTTTTTTCAATATAAATGAACCATAGCATGCAAAAGCTTTTTATTTTTAACAGATTCTTACAGTCTGGACAAAATAAGTTTGTTCAACACCTCTCCTTTCATACGTATGTGAGTTCTTTCGAATAGTTTCATCTTAGTAGAGAAAACACGACCTCAAAAAATTGTGGCTTTAATATTTCTCCCTCGATGGAATAAACAATAGATCGCTAATGAATGAATGAATGAAAAAAGAACTTTATTCTGGGACTAAGTCCCTTGAGAATAATACACATGTACAAAAAAAATAATGATTACAACTGGCCAAAAACCACATAAAAAAAAAAATATATTAATGATTACAAAAATTATTTACAATTATTTTAATTGATGAAAAGAGAGTGAAATGAAAAATATAAATTTAAAAAAAAATATAGTAATATCTAAATGTAATATAGAACTAACAAACCAAAAAAACCACAAACAAAAAAAAAAATCAGAATAATTGAAAATAGAAATGAAAATAAACTTTACTATCATTTATGGTATGAAGTGTAGACATTTCTCACATCACATTAATCGCTGTACTGAAATTAGTTGGCATCTGATTGGGAGGCAAGGAGGTGTTTAAAAAGGAGAGATTTGAAAGAAGATTGGGAAGGAGCATGACGGATGTGTGATGGGATGGTATTCCATAAGAAAGTGGACCGGGCTAAGAAGGAAAATTCATATTTTTTGGTTCTATGGGAAGGCGTATAGAGGTCGGAAAGACGGGATCTGGTTTCCTGAGTATGGATTGTGGATTTAAATTGCAGGAGACTATAGATGTAAGAGGGGCGGTGGGAGCGGATGACTTGATAGAGAAAGGAACCAAGGAAATATTGCCTTCGAATCGAGGGAAATAGCCAATTTGACTCATCATAGAGGTGGGACACATGTGACCGTCTAGAGGTACCGAAGACAAATCTTAAGAAACAGTTCATGACTCGTTTCAATCTGCCCTCAAGCAACCTCGAGAGCCCACCATATACCGCACAACTATAGTCAAAATGGGGGAAAATAAGAGAGGATACAAGGAGCTTCCGGGAGGATTGTGGGAGAAGGTGACGGGACCGCTGAAATAGTTTTAGTGTGCTGATCGATCTTTTGGAAATTTGGGCAATATGGGGTTTCCAGGATAAGTTTTGGTCAAGGATTACGCCAAGGTTTTTGACGGAGGAGGTGAATGTAATAGGGTGACGATCAAGCAAAAGAGAAGGAAGGGTGATGATAGAACTAAGGAGGAAATTGGAACCGATTAAAATGGCCTGGGTTTTCATAGGATTAAGCTTTAGACTATTCAGGTTTGCCCAGGCACTGATCCTATCTAGGTCTGCCTGAATATTTGCAAAAGCTAATGATAATTCAGAAGGAGGGAAGGATAGATAGATTTGGAGGTCATCAGCGTATAGGTGGTAGGAACAGTGATGGATTGAGTTAGGGAGGTCATTGATATAGGTATTGAATAGAAGGGGGGAAATACTCGAACCTTGAGCAACACCTGAGGATAGAGTTAGGAAGGAAGATAAGGGTTCATTAGGAATAGCGACTGCTTGTGAACGCTCGGAAAGAAAAGATTGGAACCATTGGATAGAACTATTAGAAAAGGATAAACACTTTAATTTGGAAAAAAGGATCGAGTGGTTCAGGGAGTCAAAGGCCTTGGAGAAGTCTAGGAGTATTAGGACAGTTAATTTTCTTTCATCCATTGCAGTGTGGATATCACTTGTGATTTTGGTAAGGGCTGATTGCGTGGAGAAACCAGGTCGGAAGCCGGATTGGAAAGGATCAAGTTGATTAGTCTCTTCAAGAAAATGGGACACTTGGGATTGTACAATTCGTTCTAGAGGTTTGGAGAGATTAGACAGGATAGAGATAGGTCGATAATCTTTAGGTGATGTCGGGGTAGGGATTTTGTTAATAGGATGGACTAAGGCTTTTTTCCATGATGAAGGGAATACAGAGTTCTGGAGTGAGAAATTGTAAATGAAAAGAAGAACAGGTAGGATTTCAGGTAGGCATAATTTTAACAGTTTGACGGGTATTCCATAATATGCCTATCTAAAATCCACTGATTTTCCCAGTCACTTTAGAAGGTAAAAAAAAAAAAGAAACTTTATATTTAATCATGTACGGACATGATACAGACACTAGTAACTTTTATCGTTCAAACCAATAAAGCTTTTAAATGATAGCTCCTAACGGCAAATCTTATACAACAAAAAAATCGTACTTCAAATTTCTGATATTACAAAGTCGTAAAATTTTTGATCCGACCTACATCAAGAGAGCTGGGCCGTGTTAAATGTGTTACAAAAGACTTATCCTTGTTAACTTATGCTTTTGTAAAATAAGTTCGTAGCGTTTTTCAATATTTCTATTTAATCCTCTCGGTGTTTATGAAATCATGTTAACTTGGTCTATAATGTTTACATATTCTAAATAAGAATTAGTTTAGGTGCTTTTATGCATCAGTTTCAATCGAGATTCCTTATATTTAAGTGGTAATTTGCTTGCTCAAAATAGAAGTGCAAAAAAATTTATTTTTGTCATTTAATTTTTTTTTTTTTTTTTTTTTTTTTTTTTTTTTTACGGAAAGAAATATCATCTGTACAGAAGGTCTATATATGGCTGTATGGCGATGACACCTTAGGAGAAAGCACCGTCCGTAAGTGGTTTGTTCGATTCAGAACAGGAAAGGTTGACTTATAAGATGTAAAACGCTCGGGGCGTCCTTTAACTATTGATGATGACCAAATTCAAGCATTGGTCACAGATCTGGGATATTGTAGAATATAATTGTTTGAAAATATCTAAAAGAATCTGAAGGTTCCATTGGCCCATGTGCATTCTGGCTGTGCGTCTTTTGCAAAATGAGGCAATCTCATCGATATATACAATAAACAAGAGGGGACTTAGGGAATCACCCTGTTTTACTCCCTTTTCCATCCTAAACACTTTGGACTCTTGCCCATTTAAGCGCACTACACCCTTTGGCTCCTGGTATGTTGACTTTATAGCCCTCAGGAACTTTTGAGGAATGTTCTTTGCCCTTAAGGCTTCCCAAATTTCTTTCCTGGGCACCGAATCAAAAGCCGCCTTCAGGTCCAGGAACGCCAGATAGACGTTTCGGCCATGATCCCAGGACTTCTCTATCACGTTCCGCAGGGTAAAAATCTGATCTTGAGTTTGTCTGTTGGGTCTAAATGCGCTCTGTTCTTCCTGCAGAATAGGCTCCACCATTGGCCTCAACCGGCTCTCAAGAATAGAGGTATACACTTTATAAATCACAGGAGACAGTAATCATCGAGTAAAAATTAAAAAAAAAAACTTGTGCCCTTACAAACAACCTATAAATAACCTTAAGTTTAGTACTAAAGACATTCGTCCAGTTTTCTTAGCCAATTGGCATGAAAACAGGTAATTAGGCCGGAACACACATGGGGCATCGTGGCGT
This sequence comes from Piezodorus guildinii, assembly GCA_023052935.1. NCBI lineage: Eukaryota > Metazoa > Arthropoda > Insecta > Hemiptera > Pentatomidae > Piezodorus > Piezodorus guildinii. The sequence continues at coordinate 79,883,936 of CM041294.1, read as the reverse complement.
AGAGGGCAGTAGTCTACTGTTCTCTAGGTCCTGGGTTAGAATCGCGGCTGTAGCTGATTATTATTTATTCTGTAATTTCAGCCAGGAGACGACACTAGGGTATATAGACCCTCTTGGTGCAGATCCAGCCTATATAAAGTGGGTACCTAAATCACCTCATTGATGGCATAGAAACAGTATGAATTTCTTATATTACTATTCTTATGGACGAATCTCCTTGATGAGTTAAACAGATGAAGAACGGCTACAGTTTTTTTTTTTTTTTTTTTTTTTTTTTTTTATTAATTAAAATAGGATGGGTGTGTCCCAGGACTAACACCCCTTGTTCCTCTATATTTCAGGTTCGCACCTCGGCTGAGACAAAACAATAAATAATTATTCAGCCATAGCCAGGATTTAAATACGGGACCGAAGAACCGTAGGCTAGTGCTCTATCCACTAGACCAAGGCACTCTTTAGTATTTATTAAAGTATTAACAATTATTTTGTTATCCGAAAAATAAAAAGATTCAGTGGCGTGACGAAATAAAATTTTCCGAGTGATTAAATCGAATAAAATAATTGAATCTTTTTCCCACCGTTCGATAGAAAATGTAAGATTCCTTGTTTTTTAATTCACTATAAGATTTATTACATCTTTAGCACTGTCCTTCGTCTTTAATTTAGGAATTGAAAGGTTTCCTTGGCTATATTCTATTTCTATTTAATTGAATCACGAAGAACCCATTTTAGAAGGGATCTAATCCTTGAATCTAATGACTGTTATTACATAAATGCTTTCCCCGTGTAAACGAAGCAAGTAGATGGAATTTTATCGATGGTATATTTACCGATCTGGAGATATGGTTGTAGCTTGTCAGCGAGAACTGATGGAGTTACTACATCAATCATAGCTGTCTTGTCCCCTAGTTCTCGGTTACATGTCAACATCTAAACATCTGTTCCTAATGATATTCACTTCTCTTAGTTAACAATATCGTCTGGGTGGGTATTTGTTACTTGAATGGGTATCTGGTCCTCGCAACGCACGACTTTCCCTTACCTACGTCTTTATAATGAATTTAAGAACTATTAAATGAAATAAAATTTGAAAAGCTCTTTAAAAAAGTTCCGTGAAATGGGGTGAATATTAACAATGGTGTAAAAGTGGACAAAACTTCAGTATTATTTCAAAGTTGCGTGAAAGCCACTTACTTTACCGTATAGGAATTTATTTTCGTGTTATTAGTAGGCCACCCTGTAAATAATACGATTATATGGTTTTGTTATGTTGATATTGCTTTTGACAAATTAGTTCAACCTGTGAAAATTTTTACCAGTTTCTACGAAATTTTTATTTTACACAAACTTTACCTGTAAGTATGAAACTGTTATCTATATGGCTTATTTAGTATCTGTTTATTGTTTTTCAAGTTGTCTTCTTGCATAAAATTCTTTGCTTAATATTTTTGCATGAAGTGTGAATAGACCTAATATATTTGCAACAGTTTCTTAGGAACAGAGTTTTTAGATTATGGCATCCACATGTTCTGGAGTGTAGGGTAAATGGGAACACAGCTATAGCTGTGAATCATGTAAACTTATAGGTTTGTCCCAACTGAAGAGGATGCTTATTTTAGCCGCAGTGAAGTTATATTGAATTTGAAAGAGCGAATAGGATCTGCTGAGAAAAATAGAATAAGCTGATTCTTGGGGTCTGTTTCGTTTATGAATGATCTAAGAGCATACACCATTTACTGACATTTCTTCTTCTTCCTAGAGAAGTGTGATGCTTTAGACCTTTTTTAGAATACAAGAGACCAAATTTCTAGAATATCTGAATAAAGTGAATTTTTTTTAGAATATAAGTGACCTAATTTCTATTTTTCATAAAGATTTCAAATAGAAAAAGTAATTTAAGAAGCATTTTAAACAGTTTTTATTCACCTTACATGTTGTAAATGAAAACACGTTACTATTCATCCCTACTGTAGGGAAGTAATATGTATATATATATATATATATATATATATATATATATATATATATATTTTTTTTTTTTTTTTTTTTTTTTTCAAAAACTTTTTTTTATTTATTGTGAATGAATCTGTTTCAGAATGAACAATAGTAATACTGATATGAGACCACATTTATACAATATATACAGAAAATAACAATAATAGTCAAATTACATAAAAAAGAAAATAAATAAATTCATATATATACAATAAAAAACAAAACAAATCAAAACAACAACCTATAATTGAGTAAATAAAAAGTTGGCCAATAAATAAACATCATACAAACAATTGTTAATAAATACAATATATACAACTGCTAAGGGAACCCCAGATTGGGCTTATCCCTCCACTTGTGGAGGAAAAAAGCGGAATCCAAGAGATCCCAGCGCCTCTCTCTCAGCCGCATCACTGGTTTTAGCCAGTAGAGGCTGAGTTAGGGCGCAATAGCCACAAACATACAGTACATGAGTGGGGGATCTAACCAGTGTCAGAACTCTAGTATAAATGTTTACAGAACGTCGCGGGGCCACTGCCGTTTCAATCTTCGTGGAGGATTGTAGGGGTAGGTGGAGCAGGAGAGGGATTGAGCTAAAGGATTAGGATGATGAAGAAGGTTCTGATGGAATTTAGAAAATTTGGATGGTACCAGATCTAAAATAAATGGAATATTAAGGTCGTGGTGTAAGGTACAGTTGGAAACATAATAGGGAGCATAAACTATTGTTCGTAGGACTTTGGATTGGAAGGATTGGAAAAACTACAATTCAAAAACACACACCCAGTAAATTAGTAACAGAGGGGATGTGGACCTAAGATTTTATGTATTGTTCAATTAATTGAGGTAAAAAGTAAATTTGTTATGATGCTCAAGATACCATAGAGTATTCCTATTCACCCAATTTTACGGTATTAATAGAAACATGCGTGGACTCCTTATTTAATAACATAACGGACAATCGTGAGACCTGTGGTGACGTATAAAAGCGAAACGTGGATCTAACCCAAGAACATGAAAAAATCATTAGAGTATTGAAGGGAAAGGCTCCTTAGAATTATATATCGCTTAATTAACGAATCGGGACAATGGCGATCCAGGAAAAATCAAGAAATAATGGATATGTATGGCGAACCAGACATAGTGGTATTCATTAAAATCGCTAGAATACGGTGGCTTGGCGACGTAGAAAGAATGCCAGAGTATCGGCTACCGAAAAGACTCCTAGGTCATAAGGAATGCGAATGCACAGCCCACGCCTGAAAAGGCGATTTTGACCAAACTCCCTGTATAGATGTAAAATTTAATGGGCTTTAATACGATGTTTCATTCTGATTATATTATTCTGACAGGGCTTAGCTGGCGATCGTTCAAAATTTTCTTCCTCTGAATTACGTTCAATTTAGTAGATTTGTATAAATTAACTATATCATCTTGTTAGCATTGATAAAAAAAAAAAAAAAAACAGGTAAATATATAAGTTGAGTGAATTCGATATCTAACGAAAGGAGAAAAGAGCAAAAATATTTTTTATGCAACTTTTGTGTTTTAGAACATAAAAACAGTAATTTAGATGCATAATATACCATTGGAAAGCTACAGATTTCACAAAATATTATCTAATACACAAAATTGCAAAAGGTATTGGATATTCATGAAAAGCCGATAAAACTAACCGATTGTCGTACATAATAATATAATAAACTGAATGTAATTAATTCTTTAAACATTTACTTTTATCTCAAACTGTGAAAGTCGTTTTCTTACGCACACCAGATTTTTCAAAATGCTTCGTGTTTAACTGTAGTATTCGCTTGGTTGTTTTTTTGTTTTTTTTAAATACTTATATAGTGAATTTTATTGGTTTTTGTGTACATAGCTAATATTAAAAAATCTAATAACACTCACTTTCACTTACCTCAGCCGTTAACATAAATTTAAGGGCTTTTAAATAAAGTTAAAATTCGAAAAAGTTTCTTTGGTTAGTTATGATTCTTATTTTTCTTGTACATTTATGTTATTCGTAAGAACATATTTAGTTATTACATATATAAAATATGACGTTATTCTCGGAATAAGATTTTTTTTTTCATTCATTCATTTATTTTACTTTTTTTTAATATTTAAAATAATATTATAAAGTCCTAATTATGATATGATCTGATATTAAGCGAAGCATTAAATACATTTATTCCAAGCCGGGAGAGAATTGAAGCCGAGGCTTTGAAAAGTTGAGACTTAGCATATTCCAGATAATTAGTGGCAGTGAAAATCCCTTATTGTCATAATTAAACAAAAACCCCAACCTCCTCACAATTAAAACTTTTTCCAACGAATTTTCTAGAAGAATAACAATATCGAGAATAATAACTATCTTGTATTTATTTTAACTTGTCTGCTTAAATATTTAAATATCTGACTCTTGTTAGGAATCATTAAAAATTCGTGATTCTTTATCTTTAGTTCTGCTTCATTTGAATGATGGTTTTAATCACTTGGAGGAAAATCTGGTACGGGCAAATCATGAATTTCAGTTACCTCGCTTGATAAAATCAATTTATGAATGAATGAATGAATGAATAAAGCCTTTATTGCAAGGATAACATTTAAAAATTATAATATTTACTTTTAGTTCTAAAATAATTTCTAATATAATGTATAATATAATCTAATAAAAAGTTCTCATATAATTGAAAAAAATAAAAAATAAAATATAATGCTATGTGAAAAATAATAATAATGCATATACTTGTTAAATGAAAAAACAACAGCAAAACTATATAATTAATGTTCCTTAGTTTCTTAAGATATTTACAATATGTTATCCCTACATCCCTCTCCTTACGGAGGTGATGGTCTAACTTCCCCGGTGACCAAACCTATTGGGAAGTGAAAATCAATTTAAGAACTATCAAATAAGTTGTAGTTGAAAAAAGTTTAATGTATTGTAGAGGTGTCTTGTGATGTAGTGGCTAGTATAATAGCCTTCTATGCCCAAGGTCGCAGGATAAGTCATGGCAGGTAGCCTTAAGATTTTTAACAGCAGTTAAAGGTCCTTAATTGTGCCGTCATTCGGATGAGACGTAAAAAGGCGGTCTCGAGCCTGTTCGATGTCAGGTACTCGTTAAAGACCTCAATCTAAATTAAACTTGGATAGGCAAAATTTAGGACTCCCGCTGGGGCATCGTCAGATTACTCATTATATGATGGCCATTAAACATTATAAGGTGACGTTATATGAATAAACTAACGAACAAAGAACTATATTTAGTTTCGTTGGAAAAATATAACCATGTAAAATTGTTATGCACTATAACCTCTTATGTTTCATACCCGATTCGTCACTTTAGATTACCTTCTACAACTTTGAATAAGATACATTTTTTTTTCCTGTTCATTTATAATTTTTAGGAAGCTTTGTTCAATATTTCACACTCAAAAAAACACTCATTAATTTCCTTTTCTTACACATTTATTTTTCTTCACTATCACATTGTTTTTCTACGTTCCGGGGTTCTGTCCCCATTATCAAGACTTTTTTTTAAATAATTTTTTAACATACAACACATTATATTACATACCTAACTTACTGCTACTCGTCCTATTTGATGTTTATTATAGATGTTAAGAGGACGAATAGCAGTTAGGTAGATATGTAATATAATAGGGGGGGGGGTACTCACTACGTTTGCTATAGCACATTTTTTGTGCTATGTTGCTAAACCCGCCGTGCAGGCTACTGTAGAAACTCGTCGGGTTTAGCAAAATGGCACAAAAATGTGCTATAGCAAACGTAGTGAGTACCCCTAATGTGTTAAAAAGTGTTTTAAAGAATGTCTTGGTGAAGGGGGAAAGAACCTCGAAACGTAGAAAATAATGTAATAGATAGTGAAGAAAAATAAATGTGTAAGAAAAGGAAGTTAATGAGTGCTTTTTTGAGTGTGAAATAATATTTTTTCTAAAAGCTTTAGCTTTCCTACAATATATTATACATCTGGATAACTATTCTTGTGTTAAGGAAAAAATATATATATTTTGCCCTTTTCTTCTTTAGTTGGTTATCAAATTCGCTCAAGTTATATATTCGCCGTTTTTTTTTGTTTTTTTTTATGACAGTAAGATGATATGTTAATTTTTTTCGAATCTACAAAATCAAAGGTACTCTAGCGGATGTAAGTAAAAAAATCGTCATTTAAGCCCTGCCAGACTACTTTAATAAGAATGAAACCTACATAATATTAAAACCCTATAAGTTCTACATCGGTATGGCGTGTTTCATCAACATCGTTACTAGCCATTTTGAGAAAATCATAAAAAGGTTCAAATGTATTGTAATAAAGTGGCTCTTCTGATTCGATTTTGATGATTAAGCTGCTATAACAATTCGGTTTTGAATATTTGTCTTTTGAATATGATATATCAGTTTCGTTCGACTTTCCGTTTTCGTGCTAAACTTACACACACACACGGATACGGAAACAGACTTTTTGCACGACTTTGTAATTTTGACCCTGTAAATTTGAATACTGAATTTCGAAAATTTTGATGATCGCAATACTTTCCTTGGCTATAATTTCATATTTAGGTAAGTAAGTGTAAAAACGAAATATGTATTTAGGGTGAAATGGTTGAGCGTGTTCTCGGCTTAATCAGCTCTTCGCACATCCGTTGGTTACATACATAGTTGGAATCCTTATTATGTACAGAGCCCATGTTGTAAATCATATAATACTTGCGTCTTCGTTTGTGTTACTTCAGTATTATTCAGTGTATTGTGTATATCGCAGTTAGTCACATTAAAATTAAAACAATATTTTTTTGTTTTATAATAATTACATCTGCTTTGATCTGACATTGAATTAATATATATATATATATATATATATATATATATATATATATATATATATTATATATATATATTATATTATATTTTTTTTTTTTTAATTAGTTTCAATTATTAAATTTCAATTTATACGATAGCATAGTAGCCCAATAAACCTTGTAAAATTTTAATGGTGATGTATTCAAAAATAATTATGTAAATAAAACTCATAAGGAATGTAGTGTATTTTATAATTAATCTTTATTTTATATCATTAATATAAATTCACGTATAAATGTATATTAATGATATAAGGTGTAGAATTTAAAAAATATTTTCTTCGTGCCTTGCGAAGAATGGCAGGGCGGCAAATATTGCCCTTACAATGAAAGCCCATAGATCACCTGAGGGTTAAATATTGGTTTCTTTTCTTTCATAAATAGGTCACCCGTCCTATGCCTATCCTACACTGTTACTTTTAGTTAGTCATAGTATTTACCTGTCGTCGCTTGAAATTAATTAAAATTACAAATAATAATAATTAATTGACATAACGCTTACTTTGAAGGATGAACAGTGCAGTGACTTAAGGTTTTCAAAAATGAGGTACTGCGTAAAATATTTTGATGTACAGCGGGATTTAGAAGGTTACAAAACACGGAATATCGGAATTTGCATCCTGTGAGTATAATTAAGTTGATCGTGGGGACTCAAACGAGCGTGTAAAGTCTTTAGGCTCAGTGAAGAACGAATTATGTTATTATGTTAAAAGTTAGTCTGCGCTGAACCGACTGGTAGGCGTCTGAGAGGTAGGCCAAAGCGTCGATGGGAGGATTGTGTCAAGCCTGATTTCGGGGGCTTGAACGGTGATCATTGGATTGAACTGTGTAGGCAACATTCGATATTGAACCTTCAAGCCTATATGTTTATAACTAATTGTATTTTTTTTTATTTATGTTTTAATTGTTTTATCTTTCATTAATTCTTGGTCAGATATAGATCCTTTATTATTTCAGAGCTAATGTTATTTTAAGAATACTAAGTACTAGTACAATGTAACTAATTATTTTTGTTTTATTTAATTTTTTTTTGTTTCTTTTTTATTTTAATTCTGTTATGAACTCATATATTTCTCATATTTTCCAACATAATTAGCTTCTGAAGATTGTTTTATTTTATTTATTTTGTGTTGTATACAATTCATCAATTATTGTAAATAGTAGTGTTAATCATGTTCATCTTGTCTGTTGGCTAGACATATTTATATTTAAACTGTACAAACCTGTTATTCTAAAGGGACCCAGTCCCAGAATAAAAATTATTTTCTATCTATCTATTTATCTAATATTCATTGTGTGATCGTATTTCAGAGTCAACTCACATTTTTATGTGTAATTTCTTTTTAAAATTGTACCTTGTTCCTCAAGGCAGCGTCATAGGACTAGTGTTGTAAAAGAGCTGAGCCATAAGGCTATAAGGCTCGAGCCCTGAAGGCTCGAGCTTCCACTACTCGAGTCGAGGCTCGAGTTCTTTGAGCCTTCTACCTTGTGTTGTAAAAGAGCTGAGTGATAAGGCTCGAGCCCTGAAGCTCGAGCCTTTTGAGCCTTCTTGCCTCACTGCAAAGTATTCGACTGGCTCTTCTGGTAGGCTGATTTTAATGAAAAAGATTTTGTCACATCTCGGGCGTTTAGTAGCCTTAAATATGAAATTTCATTTTCATAGGTCTTTTGGTTTTAGCCCGGAGTTACCACACACACACAGACCTTTTTGCGGGACTTGGTTATTTGGACTCTGGGGACCTAAAACGTGTATTTCCGTTGAAGACTGGAATTCGAAAATTTTCGCGGTCGCAATACTTTCCTTTACTATATATTTCATACATAGGTAAGTAAAAGTAAAAACTAAAATAAAACAATTATACCTAATTATTTGCCACCTTTGTAATCATAACAAATTTAAAAAAATTCTCTCTGACTTTATGAATATAATAGATCATTCATATGTCTTCTTGAACTACTGATTTTCTTCCCTCGGTTTTTTCATGATAATATTAAAACCATTAAACTAAGCCATAATTTGTTATCAACTAATATAAAACTGTTTATAATTTTTTTTTTTGTCATTGTTTCAAAGATGTCTGCATTTATTGTTATTTCTATATCTTGTTATCTTCCACAATTTGTAATGTAATTATCTACTGATAACTTGACCTGGTATTTTCATTTTTTTTTTAGTCTGTATTTGATACTGTTATTGACAGTTATGAGGTGTCCTATATCAATAAATAATTATTTATATATCAAGTTAATAAAATTTCTAAAACGGACTTCCTATTTTTTTTTTTACACATATTCCTTTTTTTCCTGGAGAATATTTCCCTTATGCAATATTATGTGCACCTCTATTTCATATTCATACAGCTGAGCTATACAAAAAAATTAAAGTTGAACTTTAAGCTAATATCCATTCCACATCAATGAGTTATAATGGATTTTTTTTTTAGTTTTGATCGGTTTTTTTTTTCTTTTCGCTTGAATGATTGTCAATCACAACTTTTCTCCCATCAATCTAAAAAAGGTGATGGGATTGAGTAGTTAGCATTCTGTGACTGAGCCCTCAATTATGTTAATCAGTAGCTCCCAAAGTTAAATTACTTTTTCTCCTTGCCGGTAAACCTGTTCAGAACTTGGCGACTGTTAATTAAAATTATATTTATAGCAAGATTATTGGTATATGTGGATGATAATGTGAAAAAAACTAGTTCTTCATTAAAATAGTTTCATTGATCTTGTTCTTTTCTTCAAAATCTAGTTCTTTTTCTTACTTATATAATTACTCTGCAAATCAATGTATCCGTATGCAAACAATTTGAGTAAAAAAAATAAACTATTTGAACTGTTATTACTTAAATGTTTATTATAAAAGATAAATGCTGTGTGCTGATCATTACCCTTCAATTACAACCCCAAGAGAAGAAAATGCGTTTCACCTGATGGATCTCTCTCTCTCTCTCTCTCTCTCTCTTCTATATATATATATATATATATATATATATATATATATATATATATATGATATAGATCTAATGTGAATAATGATATAGATGCATAATTGCCGTTGGGTAGCTAAAAATATTGGAAATACTTTTCAGGCATAAAAAATTGTAAACCGCAATGAAGATCATCGAAAAGATAAATAAAGAAATGTATATTTTTTAAGCAGTTGACTTTACGATTGAGTAGGACAATATTATTTAACTACGCTAATTAAATTCTGTTCGACAAAACCACTACAGACGAAAAATAAAACGAAACAAATAGTTTTACATAGAGGGTTAATTGAAAGTTGTGTACTGTGCGAAATATATTATTAAGAGTTGTTATATTTTACTTATGACATTAGCTAAGTATATTTATTTTATTTTTTTTAGGTATGTTACTGTGATTCTGCAATATGTTGATCCAATACAGACGTTTGTGTAGTAATTTTTGACCGTGAGTATAAACATTTTTTTTTTGTTATTTATCTCATGTATGACATAAAGAGACTTTATTAATATCACTATTCATATTTTCCCTTTGCATCAATGAATTCGAAATCGATATTTATTATTTTTATGATTTTGTTATGTGTTATTGTGTCTCATTAGGAAAATTGAAAACCATACCTAAAGTTTTTTTCAGGCATGTTAACTAATTTCGCCTGACATAAATAAAAAAACATCAACACTAAAAACATTATTATTATGTGTTTTAAAGTTATTATAACTCTTCTGTACTATTGGTCTGAAAATGTTTTTGTTTTGTTTATTTATTTATCGTCGTTTTATGTTACTGCTAATCAGAAGATGCTACAGTGGGAGTCCTAAATTTTGCCTATTCAGGTTTAAATAGTATCTGAATATTTAACGATTAACTGGCGTCGCATAGGCTCGAAAACACCATTTTACGTCCCTTCCGAATGACGGGATAGCTTAAGGATTTTTAACTTCCTTAAAAAATTTATTTTATATTTTTGTACGATTTATCGGTTTTGAACCCGTGATCTTGGGCATAAAAGGCTGTCATGCTAACTACTAATCCACAGTTGACTCTTAAAAATTGTTTAAAATCACATACAAGGAAAGGACCCCATATGTGTCCCACCTATTTTAATAAAATTTGTTTCTTGAAAACTGCGTTCCTCACTCGTAAAATGGAATGTTAATTTGTGCACAGTTTTTAAGAATATTTATTAAAAGTACTGTTTGGACGAGATTTTTTATTTTTTTAGGATAATTACCAAGTATACAACTAAAATAGGATAATTTTGACAGAAGACTTATTTTTCTGCTTTCAACCAGAGATATTAAATAAAACGTGTTTTTAGCGTTCAAACTTCCGATTTTTCCGCGGCTCTTGGGGAGTGTTTGCCCGAGAAAACACTCTTCATTTCTGTGTTCCTCATTTCTAAAAAAGAAATCTTAATCTGAGCACCGTTTTTAAGAAACCTTAATAAATAAAAGTTCTTTTTTGACGAGATTATTTATATGTTTAAGTTTATAACCAAGCATGAGTAACTCAAATAGTTTAACGACTTCCTGTATTGGATTATTCCGATTGTAAATAGGGTAGCTTTGATATTACAACTTACAATTTTCCGATTTTTTTACGCGACTCCTGGGAAGCGTTGGCCCCTAATATTTTGCCGAGTCTAATGGTTTAATGTTTGGTTTTACCTGAAAAAAAAAAAAATCAACCGACTCGGTGAGAGGCATTAGGTATCTTCTTGTTAGTTTAAAAAACAAAAAATAAAATAAAAATTGAGTAGAAGAATTAATTAGAACTGTATGATTTCTTATGTGTGGGATTCATTTTTATAAAGGATAATTTCGGAATTTATGGACTCCTTAATATCAACATATAAGTCTGAGAAAACTCAAAGGCTCGTCTATACCACTAGTTTGAAGATAAGCAATCTATCAACTATTATCGAAGACTATAAAGCGATCGATTTTATTACGGTTTATTTTTGAACATGAGAAGTAAGTTAAGCAATGAAATTTTAGGAAACCTGTATGTTGTTATTTGCCGTCCTAATGAAGCATAAAACGGTAGATATCGGCATTGATCAAGCCATGAAGAATTCGAGAAACGCTCGGTAACGAAGAAGATCTAAAAGAAAAAAGGAAATTACTGGAGTACAATGAGAGAAATCTAGTTCTTCGGTGCAATCGGTGCGTGTCTCTTTTTCTTGGGTTTTTTCGATGAAGCGGATGTTCTGAAAGCGTCCAACTGTTTGTTACTCCTCGAATACGGCATAATCCTGTAAAGCAGAAAGAAATTCCAGAGCTTATTTCTATATTGGACTTTTTAGATCTTATTAATATTTTAGTTTTGATTGAAAGAAAAGTTTATATATATATAAACTAAAGTTTTGAGGAAGAGGAATTTGTGGAATGGATTGAGGATATTGAGGTACATTTTGTAGTTCCGGCAGGGCCTCGGCTTCAGTACATTGGTTCCCACCTCCAAGTAAGTGGGCAAATGATACATTGGCATCGATTAATTTTGAGGGTTCTCTTCTAGTTCTAGCCTGTCTTGTTGTTTCATCCAGTGCTTGGGGTTTTTGATACCTGGTCCTTAGCTCCTTATAGATTTGGCATCCTTTGTAGTTGGCCGGGTGGTCCTTGAGGCAATGAGCACATACAGCGGGTGTTGACTTCGGTTTTGTACATTCCACAGACTTGTGCTGTTCACCGCATTTCACGCAGCGTGGTATGTGGTGACAGTAACTTCTGGTATGACCATACGCCTGACAATTGTAACACTGAACAATTTCTCTCTTTGTATAAGGTTTTTCGACTCTTACACTTGTATAATACAGTCTTTTTAGATCATAAATTTTTTCTACTCCTGCTAATGGTTCCAAGTCAGCGAAGAATAGAGGCAGTTGAACTCTATCTTTTATGACATTAGTGACTTGTCGCACTTTGTAACCCATCTCCGTGAGTTCTTCTTTGATAGCGTCAACTGGTGTTGAAGGGTGTAGATTTCTGATCACAACTCTAAGAATTAGTATCACGGCGGGGTCTTTGTTTTATGGGAGACGTGATTGAACCACTAGATCTAGATATTTTAGTTGATGCTTTGGAGGACATCACTTGGTGAAAATATCGCATTTCATGTGAAGAAGATAATAAGAAATTAACTAGATGTTGGTAATAAAACAATAACTAAAGAAAAGAAAACCAATCCCGGCCTTGCCGAGCTATTGGCAATCAGCTGATGTGAAGAGGTTACCCAGCATTCACTTTACACCGTAAATTGTAACAAAACTTACTGTTGTTTGCTCCAATATTTACTGCTGTTGTTATCCTGTAGTCTGGTGATGTTTTCAAGATTGCACTGAAGAGAATTCAAACTGAAAAAGCATGAAATCCAAGAGCCGATTTGAAAGATGACTGCTATACACATGCGCATGCGCAGAACTCATAGCTAGAATTAAAATTATAAATGTACATTTATATCAGGAAACTAACAATCCAAGAATAGAAATTTATTCTTATTTCATTTATGTATATAAAAGGAAACGAGTTTGCTGATACCAAGGCGAAACTAGCTGTCGCAGAACGTCTATTTGTTCCGGGTGCGTTAACACGGGAAATAATCACCCTCACAAAAGAAAAGGCTGTAGAACTTTGGCAAAAATTGTGGTTTGTTATGAGGAAGTATGAGCTTGGAGTAGTAGAGCCTTCAGTGAAACCCAACCGAGTAGACCTACGGCTGTGCAGGAAGGAGGAAGTGGTACTGGCTCGATTGAGGATTTGCCACTCAAGACTGACCCACGGGTACCTGATGACGAGGGGGTCCAGTGCATCAGCGTATCTCCTCTGGGGTTATCCTTACAGTACCCTACATTCTGTTGGATTGCTTCTCATTCGAAGCGGAGCGAAGAGAAATGGTTAAGGACATTAACATTAGGACCACATTATAAATACCCAGGAGTCGGTCACAAAACAGATGACTTATCTGAGAGACACTTCAATTTATTAATAATTTTTCATTCATTTCTGATATGTAATTATTTTTGTTTATATTTTACTTAAATGTTTTTAGTTTTTATTAGTAATTAAGGGCTAAAATTATCCTAGTCGTTGAGGGGCCTTAATGGTATTAAATAAATAATTAAATAAATTCTAGCTATAAAATTATAATAATAGTATATATATGCATGCATGGGTTATTTAAATATATTTTTTGAATTTATGGGGTCATGGTACTGGTTGGACAAAGGGGTCCGCGAAAAAACCTTTTTTGGAACCATTGCTATAAATGATAGTAAAAACCGTATCAAGTGTGGTTTAAAAGGATTTCCCTGAAACCAAGGGTTGCGTTATCATTTTTTATCTATTGGAAAGGCAAGAAAGGCAGTTTATATCTTGGAAGACAGTTATCCCTCCCAGAGCCAGAAAGGCTTCTCGACCCTACGAGACCAAAAGCAGAAGCCGCCCCGTGGCGGTACTAAATCAGGCGGAGGGCTATTGTCCACAGCCCACTGATTTACAGGCAGGTCCCCGAACACGTCCCCACAATGGAGTACCCTCCCCTGTCATCAGATCTCCCAGGAGTAGGCCGCGCATCCCATGTGGAGGCACGAACTGCCCTGCTCCACCATCATTAAGCTCAGCTTTTTGGCCTCAGGTTTATTGGTTCTCACCTCGGGCGGTTTGTCGAGCACCGTTTGTTGGGCTGTGAAGGTAAAAAAAAAGTACTGGAAATCATTTGTAAGGATCAGAGCCGTCCAAATAATGCCCAACCCTGAATGTTTCGAATAGCTTTTATTCGAAAGAAGTTTTTCTTTGGCCACACAACCTCACCCTAAACTATTTTCAACGTCGAGCCATCATCGCACAAGACAAGTAAAGCCGTGCAATCACTACGTTTTCTTAAAAATAATCAATTCAAAACTATCCTTGATCTAGATAAATAACTCTTTTTAATTTTTACGTTGGGTTCTTTCAACAAAAAATAGTGACCTAAAAACGGAAATCAATATTGGTTCTAAGTATAATAACTACTAACGAACTGGAATGTAGTGGAATAAAGAATTACGCACTTTTGCATTGCATTTTACTAATCACTGCCTACAAAATTTTGACCCAGAATTTTTTTCAAGCTATTACGATCCTCCCACATATTCTCGGCCTTATACCGCCCGCATGCCTGTCAGTTTAAAGCTTTTTACCTGACATGAATATGTTCTTTACTAAACCTTTATTATCTTTACTTGCTCAATATAACTGCCGCGATGAGATCGACTCATTTATACTAACGTAGTGCGCAGTACTTCTAGTTTTGTACATACTCAGATACATCCGTGGCGCTACAGCCCGATGTGGACCCTGGCCTCCTCATTAAGCATTTGTCGTACGGTTCGGTCTTGTGCCGCCGCTCTCTCATTTCTCTGATTTTTATTGGAGAATATTGGAACGAGAATAGTCATAAAGTTTTCTCAGTCAATATTATAATGTTAATTCTATGTTACCAATTTTATTACTGTCACTTTATTATCATTTTATTTTAATTTTAATTAAAATTAAGGGCATTAAAAGAATAATTTTGAGCGACATAGCCTAGTAGATAGAGTCGACTTGACAGGTCCTGGGTTCGAATACCGGCTGTGGCTGAATATTATTTATTCTGTTAATTCAGTCGGAGGGCGACCATAGGATACGGACACCTCCTGGGACAGACCCAGCCTCAATAAAGTGGGTACCCAAATTGGGAAAAACCTGATGGCTGAGCGTGATCTCGGCTAGTCGTACAGGTTTTTTTTTTTTTTTTTTTTTTTTTTTTTTTTTCTTAAAAGAATAATTGAAAGTTACGGAGTGTTCGGAGAGTTTACAGGCTAGAAGGTTTACTCATCTGTGTAAAATCTCGTTTAAAATATGGTAATTATTTTTCATTCTACCTACATTTCATACGTGTTTTCCTATCTACCTACCTACATTCCATTCTACCAAATTGTACCCAGTTTCCATTCGCCTACAATACCGTACGTTTCTCCACTCTACTCCATATTTCAATGTTTTTCATTTCAATTGATATTGATATCTTCGTACATTATCCTTAGTCATTATTTGTTTTGTATAGAAATCTCATTATTTTACTATAGTCATTGTAATTTAATTAATTGATTTTTTACACACCTATTTTTTTTAAATGTTTTAAATATTGACATCCTCCAGCTCAATAGTTTATAAAATAATGTATTTAACCTTATTGTAAATGTATTCCTTTTGTATCTTTTTAGCCCTGATGATGGCTCACAATGGGGGTCGAAACGTTGGCAGAAAATTAATAGTTGAAACTACTTACTCAATTGTTTCATTCACTGACCGCAACTCGGACTAATTCCTTTCAGTTATTCTCAACGATTAACTAATTATATCCACTACAACACTACATTTTTTTTTATTTATATAATGATATTTACAACTTCATAAAAATATACAAAAAGCGAATGTGAAAAAAGTTACAAGTGGCTTGCTAAATTCTTGTGAAGAAGCTACCCATCAGTAGCACTTCAATATTTATTTCATTAGCAGGTCTCGAGGCCATCGTCTTTTCCGGCGCCTCAGAGGATTATCGGGAATAGATGGAGATAATATACGGGGGAGCGGGTTTGAGTGGGCTGGGAGTTTGGAATGAAAGGTGGTATATCTAATCCTGGCTAAGTCTGCATCTAATGGGATATTCAGGTTTTATGGATAGTTTTATTGGTGACAAAATAAGGAGCATTTAGGATCTTCCGGAGGATTTTGGATTGCAAGGATTGGATGCGGGAGGAATTTGATGGCTTAGTAGATCCCATAGCTCAATACCATATGTCCAAATAGGTCTTATAATGGCTATAAAAGTAGATGGGAAGTTTTGAACATTTGTCAAGTAAATGTTGTAACAATCTGTATCTGCGAGCAGTTTCTTGTCTTTTCAGTCAAGTATGAGGATCCAAGTAAGACATTTGTCAAGGAATTAGTGAAATGTTACGAAAGTCCACTACAATTTAATTTTATGATTTTTACCATATTGTATTACTTCAAATAATTGTACCTAACTTAATATTATTTTTCCCTTTGATTGTATTGGTTATCTCGTTTCTCTTCCCTGATAGAAGCCCCGCAATGTAGGCCAAAACGTCGGCACACAAAATACTATCATTGTTCTTTATTAGTGTATAATTTTATAGACGCCTGGGCCTCCAACCATATTCCTCATAAAATATCCGTAGTCAACTAAACTCAATCATTAAAAATAATTAATAGTTTTCTATTTCTAACTATCATTTTTCTCGACTAGACTCTCGAGCTAAGAAATTCAGCAACTTAAAAAATAACAGAGTCGTTTCTGATCTCATAAGTTCAACTTCATTTCCTCTCGCATTTCTCTCTTAGCATTTACAATCTACGAGATATTGACCTAGTTATTTTTTCCCTGGCTATCAGCGGGAAAACCAACATGTCTACGAGACAGTATGTAATTTAAAATAATATATCATATTTATTTAATTATATAGGATTTGTTTCTAGATACATCTCTGGGCGGATAAGTAGGCCCGGCATATATAAACATTCCTCTAAATTGCTGGCTCTGATTGGAAGACAGTAGTTAAAGATATGGGTCATGCTCGCTTTACAGATCCCATCTCTTGACTCCGGTTTCACATCCTGTATTCACATTTCAGAACAGATTATTGTCTCTCAACATTCATCACGTGCATCTTATTAATTCATACTATTAATTAAATTACACTTTTTATTTTTTTAAATAGTTTTGGTTTTAAATATTATTTATGGAACCCTCATACAAGACTGAAAAGACAAGAAACTGCCCGAAGTTTTCGACTACTTCAACACTTACTGGATAAACGCTTTAACCTTCCACTTAAGTACAAAAGGCTCATCTACATGACTATCATAAGACCGATATGGACTAACGAAGTAGAGATTTGGGACTGAAAAGAAGATGGCCCTGAGACCTTCTAGTTTAACATACACGTAGTTTTTGGAGAGCTGCCAATGGGTAGTATCCCCACATGTGAATCCATGACATTTGTATCTTGTATCTCATTTACTATATGTGTATCATTATACAGTTTTAAAAAGCTATAAATCATTTTTTTTTAAATATATATTATTTAAAGGAACGCTTTATTTGTCTCACACCTTATACAGTTCTATTCTATGTCCTTCCATTTGCGATAAGTATATTTGTTAACACCACTTTATGCTACTGTTGCTAATCTGACGATGCTACATTAACAGTACTAAAGTTCGCGTGTCCAAATTCTGTTGGGATAGGGATTTCCGGACATCACACAGGCTCGGGACCACTTTTATACGTTCCCGCCGATGGACAGCATAATTACGGATTTTTCACCCCGATTAAAAATCCTAGGGCCACCTTTCAGGTTCGAACCTTGGGCAAAGAAGGCTTTTAGACTAGTAACTACACCGCAGGTTACCCTTATAATTGTGTTTGTATGTGGTAGTTCTAGCTTTATACGAAATGTCGTACGAAACTACTTGTCTGAGGTGTTATAAACAAAAATGTTATGCTTGAGAATATAAAAGAACCAGATCTACCACTTTATACTAGACATTTTTACAATTTTCTCAAAACCGCTCTAGCAATTTTGATTATGTATAGATACATCGCACCTGCTCGGGACCAACATTTTACGTCTCTTTCAAAGAATTGCATAACCCAAGATTTTTCACTCTATTTAAAAAATACTAGGGATTCCAAATCCAATATCCTCTCAAGGACGGGTAAAGTTAACAAAATATTTTTTGGATACTAAATTACTCCAATTGTTTGACTGTGGTTGTATCACCTATTATGTCTGTGTCTCATGATCGGCTGAGAGAAAATAAATAAAATTAATTAAATCGGACTGTGTTTTGATTTATATTGCAGTTTATACAAGTCCAAATAATTTTATAAAATAGAGATGTAATTTCGATTTTTAGCTGTCACCTGCGGTTAAGTTGCTAGTATAACAGCCATCTGTGTCCAATGTGTTCAAACCTGGTAGAACAGAGTAAAAAATGCTTAGTTTTACGTTGGTTTTATAGAGAAAATTCAGGACTCCCGGTGTAGTATTAAAGTGGAATATATTATAAATATATATAATTCTCCTTCGATAATTCGAAAATAATAAATAGATCATAAAATTATTCTAAACTAGAATCAAATATTTTTTGCAAACGAATTCAACGCTTTAAAAATAGAATATTTTCATTAATGAATGAAAAACTCACAGAGAAATTACTTAATGTCCAAAAGTTGATAACTAAATTATATAAAACATTGGTCGTTATAACAGTCTAGTTTCTTGCAATTCCTGCTAAATAAATTAATATTATGACTGTGTTAGTTCGAATAATAATAATTTGTTTATGAGCTAAAACTTGAAATCATATTCCGCCTTGGCATTACCAAACTGGTTTCATTTCTCATTTAGTTTCAGCATGTTTATTATTTTCTCGGCTAATCTGTTTTTACTGGCCAAGATGCAAAGGAAGTTATTAAATTTTATGGAACTGAGTTGATGAAACCTGATTAGATAAAAATATTAGATCTAGAAATGATAAGGGGTACAACTGACTACGGCTATACGTTTTTTTTAATATATAAATAATAACATGGCGTAGTGAAAATAAAACCTTTAAAATAAAAAATTAAATAAATATTTAATATGAATAAAATTGAAAAGTTGGAGCTTGCAACTTCCACATACCTCAGTTGTTAAAATCAATTTAAGCACTTTTAAATTAAGTTATAGATGATAGAAGTTCAAAGTATAACATTGAGTTTCGATAGAAACATGTTTTTTATTAAATAATCTATTATTTTATTATTTACTACAATCACTTAGTTTAATCCTCTTTTTATCACTTTGTTTTAAAACATTGTGCACAGAAATTATTTGCATACAAAATATTTTTTCTCCTTTCTCCTTTAGTTGGATATCAAATTCGCTCAACTTACGAACTTAACTGTTTTTTATTTCAATGCTAACAAGATTTTATAGTTAATTATATAGTAGTTTTTGACAAAAATCATAAAGAGGTTCAAAATGGCTCTTCTGATTCGTCGATTTTGACGAAAAAATTGCAGTACCATCAGAGGCATGAAATTTCAGGTCCCTACGACCTATTATTTTTGAGCTAGATTTATCACAAACACACACACACATAGAGTTTTACACACATAGCAGACTCACACATCTCCATCTCATCCTCAGGCAGCCCGTACCAATGTGTGACTTGTGTAGAGTGCCTCTCTCAATAAAACACATAATTGAGAACTGCCCCAAATTCCATGTACAAATGGATAAACTTAACCTAGCTAGATCGTTGAGTGAGAGCTTGATGAAGGACTCTAGTGAAACAGTTAGTTCACTGATTAGGTTCGTCAAAGAATGTTCTCTGCTCCCGGAACTATAAGAAAAAAAAATAAAGAAAGAAAAAAAAATAAAATAAATAATAGTAGTAATAAAAAAAAATATAAAAATAATAAATAAATGAAGAAAAAATTGGAATAAATTCACTAATTCAGAATGTGTCAACAAAAGAATAATAAAAAAAAAATTAAAAAAAACAATAAAAAAAATAAAATATAAAAAAAAAATAATAAAAAAAAATAGAAGGAAAAATGAATAAATAAAATGAAGAAAAAAGAGTAAAACAAATCTGTTACTACAAATTTATTCGGTGCTAATAACCAAGAGGTTGAGCACCTACTCTAATACCCTAACCCTAACCACATAGTTTTTAGCGGGGCTTGGTCATTTGGACTCAGGGAACCTTAAACGTGTATTTCCGGGGAAAATTTGTATCCGAATGTTTAATTTTTGGAATAATATTGCTTATTATATAGGTATTTTATATATAGGAAACTAAAAGAAAAAATAAATATACGCTGTTTCTAATCTCAATGAAAATATCAAGAACCTCAACAGGGAAAATTGTATCTCTGAAATATTATCTTTTAGTTCTCGATCACTATAAACATTTATAGATTTTTACTTTTACTTACTTATATATGAAATATATGGTAAGGGAACGTATTGCGGTGGTGAAATTTTTTTTTATTCCAGTTTTCAACGGAAATACGAGTCCAAATGACCAAGTCCCGCAAAAAAGTCTGTGTCTGTGTGTCCGTGAGTGGTAAGGCTAGTGCAAAAACTAGAAGCCGTACGAAACTGAAATTTCATATTCAAGACAACTAACTATACGCCCGAGATATAACAGCAACTTTTTAATCAAAATCACCTAACCAGAAGAGCCACTTTACACTATGCATTTTGCACCTTTTTACGATTTTCTAAAAAACGGCTGTAACGATTTTAATTAAACTCGCTATATAGATGTAAACATAAATAGGCTTTAATATCTTCTTCTTATATCTCTTCCTCTTCGAGCCATTATTGGCGTAGAGGGGCCTCGATCCAGCGCTGCCAGTTATCCCGGTCTCCGCTGAGTCGTTCTATTTCTGCAAGGGTCTTGCCTGTGTTACTTCCAATTCTCCTGATAGGAATTGTGGTCGTCCACGTGGTCTTCTACCTGTTGGTCTGGCTTCCAGTGTCCTTCTGGGTTCCCTTATTTCGTCCATACGGCAAACATGCCCAAACCATATTAATTGCCTGTTTTCCATTATTGTCTTCAATGGTGGTACCTCGAGTTGCTCTCTGATCCTATTGTTCCAGACACAGTCTCGCCTTGTCTTTCCCGCGGCTCTACATATGAATTTCATTTCAGCAGCAGTGATTCGGCTGATATGCTTGTCGAGCATCACCCAGCTCTCACCCTCATATGTAAGGACTGGTAGGTAAATGGCTTTATAGATGTGTATCTTAACATCTCTCCCTACTTCACGATGTCCTATTATACTATTGTTGATCTGGTAGTACACCTGGTTTGCTTTATTGATCCTATTTCCTATCTCTTGGTCAATTCTGCCAAACCTGTCTATAATGGTTCCCAGGTAGTTGAATTCATTTACCTCTTCTAGGGTCTTCCCATTGCATACCATTTCAACATTTTCTTCTTCATTCCGTGAGAGAATTAGAATCTTGCTTTTGGAGTTATTGATGGACATTCTCTTACGCAATAGCTTTTCTTTCGTGTCCGCTATTAGAACAATATCATCGGCATATAGGAGGCATTTCACCAGCACTGTCTGCATCTTCCATTTTCCTATTTCAGTCCATACCGTTCTTCGCTTGCAGACTTTGTGGATCTCGTCCATCAGAATCACGAATAGGAGAGGGCTAAGGCTGTCCCCCTGCCTGACTCCTCTATTAAGAGGAAATGATTTGGATTCCCTACGATTGATTCTAACTACCCTCTTTGCATTTCTGTGTGTGCATTGAATTGCCTGAATCAAATCTGATAGTAAATTCTTTGCAGCAAGAGCATTCCATATTTCATATCTAAGCACAGAATCGAACGCAGCTTTGAGATCCAGGAAAGCCACATAGATACTTTTATTTCTGTCCCATACCTTTTCTGAAATGTTTCGAAGAACAAACATATGGTTCTGTGTCTGTCTTCCCGGACGGAAGCCCGCCTGCTCCTCTTCGAGTAAACTTTCTACAATTCTTCTCTCAAGGATAGAGGTGTACATTTTATAGGCTTTAATATCATGTAGGTTTTATTCTGAATGCATTATCTTACAGGGATAAAATGCCGATATTTTAAATTTTCTTAATTAATTAAAAATATAAACTTGTTAGCTTTGATAAATATCGGCTAAATATGCAATCTCAGCGAATTTGATAAACAACTAAAGGAGGAAAGTGCAAACATATTTTTTAATCCAATTTTTGTATTTTTGAACACAAGAATAATAATGTAGATGGATAATATGCCGTTGGAAAGTAACGATTATAGAAAAAAAAATTATCTAATCCACGGATTGTAAAAGTAAACGGATAGTTATGAGAAGCCGATAAAACTAACTAATTGTGGTAAATAATGATATAATAGATTATTCAATAAAACAAATGTTTCTATCGAAACTTTATGTAATTTATTCTTTGATCTTTTTTAAATCTCAAAGTTTATTTAAAAATTCTAAATCTAATTTTAATAACGTATGTATGTGAAAATCGTGTGCTGCCACCAGATTTTTTCATCTCATCAAAGTACATCTTCGTAAAATTTTAATCTCCAAGATCTTACATAACACAGATTGAAATGAAAAAACGTTCTTCTGAGCCTAGCTACTTGTCTTTTACGAATGCTATTATAGAGATGTTTCGCTTGGTGGGACATAGAATGTAGAATTTATTGCAGCGTAAGTTAAATGAGCGTGTAATGCTGTCGCAATGAATAAAATTTAATGAATGAAACTTAATTTGCGATGAACCTAAGGTTAAGTATAATGATTGGCCGAAACGTAGGTGAGTGCTTTGATGTTAGTGGTACGGTATGTAGGCAGTATGTAGTTAAAAGTTTGGGTACTATTGGCATCGAACCTCCAAAGAAGTTTTATAGTTTATTACTTTATTTACATAAAATTATTAATTATTAAAATAAATTATTCAAGGCTAAATAGATAAATAATAGAGATGGTTTTGATAAGCCGGACTCAGAAGACTTAGACTAACGACTTGTATAATCTGCCCTGACTGACAGCCAACAGCGAACCTTGTCTTCATTATTAACAACATTGTCGGCCGTTGTTATAACTTTACTTTGTTAACCTTTTCTCAGTCTGCTTCGAAACCTGTCCAATTAGTTACTTTTTAATTTATCGTTCGGGAGAAGATTTCCGCCAGGATTTTGCTGCTCCCTTCATCTCTATCTTCAGCGTCATTCTTCCATCATTAAAGATGTGATAAAGTGCTATTTTAAATTAGCAATTATGTCCTGTGAAATTAATAGTAACAGTTACAAATAACTGATACTTCAGTGTTCCCTTATTCTCAAACAAGCCTAGATACATTAGCTGTTTTCATTTTTTTTTTCTCTTCATATATCTTTATTCATACCTGTCAGAAGCTATCTGACAATCAACAAATGTGCTATACAATAGTGAGATCAGATATGATAGGCATGGGGAAGGAAAGTGCCTAGGACCACCCCTTCCTAGGCTTTAATTTAGCAGAGGAGGTCTCTCATCCAGCTTCTCTTCAGCCTTCTTCCGACTGGCATTTTAGCTGTTGACATATTGTTAATCAGTCCATTGTCGTGTCCGTTAAATTTTATGTGAAAACGAGAATATAGTGTTCCTGTATGTTGGTCGCCTGTTGTTGAAGTCCGTATGTAGGATTTTGTTGTTTACATACCAAGGAGCTGTCGTTATGAGTCTTAAATTTTTTGCTTTAAATAATTACAGTTTTTGTATGTGAGTCTTTTTTGCTGAACCAAAGATCTGTGAAGCATAAGTCCATATTGGTTTAAGTAGCTGTGAAGTGTATGTGTTCAGTTTTTGTCTAATTTTTAATTTAAGAATAAATAACATAATTTAAGATTTTTTTTTACAAGTGTTCACAAGCCGTAGAATTCATACATGGAGATAATTATAGCCTTGGCATTTTACCGCTACTTTTTCAGCAAAAGCGACGTACTAGAATGCACCATCTTTAAGATTTTCTTGCAAACAGCTAATGATTTTGATTCGATTCGAAACTCGATCTATTGATGTAAACAAACTCGTAAAAAAGTGTTACGTTAAATGCAGGGAACTTGTGATACGTCGATTTTAGTGAATCGATTTTTTTTTTTGCACTCACTAATACTTCCCTTGCCTCACTTCATTAATTTTCCTGCCCGTTTGGGCCTCGTTAAAACAAACTTTAAACTAATAATGTAAAATTATACTAAATTAAAGCTTTGATATTTTAGTAAACACTGAATTATTTCTACACAGTGCAATAATCAGAGGTTAGCAACGATTTTTTTTAAAAGATGCAAAGAGGATTAATAAGTATTGACATCCATACAAGTAAATTATCCACTAAACATTAAACATCCATCATAAAAATTGGTACATAAAGAAAAACCTATAATCCTCCATTATTTACGTACAACTCTATATTTTTATAAACACAGAGAGTACAAACGCGTTCGATCGACATATACGTAATTGGCTGTAATAAATAATTAACAATTTGAATTTTACATTTCATCCTCTTTATAGACGTGATCGTAATCGTTTTGCATAAATCATTTCCAAAAATACCGACATATAAATAAAAGAATAACAAAAATTGGATAGAATCGGCGGTCGTAGCGAGACGTGTGAAATTGAGCAATATATCAAATCTCTGATAGGACGGTGTTAGCAGTCCCCAATATACAGCCTCTAATTCCATCTCTAATTATTACACGGAGATTTATTTCCCCAAATATGTCGATTCAGAGGAACACCTCAAAGTTATTGTTAGGTTCAGTTTGTCAATCTACCAGTGGCGAACCACTGAGAGAGAGAGCGGGGTCACCTGTGGTTTAGTGGCTAGCTTAAAAGTCTCTGTGTCTGAGTTCGTGAGTTCTAACTCAGCAGATGGTCCTTAGACTTTTTAAATGGTGCAAAGAATCCTTGGTTATGCTATTGCACACTCGACAAAATCATCAATTTAGGTGAACAAAAGTCAAGTCAAAAGTTTGAAATTTCTGAGTCTTATAACTTTTTATTGTTAGTTGGTAATATCCTTTATACTTATATTTCCCGCTATACCGTGATTACAAATAAATAGTAAATAGTGAATCATTCCTGTTTACACAAGTGGCTAATAACGGGCAGTGAGATTGTCTTTATTCGATGACCATTTATTATGTTCAAGGTATTTTTTTGCTTTTATTTAACGATTGATATTACTGAGACACATAAGGTATTATATTTCCACACTCGTTATTGAATATACATTGCAATCTAACTGTAAACACAATATAGAAATTTGTAAATATATGCGCCTTTACTATAACGAAAAACTATATAACCCCCATGTTACCCCAATGATTCATTTGTAGGATTTGTTTCATCAATCCTTCTATTGTTCAACTGTTGGAAACAAATTTCGGGATATTTTGCGTTTTGGGTGATACATAATTTTTTTCAGACACAACACTCCGAATCGTATGTTTTATAATCTACAATTGAAAGAGTTTCCTTAATGATTTAAAATACATCTAATAACAGGTTTAAGCCACTATAATTACATTTCTTGTATTATTTTTCTCGTATTCCGGGACTTCAAACGTTAAATGTAGGAAAGTTTTAGATTTTAGCAAATACATTTTCATTGTTGACCACTTTGCGCTCGCCAATCATGTAAAAAGATTAATTAGATTTTTTCCCCCTGCAATCTGGGACCCCAAAGGTTAAATATGGACAAGTTTCAGAATTTTATCCACATAAATCGGTCATATTTTCCACTGTGCGTCGTATGGGGAAAATCTCAAATGTCAGGTATTCGTTTACCACTACCATGGGCATAAAATGATGTTAGCAACTACACCTAAGGTGACCTCTCCAAGTCGAAATTACTTCTTAATTTTATAAAATGATTATGACTTGTATTAACTGCAATAGAACTCAAATATACATCCTGATTTAATTAAGTTTACATGACCTATAATGAAAAACAGATATAGTAGCTGATGTGACAAAATTCAAACAATTTATTTAGAGGATAACTATCTAAAAAATATTTTGTTTAGTTTACCCGTCTTAGAGAGAACATTAGGTTTGGAATTCTTCATGTATTTACTAATAATTAATCGCTAATGAATTGGGTCACCTGTAGTATAGTGGTTAGCATAACAGTCTTTTATGGCTATTCAAAATTATGGTCCCAAGCCTGTGTAATGTCTGGTACTCATTAAAAATCCCTATCCTGATTAAACCTGGATACGAAAAAATTATGATTCCCACTGTACCATCCTCCGATTAGCATCTTTAACATAGACTGTCGTTGAATGAATAAACAGTGAATATCCACAGATCAAGCAAAATGAACACCGGAATAAAAAAAAAAATCTGGTACGCAAAACACGACATTCACTTACTTCCCTTCTAGAAATCCAGTTTCAAACAAGCGTTGGCAGAAGAATTATATTGTTATGATGAAAACATTTATTTTAGATCAAATAATAAAATAATACACATTATTTTATTTTCCATAAACAATTTTCATTGAGTAATGTTACAATCTGCCCTAATTAGGACATTTAAAATAGTGATCAAGTACAACATTCATACTACATTCACACAATATCTACAAAACAATAAATCTAAAATAATAATACAATATACATATATACAATCCTCAAGCATATAGCAAGTGAGTGGAGAATCTAGCCAATGCTAGAACTCCAATATACATGCTTACAAGAGATCTCGGGGCTACTGCCGTTTCAACCTTCTAAGGGGATGGCAAGGGTGTGTAGAGCTGGATAGGGATTGAGCTAAAGGATTGGGGTGATGGATAAGGTTCTGATGGAATTTCGATCGTACCAGGTCTAGAATAAATGAAATATTAAGGTCGTGGAGTAAAGAATGGTCGATGACATTATAAAGAGCATTAACTATTGTTCGGAGGATTTTGGATTGGAAGGATTGAATACGTTTGTTGTTTGAATGTTTAGCTGTCCCCCACAGTTCAAGTCCGTAGGTCGATAGGTTTCAGAACTGTTTTGAAAATTCTCAATTTGTTTTTAATAGAAATTGAAGATTTTCTGTTTAACAGTCTATATGATCAGAATACACATTATTATCGTTTGTTTTTTTTTCAAGTCCACTTTTTCAGATTTAAAAAATGAACCCAATAGATGCTCGAATTCTTGTATGAAAAAATTGTGTAGATAAAATTAAAATAGTAGGTTTCTATTTCTTCCAAAAAAAAGTTTATTATAATAAGTTCAAATTGATCCTCCCTGATACCTTGGATCCCTGAAACCATAAACCTGTTTTTATTATTAATTTAAATAGTTTCAACCATATGAAGAAAATAAGAAGAATTTTTGAGGACATATTAATCAATAGATATATTAAAATTGAGTTCTGATGATGGGGAAAGCCTCCGAAACGTTGACTCGTTAATGTTTTACTGTGAAAAACGTTTTTTTTTTGGAAGAAATAGAAACCTACTATTTTAATTATATCATTTGCAATCTTCCTTTAAACCTGTTTTTATTATGAATTCAAATATGAAAGATGGTTTCAACCATATGAAGAAAATAAGAAGAATTTAAGTTGACAAATTAACAGATATATTAAAATTGAGTCCTGATGATGGAGAAGGCCTCCGAAACGTTGACTTGAAACCTACTATTTTAATTATATCATTTGTAATCTTCCTTTAAACCTGTTTTTATTGTGTAGATAAAGTATTCTCAAATATTTATATCCTTTCGGAATCCTCTAACTAATTTATTTCCTTCATAAGATTGTACTTTAAATAAATGAATACAAAAGGAGAGAAGTTTTCTTCCGGATGTGAAATAGTCCTTACCATTTTGCTTTACCAATGCCTCCAAGCACATTGTATGTTGTATTGTATTGTCTTTATATCGTATATCAGTTATGAAAAGAATTATTAATTATATTTTTTATTCATGTTAAAATAAACAGTGAGATAGATAAGACAAAATGTTGCTTCGGCTATTTACCCGTAGAGATGGCCGGAGGGTGACTGATCAAACAGTCGTTAGCATTATTTAGTTACCCACTACCAATTAGCATCTTCTTCCCCTTTTCCTAATTAGCACTAATTATCATTATATTTGTATTCTATTACCAAAATAAATAGAAACCGAAAAACAATATTGTAAAATTATTTCTTAACATGAATTTTATTTATTTTTATTTTTCATAGTCACGTTTTTTATATAATATTAAATATAAATGGCTATATTTATTGTATTAAATTTTGTTTCTTGATGATAAACAGAACCAGAGAAAACTTTATAATTGATGTTAAAATACGAAAATTTTAATAATTTTTCTTTCACTCTCCTATATATTAAAGTAAGGGAGAAGTATTGTGATCGGGAATTAAAGTTGTGTGTGTGGTAAATCTAACTCGAGAGCAATAAGTTGTATATAACTGAAATTTTATGTTTAAGTAGGGTATATTTCTGAGATGTTACAGCAACTTGTTCACTAAAATCAGCTTACCAGAAGAGTCACTTTACACCATGAATTTTGCACCTATTTACGATTTTCTCAAAAACAGCTCGAATTATTTTGAATAAACTCGCTATATCGATGAAAAATTTAATGGGCTTCATGTAGGTTTCATTTTTATTGAAATGGTCTGACTTAAATACCAAATATTTCAATTTTCATCCTATTATGTACTTTTAATTAGATTACAACAAAATAACAATATAGTCTTGTTATCAACGATGAAAAAAAAGGTAAATTTATAAGCTGAACGAATTCGATCTCTAACTAAAGGAGAAAACTGCAAAAATATTGTTTTAATGCAATTTTTCGTTTTTGAACATAAGAACAGTAATATAGATGTGTAATATACCGTTGGAAAGCTAAAGATTTTAGAAAAATGTTATCTTATACACAAGCTTGTAAAAGTTAATAAAGAATGATGAAAAGCCGATAAAGATAACTAATCATTGTAGGTAATAATATGATAGTTCTTTTAATAATACACATGTTTCTATAGAAATTCAATTTAATTAATTTTTTAATAGCTTTACTTATTTTTATCTCCAACTGTTTTTGAAAATTCTTAACTGCATTTTAAAAACGAAGGTAAGTGAAAGTCATGTGTTGCCCGCACTAGATCTTTTTATATTAGGAATTTGTTTTTATTTTTTTCAAGATAATAGATGACATATTTCGATTTAACTAAGCTATTAGAATAAAAATATGTCAGAGTATCAATTTTGTAAAAATTGGCTTATAATATCCTTTGGACGTCAGCGGATCAGTATAATACCAGAGTCTAGAACATATCTGAAAGTTTTATTATATTTGTCAGTGAAGTTTGATTTTATTTAAGAAAGCGCTCGATTAATTATTATCGTTAATAATATGTCCGCTTATAATTGATCATTATTCAGAGCGCTGGTGTGTGTATTTTCTTATCTAGTAAAATAAAAGAAAGAGCTTATTCGATAACAAATAGGCTGATCTGGCTCCTAACTAGGTGCGTCTCAAAATGTGCTGATGTTCTCACGAAATGGAAGACCCAAGATCCATAAACACCACTATTTATTCCTTTTAAAAAAAATATGTGTAGCAGTTACTACTCAAGATATAACTTCAGGGCACACGTCGTAAATATGATTTAGTAGTAATTTATTGTATTTACCTATCACAGCTTATTTATTTTAAATCCTTTTTATTTTTAATGTTCTGAAAACTTACAAGGAAAGGATCCCAAATACGTCTTACTGATTTAGATGATTTCTTTTTTTTTTTTAGATAAAACTAGAAATTAAACTATTAGACTGTGCAAAATATTAAAGGCCAAAGCTTCCCTGGAGTCACGTAAAAAAATCAGAAAAGTTTTCGCGTGAAAAACACATTTTATTTAATATCTCTGGTCCTAGTGAAGGTAGAAAAATATGTTTAATGTCAAAATTCAGGCATATGGTCATACGAGAACTTACTGTCACCACACACCACGCTGTGTGAAATGCGGTGAGCAACATAAATCAGAAGAATGTACACGATTAAGATCAACACCCGCTGTATGTGCTCTGTGCCTAGAGGACCACCCGGCTAACTACAAGGGATGTCAAATCTACAAGAACCTCAAAAGCAGATACCAAAACCTCAGAATCTGGATGAAACAGCTGAACCGATCAGAAGCAGACGACAACCTTCAAAAACAATAGATTCCAATGTAACATTTGCCCATCTACTTGGAGGTGGGAACCAGAACAAAGAGGCCCTGCCGGAACAACGCATACTTCAAAATCCTGAACCCCTTCCACAACCACCTATTCCTCAAAATTTACCCAACCCTCAAAAACCTCATCCGCATCAAATTTCTCATATTCCTCCTCCATCAAATGTCACAGACCTTACAAGTTTGATGACATCCTTCATCACTGAAATCAAATCTCTTGTTATGCCGCTAATATCACTACTCACTAATCTCGTATCAAATTTAATCCCTTCCTTAAAAAATCCTTAAATGACAACACCTAACTCCTTGTCCATTCTCCTTTCGAATGCGAATGGTGTTAGAAATCACACTGACGAACTTACAGCTTTATTGCAAGACAAAAACGTTGATGTAGCACTTATTACTGAAACTAGACTAACCACTAAACAGTTCTTTAAAATACCGCAATACGTAACATACCGTACAGACCACCCAGACGGAAAAGCCCATGCCGGTACTGCTGTCATTGTGCACCAGTCCCTCTCCCACCATATACTCCCAGTTCCCTCCTATGATTTCCTACAATGCACCGCCATAGTAATCAAGACTTTTTCTTTTCCGATCTCCCTCGCATCAGCGTACTGCCCTCCTAAACATTCCATCTCTGACATTCTATTCGAATCCTTCCTCAATGCCTTAGGAAACCACTTCATTCTGGGTGCAGACATGAATGCTAAGAACCAACAATGGGGTTGCAGATCCACGAATTGTCGTGGGCAGAATTTACAGTCTGCACTCAGCTCTAGACGTTTCAACCTCCTGCCTCCTGACTCCCCTACCTACTGGCCAACTGATCCTAACCGTAATCCTGACATCCTTGACTTCTTCATTCACAGCGGATTAGGCTCCCTAAACATGTCGGTGACTCGCCTTGATGAACTGTCCTCTGACCATAGTCCATTGCTCCTTAAAGTATCCCTAATTCCTATTCCTAAACCCACCCCACCGTCATTTATCAGAGGACCAGTAAACTGGGACCTTTTTCGCCAAATCCTGACCAGTGATATTGACCTCAGAGTGAAACTCAAAACTCCAGATGACCTTGACGATGCCGTAAACTCCTTCACCATCGCTATTCAACAAGCTGTTTGGACTGCCTCCTCTCCCAAGCACTCCCAGATAAGTCATAACCCAAATCATTTACCACAACACCTCAAAGACCTCATCCGCACCAAACGCCGATCCAGATCCTTATGGCAACGCACCCGTCACCCCACAGATCGCCGCTCCTATAACTTTTATTGTAGACAATTAAAGAGGGAGTTGGCGACCTTCCGTTCCCAATCCTTTAGTTCCTTCCTTTCTTCTCTTTCGGCTTGTGACAATTCCCTGTGGAATGTCACCAAGAAAATTCTAAAATCCCACCATATTTCCCATCCCCTCCGTCGTAGTAATGGTTCCTGGGCTGCGTCTGATGAAGACAAAGCCGAGGAACTTGCGAAATACGTTTCCCAAGTCTTCACACCTCATCCAGAATCCAATCCAAACCACACTTCAGTAGTGGAACAGTTCCTTCAGTCTCCAATCCCGCTTTCATTACCTCCTAAAGCAGTTAATCCCTCTGAGGTCAAATATCTTCTCCGAAAACTTGCACTCCGTAAATCTCCTGGGTACGATCTCCTCACTCCTCAGATTCTCAGACAGCTTCCATCTAAAGCCGTTATATTTCTTACATATATTTACAACTCCATTCTACGCACTACTCATTTTCCTCTCTTATGGAAACATTCCACAATAATTCTCTTCCTAAAACCAGGTAAACCTCCTAACACTACGACATCATATAGACCTATCAGCCTACTCCCAATCCTTTCAAAAATCTTTGAAAAAATCCTCCTCAAACGAATATTACCGTTATTAGAATCCCACACTATTCCTTCCCATCAATTTGGATTCCGTTCCCAACATTCAACCGTTCAGCAAGGGCTCCGAGTCGTTGACCATATTTCCTCTGCCTTGAGAACAAGGAGTACTGCTCGGGTGCATTTCTGGACATAACGCAAGCATTTGACCGGGTGTGGCACCCGGGATTGCTCTTTAAGCTCAAAAACCATTTACCCCTATCCTTATACCTAGTCCTCCGATCCTATCTATCAAACAGCTCCTTCCGAGTTCGTTGTGGTGCAGAATATTCCAATTATTATCCAGTCGAATCCGGTGTTCCTCAGGGTAGTGTCCTTGGTCCTATCCTCTACAATATATACACGGCTGATATTCCTCTCTGCCCTAATACCTTCCTAGCAACGTACGCTGATGACACAGCTATCCTATCCTCTCATTTAGATCCCGAAATTGCATCTACAGACCTCCAAACACACCTTTCTCAAATTGAAGACTGGTGTAACAACTGGAGAATCAAAGTAAATCAATCCAAATGCAGACATGTCACCTTTACCCTTCGAAGACAATCCTGCCCTCCAGTTCTCTTTAACTCCGTTCCGCTTCCTTTCTCCGACACAGTCCGGTATCTTGGCTTCCTTCTGGACAAAAGACTAACTTGGAACCCGCATACTAGACTTAAACGACAAGAACTTAATCGACGATTTGGACAATTATACAGACTACTGAACAGAAATTCTAAATTATCTATCGAGAACAAACTGCTAATATACAAGACAGTACTGAAATCTATCTGGACCTACGGACTTGAACTGTGGGGGACAGCTAAATTTTCTAACATCAAACGCATTCAATCCTTCCAATCAAAAGTCCTCCAAACAATAGTTAATGCTCCTTATTATGTATCCAACCATACCTTACACCGCGACCTAAATATTCCATTTATTTTAGACCTTACACCATTAAAATTCTCTAAATTCCATCAGAACCTTATCCATCACCCTAATCCCCTAGCTCAATCCTTATCCAGCTCCACACATCCTTAACATCCTCCTAGAAGGTTGAAACGGCAGTGGCCTCGAGACCTCTTGTAAAATGTATATTGGAGTTCTAGCATTGGCTAGATTCTCCACTCACGTGCTGTATGCTTGTGAATTGTATATAGGTATGAGTGACTTTTGTATATATTTTTATTGATTTTGTTTTGTATTTATTTATATTGTATTATTATTATATAAATTTATTGTTTTGTATATATCGTGTGAATGCAGTATGAATGTTGTACTTTATCCCTATTAAAAATGTCCTAAATTGGACAGATTGTAATATTGTTCAATAAAGAATTGTTTAAAAAAAAAAACAAAAAAAAAAACAAATGTCAAAATTACCCTATTTTTTATCGGAATAATAAAAAAAGTATGCCATTAAACTATTTGAGTTTTATACTTTGTAATAACCCTAAAATATGAATTATCTCGTCAAAATAGTACTCTTAATAAGTTTTCTTAAAAACTGTGTTCCTCACTCCTTAAAAGGAATCTGAATCTGAGCACAGTTTTTAAGAAATCATTTATATTTTTAGGACTACCAAGCCTGAAACTTAAATAGGGTAATTTTGACACCAAACTTATTTTTCTACCTCCACGAGAACTAGAGTTAAATAAAATTTGTTTTTCGCACGCAAAAACATATTTTATTTAATATCTCTGGTTCTCGTGAAGGTAGAAAAATAAGTTTGGTTTCAAATTGCTCTACTTCAAACCGGATTAAATTTAAAAAAATAAGATATTAAAAAGTTTTAAATTTTACGCTTGCTAATAACCAAAAAAAAAATATAAATAATCTCGTCAAAACAGTCCTGTTAATAAGGTTTCTTAAAAACTGTGCTCAGATTCAGATTCCTTTTAAGGAGTGAAGAACACAGTTTTTAAGAAACCTTACTAAAAGTATTGTTTTGACGAGATTATTTATATTTTTAGACTTATTACCAAGCATAAAACTTAAATATTTTAATGGTTTATTGTTTCAATTATTCCTGGGTAATTTTTCAGCAAACTTATTTTATATTTTCCACCAGAGATATATAATAAAATATGTTTTTCGCACACAAACTTTATAATTTTTTTCGTCGACTCCTAAGGAGCGTTAGCCTTAATATTTTACAGTCTTGTAGCTTAATGTGTAGTTTAATCTAAAAAAAAAATCATCAAAATCAGTGGGACACTTTTGGTTCCTCTATTTGCTCGTTCCTACGAGTAGATGAATGTATAATATGAAAATGAACTATGCCGTGAATTCACCAAATTCACAAGTACAAACTTGATAGTACTTGTAGTGTTTTTACTGCCGAATTGACAGCAGTTCAATCTAAAAGCAGTTCATCTAGCCAGAACAACATTAGAAAAGTCAGTAATCATTTGTTCTGACTCGCTCAGTGCTCTCAGAGCCATTTTCAATCCATTCTCAGCAAAGCCTATTGTACAGGAGGTCCACTTCGCAATCAAACAGTTGGAGGACTTCTAAAAAAAAAAAAATCATTTTGGATTCCCAGTCATTCCGGAATATCAGGAAATGAGAAAGTCGACTGAGCAACAACAGAGGCACATTCACTAGAAGAAATAACGCCCTCTTTTATTTCATCATCTGAGCTGTTTCAGCCAATAAACCCGAAGATCATAGACGAATGGCAACAGTCTTGGACCGCTCTTGAAAACAACAAATTGAAAAATGTCAAACCGACCATCAGCTGCTGGGTCTCAACATCAAGAAAATGCAGGCGTAAGGAGGTAGTTATCGCCCGCCTGAGATAGGACACTGCCGTCTCGCTCATGAGCACCTCATGGCATGAAGGGATCCACCTCGATGTCAACTGTGTAAAGTGACTCTCACAGTAAGTCATATTTTTGAAATGTGTCCTGTTTAAAGTAGGGAATTTGTATAATGTAGAGTACCACGTAAAGTCTCGGAGGCATTGAGCGATAGTGATCGGGCCGTCGACGGTGTCATTCAATTGGTGAAGAACATTCGTTTATATCACCTCATTTAACACATTCAGGCTATTTTACGCACTTTTTGATATTTTACTCACGTTTTATTAATTTGTTATTATTTTTTTTTCCCCCCTCATCATAGGTAAGTTAATCGTCTTCTGAAGATGTTTTGGGCAATTATAACCACTCGCAGTTTTTTGCCCTTCAAACCAAAACAACTATGCCGGGATTTAAAGTCGACGATAGTCAATTATCATGATGTTTGATTACTTAAAAAGTTGTTCCTAAATAATTTTGAAAAACATGTTTTCATATTTTGCCTATTACAATTGTT
The DNA here is from genome assembly GCA_023052935.1 of Piezodorus guildinii. NCBI lineage: Eukaryota > Metazoa > Arthropoda > Insecta > Hemiptera > Pentatomidae > Piezodorus > Piezodorus guildinii. Next base: position 79,848,040 of record CM041294.1, on the reverse strand, counting down.
TGTTTTGATATATCTTAATTATTTATTTTTATAATTATATTTTAAAATAATATTAATTGATATAAAAAGACGCTCTAACCTTCCAGTTATCTACGAAAGGCTCTTCTATATCACCATCATAAGACCTATCTGGACTTACGGAGTTAAGCTTTGGGGCTCTACTAAACCATCAAATTCTTCCCGTATTCAATTCCTTTAATACCAGCTGAGCGTAATATCAGTTTGATCCCGCCCTTGCTCGGCCTAGAAACAGTATGAATCTCTTTAAGTATTGAAACCAAGACACTTCATGGGTTGTAGAGGTAAAGATTTTTTTTTTTTTTTTTTTTGTTCATTGGCAATATTATGTTGGTCAGATATTATGGTGGTCAGCTGGATAGTCTACTGTCCATCGGTCCCAGGTTCGTAGCCTGGGAGCAGAATAATTTATTATGTTATTTCAGCCATACCCTGCGGTATTGAAGCCCTCATGAAATGAAATGAAAATGAAAAAACTTCTTTATTATCCTGGGACTAAAGTCCCTTAAGAATAAAATAAAATACATAATTGATGACCGGAGGAGTGTGGTCATGATTTATAATAACAAAATACTAAACTAAAAAATAATTAAGGTAGTAATATATGTACATCTTTACAATCAGACTTTCGGAATAAGAAAAACAAAACAGAAATAGCTGGTTCATCAATGATAATTTGAGTAATACAAACACACAAAAAAAATAATAATAATAATAATAATTGGTATTTATAGCATCTGCAGTTTGAAATTATTGTCTGCTTGACTGGGTAAGGAGAAGGTGGTTGAAAAGTAGCGATTTGAAGGAGGAAGCAGTACTTGCATGACGGATCTCAGGAGGAATAGAATTCCAAAGAGTGGTTGCTTTGGCTAGAAAGGACTTGTCAAAGGCAGCAGTACGGTGAGGAGGAGGGTAGAGGTCAGAAAGACGGGATCTAGTAGAACGGGACTGAATTGATGATTTAAATTGAAGGGATTGGAAGATGTAGCTGGGACGATGAGTTCTGATAACCTGGTAGAGGAAGGAGGCTAGGAAATACTGGCATCTGTAACGAGGATAAAGCCACCTTAACTCGGTGTAATACTGGGTTATATGCGTGTCTCTGGTGATTCCGAATACAAACCGTATTGCACAGTTCATAATACGCTTAAGTTTTGCTTCGAGCTCACCTGAAAGTCCGCTGTACACCTCGCATCCGTAGTCAAAGTGGGAAAAGACAAGGGAAGAAACAAGGAGTTTACGAATATTGAATGGTAGGAAGTGATGGAGGCGACGGAATTGCTTTAGGGTTGTTATGGTTCGGCGGGATATTTGAGAGATGTGCGGTTTCCAAGAGAGAGTTTGATCAAGAGTAATACCTAAGTTCTTGACAGATGAATGAAAAGAGATAGGAGTATTGTTTAGGAAAAGGTTGGGGGAACTGGGAAAGGATTTAAGGAGAGCAGGTGATGCTATCAGGATGGCTTTTGTTTTTTCAGCGCTTAGCAGGAGTTTGTTGCTGTTTGACCAAGCACTTATATTGTTTATGTCCTCCTGAAGTTTAGGGATAGCATCAGGAAATTCATTTGGGGTAAAGGAAATATAAATCTGAATATCGTCGGCATAGAGGTGGTATTGGGAGTGCTTGATGGAGAGCGGAAGATCATTTATGAATATGGAGAAAAGGGTAGGAGATAACGAGGAACCTTGGGGTACACCTTTTGTTAATGGCAGTGAGTCGGAGCGGGGTTTATTGGGAACTACAACATACTGGGAACGGCCGGTAAGGAATGATTGAAACCATTGAAGAGCGCCTGTGGATACTGGGAGTCTATGGAGTTTGGTATGGGGCACAACCAGTCATTATAAAGTGAATACCTTAAAATTCGGGGACGGGAAAAGCTGAGGGAAACCTGGCTGCTGAGCGTGATAAAGGTTAATCGCATCCTCACACGACTGTGAAGCAGTACGAATATCTATGTATACTGAAGTCAAGAATTTAAGTGGGTTGCAGAGGGAGATTTTTTTTTAATAAGCTAAGTATGCGATTTAAAAAATAAGACTTGTAAAAATCCTCGACGTTTCTTACTTTGTTACCAATAAACTTATCCGCAGAGACCTTAATATCCCACTAATTGTAGAAATAGCCCAAAAAATATGAACCTCCTTTCATTCCCAATTACCAGCCCACATAAACCATAAATGTCCAGAAACTCTCACCTACATATATTCCCGATAATCCTCCGAGGCGCCTGAAAAGACGACGGCATCGAGACTTGCTGATCAAATAAACATCGAAGTTCTATCGCTGGGTAGATTCTTCTCAACACTCTTTCAAGCCAATTATTTCTGATATAGCTCATTTACTTGTTGTATTACGTACCGTTGTAAATTTCAATAAAAAATTATTTTTTTTAAAATAATAAGTAATATTGAAATTGTTTTCAGTTTTCTTATTCGTTTCTCCTCCTGAAATCGGAGGGTCAAACTGTACAGGGCAAACCAAAAAAAAAAAAAAAAAAAAGTGTACGTTTTCATCTAAATCACGGCAGTTTGTCGCAGTTGTTTCTGTCAGCAGAAAAATGTATCCTCAGTGACTCTAGATGATGTATATATTTTTTTGTGCGACTTTTTATTTATTATTTTTTCCATCGCCCGTGCTGAGAGCGAGTGGAAACAAAGGGTTATTGCCGCAAAAAATCGCTAACAAAGCTTTGTCCCGCTGATGGATGCCCCGCCACACTCCAAGAGAAGTACTGGATGCCGAGGACCCATTACCATTAGCATCCTCCTACAAATACCCCACCTCCTCCTGGTTATGTTGAACTTTACAGGCTCTGCGGGTGTAGCCTTCTTTATGGGCAACTCGTGAAAACTGCCGCTGAGAGAGTTTGAAACAGTAATAACTTGAACTGTTCCGAGTAGGAGGAGGAGACCTTTATTCTATGGAGAATTAACTCACTGCCCTGCCTCTTTATTATCATATTTCTTCTCATAATGCTTCTTACAAATGCTTTAAGGATTTTCCGGGATTCGTCCCATTTGCACGAATGAGGGAAATTTATTTATAGTGTTTATTATCACCCCTTAGTTCTTTGCCAGTTTATTTTATTCTAATTCTTTGGTTGTTCACTTATTTCAGCTACTTCAACACCTCATAGAATAAAATGGGATACATCTTAATTTGAAAAAAGACAATGTATTTACAAATTATTTTTAAAGAAATCGAAATATTCTCATCCAAAGTATTATAATGTGATTCTCGTACACAAATCAATGGGTTGTAAAATAAGTTCTTACCGTTCTTCGATTTAATCCTCTATATTTTTATAAAATCATGTTTACTTGGCAAATAATCTTTACATATTCGAAAAAATGGATTAGTTGAGATTCTTTTATTCATCAGTTTCAATCGAGATTCCTTATCCTTAAAAGGTGAAGTTCAAATCCTGTGAATAAAATTGGAGGCTGATATATATAACTTCACCACTCTTTTATTAAAAATTAATGCACAGCGTTTCGGCTAAAATGCCATCTTCAGGGCAGAGGAACAAATGTATCTAGTTTGAGTGGATGCTTATTCAGACATGAAACTTCTGGTTGTAAGCATAAATTTGTTCCTTTGCACCTAAAGATGTCATTTTAGCCGAAACGTCGTGCATTGATTTTTAATAAAAGAGTGGTGAAGTTATAAATCGGCCTCCAATTTTATTCACATCTATTTTTGTCATTTAATGATTTTTTATTTCCTAAAAGGACTTTTATATCCGTTTTTCATCAAAATGAGCTTACCAGAAGAGCCACTTTATACCATGCATTTTGCACATTTTTTCGAATTTCTCGAAAACGGTTCCAACGATTTTGATTAAACTCGCTATATCGATGTAAAATTTAATAGGCTTTAATATCATCTAGGTTTTATTCTGATTAAAATGGGCTGACAGGGCTTAAATGCCGAGTTTTTAAATTTTCTTTCTCTAAAGTACCTTTAATTTTGTGGATTCTATAAAAATAACTATATTATCTAGTTACCACTGATGAAAAACAAGTAAATATATAAATTGAATAAATTCGATACCCAACTAAAGGAGAAAACAGAAAAAATATTTTTTTAATGCAATTTTTCGTTTTTGAACATAAGAACAGTAATATACATGTATGATACACCGTTGGAAAGCTAAAGATTTTAGAAAAAGTATTATCTCATACCCAAGTTTTTTAAAGTTAATAGAGAGTGATAAAAAGCCGATAAAATTAAGTAATTGTTTTAGATAATAATATATTAGATATTCTAATAAAATACATGTTTCTATAGAAATTCAATTCAATTAATTATTTAATAGTTTCACTAATTTCTATTTCTAACTGTATTTGGAAATTCTTTCATTGATTTTAAAAATGGAGGAAAGTGAAAGTCGTGTGTTGCCCGCACAAGATTTTTTTATTATGAATAATCGTTATCAATTCCATACAATCTCTGCTACAATAAGCAATATGATAAAATAACTAGGGAAAATATAAAAAATAAAAAATATTATCCCTGTCTTGTTTGTTTTTATAAAAAAATTTCCCCAGAGGAGATAAATTGATGGAAAATATTAAAGTCGTTATCATCATTAGTCCTATTTTTTCTCGTTGGATTTTTTCCGTGGTTTGTGATAAGCGCTAAGCCCTAATTACTGAACGATTAATCTTTATATTTGAAAATCCACCTCCCTCTTTATCCTATCGTTATAATATATTTTCTGCATTTTTAAGTTTATTCTTTTTGGATTAAGCTTGCTATAAATCAGGACGGTCCAAAACATTTAAAATGGAATTTTTTTTTATTTTTTTTTTTTTATTGAAAATATTTATTTATTCGGATATATTACAATCTGTCACACTGGACAGTAATAATATTGCGATAAGATTACAAAAATGAAAAATTAAAAAAATTCTTTTGTTGGTCTCATTGTCAAACTATGTTTAAGCCTTTAGTTGTTTATTTATTTATTTAAAGCTAATTTAAGTATTTAAAGTTAATATAAATAAAAGATACTAATAAAAAGAGATAACAACATCAAATGAGTTGAGTTATGTATTATAAAAGTCAGGATTTACCACATATGTGCGGAAGATTGATTTTTGAGGAGGTGGATAAATAATCGGTGTTTGAAAGTGGTTAGGGATGACATTATATGGAGGGAGATGGGTAAAGAGTTCCAAAGTGTGGTTGCACGGATGATTAAGGACTTATCAAAGGATGCTGTTCTATGACAGGGTAGGTTGAGATCTTTTAGGGTGTATACGGAAGAGCACGGAGTAAAGAGGTCAATATGGGAAGGTTTTCTTTTCGCAAGGATTGGAATAGGAAGATGCCAAGTAGGTATTTAATTAGAGATTAGAGCCACCTTTGACCAGAATACTAGTGAGAGACCTGTGGCTTTCTGGAGAGGTCGTACATAAATTTTATAAACCTTTTTTATAATATTCATTAATCTTTTTATCCCGACTTACTTAACTAAACTTAATTGTTTTTACTTTCACTACCGATATATGAAATTTTGAGTAAGAGAAAGTATTGCGATCCTGAATAAACGTTTTAATGTACCCTAAGTTCAAATGACCAAATCCCATAAAAAGGTGGTCTGTGTGTGTGTGTGTGAAAGTAATATTTCATATTTTAGAAGCGTATATGTTCGCTATATCCATGTAAACATAATGGGCTTTAATATGATTTAGGTTTCATTTTGATTAAATCTTACATGGTTTAAATGCAGATATTTTAATATTTTTTCCCTCTAAAGTACCTTATTAACTATTTTGGTTACCTTTTTTTTCTCAATTCTAAAGGCTTTACGAATAAAACTCGACTCAATAAAAAAGAAAAATATGAACTAAATAACCTTCTAATGGATCTTAAAATGGACAAAATATATATAGGCATTGAACTCTAGTTTGTTATCTTATAAAATAACTAGCTGTATCTCGCGGCTTTGCATGCGACTATTTATTTTTTTTTTTATTATTATTTTTTTTTTTTTTTTTTTTTTTTTAGCTGGGTGGCTAGCGTAACAGCCTCCTATGCCAAAGGTCACGGGTTCAAACCCACAGGTGGTCCTAGGATTTTTTAATGGGAGTAAAAAATCCTTCAGAAAGGACGTTAAAATGTGGTCTCGAGTGTGTGCGATGTCAGGTACTCGATAAAGATCCCTATCCTAATAAAACCTGGATAGGCAAAATGTAGGACTCCGATTAGCCATAGTAGCATAAAGTGACGTTAAATAAATAAAAAAATATACAGTAGAAATTTACCTGAGGTTGCAGTGAGCTAAACTTTCAACTATGTCTATGTATGAAAAATAAAAGATTATTGTTGATTGTTAGTTATTAATTTTATACAGTTAAATCTAAAATAATATGCCAGTACCAAGTAGCCATACCCTTGGATAATCAAGTATAAGTGCGTATTAGATAACTAATACTGACATCATTGCTTTAAAACTTAATCATTCAATACCATCGTCACTTCTTTTTTACATAAATGATTTTTTTTTTTATGAACCCTTCCATCTGAATAAGCTCGCATTTTTTTTTTTTAGGATTCAGAACTAAGTTTTATTATCTTTTTAAAACTTAAACGTTTTTCTGCCTATTGATCATTTTAAAAAACCCAACAACAATGAAACAAATGAATTTGGTGGAAACCTACACACGAAACATGGCTATGAAACGAGTATGAATAAATATATTTGTTTTAAGTATTTTAGTATCTTTGCTATTACTTATCAGATTAAGCCGATTTTGCTTCCATGTAGTTAGAAATGCAATCATCGTTAAAATGAGTACTTATAGTTTTTCAGGAGACGTTTAGTTTTTGAGTTATTCCAAAACCAATGTAGTTTTACGTTTTAGAAAAAATATTTTGCAATTTTAAGTACAAATTTTGCAAAACTCAGCCTTATTGCACATTTAGATGGTAGGACAAATCGCCAGGAAAAATTTCAGCTTCACAACCATAGCCATTTTTAAAATTGTGCGATGACCAGAAAATTGAGTGGAATGGTACTTTCTTTTATAAATATAGATAACTACTCGAAGTACAATAATGGACTTACTCAATTTATTTGGATTTTTTTAATTTTTCATAATATTTCGCTCATAATTAATTACTACAAGAGTTCAAAGATTTTATATTGATAATAGTGTAAACAACCTTCAAAATGACACTCACTAAGTATATTTTTATATAATATGATATCTGGACAAGGCGGATAAATAATTTGCCCCGGCCATAGCCTAATTACACATTTCCTCCAAATCGACGCCGCGCGGAGCCCATTAAGGATATTTACCTGTTCCAATATAATTACCTTGTTGGGCGGGAGTGGATGGCTGGCTGTGTGGGCTTGCTCTCGCAGAAGGTCAAAAGTCCTCATTATGTCGGATCATTTTCAAGTCTTAAAGGATACTAGAATTTCACTAAACTGATAAAATAACGTATTATAAGAATTTGTAAACAAAAAAACAAACAAACTGTTTAACATTTTTAGCTAGTCTCATCACCTTAATTGGAATTAAAGTTGAGACATTCTTTGAATGAAAAGGATATTTTGCTTTCTCGCATGGTTAGACGTTTCACAGACTCATTGACAATAATAACAACAATAAGTCTTGAGGGCTTTTGATGTTATTGATTTTTTTAATATTTCACAAAAATAATAAAAAAATGTTCTAATTAATTTAAGCCAACGGTTTTTTAATTGTATGCATAAGAAATTAAAATATAAATTGTTATTTTTTCATCCCTGCTCCTTGCTGACTATTGATGGTAATAGCGAACAGTGGAGCATTGCGGAGTGATTTGGACGAGTGGCGTGCCACCAGGGCTGCGTGCAGTCCACTGATGGATGAGCCATCGAGGGGAGCCTCAGGGGTGGAATTCCACCCAGTCATGGCAGCTTGGCACACACAGGCTCGATACGCTTCTTCTGGCTCATTGCAAATTTCACCGCTACCTTACGATTTAATTATTTCCAACGTATCTCTCCTTCCTCGTGCTGGATCCTGAATAGTTAGTATACGGGTATATTACAAGAGCTAGAGCTAATAGATTAAGGTGGTGTTATCATATAAGAATATTTCTCCAAGGAAGGTTACATCTCAGATATATCGGTTGAATGTTTTAAGTAAAGGACAATTAAATAATTCTTTATTTTAGATAAGTCCATTACAAATTATGTTTGTAATTCCATTCATTATTTTAAGTCCAAGGAACTGTAATTAATAAATCTTTATTTTACTAGCGTTTAACTCCTAATTACTCCGAGAGATTTGAGGTGCGATCGGGTTTGAAACAGGGTGACTCCCTTTCACCTGTGTTATTTAATATAGCTTTAGAATATGTCATAGAAAAGGTGATGTGTACTGATAAAGGCTTAAATATGGGTGACAAGATTCCGGTTTTGGGGTATGCCGATGATCTGGTACTGCTAGGTGAAGACACAGAAACCATACAACTAAATACAAGTGTGTTAATAAAAACCGGTAAAGAAATAGGACTCGAATTAAATACCGATAAAACGAAGTATATGATTAGTAGCAGAAACGGTGTCGATCTTGGTGATATTGATGTATCAGGTCATACTTTTGAACACGTAGAGAAATTCAAGTATTTAGGTTCAATTATAACTAGAAAAAATGAAATCCAGGAAGAAATAAAGTCCCGGTTAAAGGTGGGAAATGCATGTTATTACTCAGTTGCTAAGTTACTTAGTTCGGGGCTTCTATCTAAAAACTTAAAGATTAGAATTTATAAAACTATTATTCTTCCAACGGTTCTTTACGGATGTGAAACGTGGCCTTACTTTAAAGGATGAACAACGGCTTAAGGTTTTCGAAAATAAGGTATTGCGTAAAATATTTGGTCCAAAGAGAGATGAGGCCACTGGGGAGTTTAGAAGGTTGCATAACGCGGAATTGCGGAACTTGCATCCTGTGAATATAATTGAGCTGATTGCATCGCGGAGACTCAAATGGGCGAGTAAAGTTGTTGGGCTCGATGACGAGCGGATTCCGAGAAAGTTGGTATTTGCTGATCCGACTGGTAGGCGTCCGAAAGGTAGGCCGAAGCGGAGATGGGAGGATTGCGTCAAGGCTGATCTCGGGAGCTTGGGCTTGAATGGTGAGCATTGGACGAGTCTGTGTAGGCGGAATTTGGTGGTATCGGCATCGAACCTTCGGGTTCGCTAAGCCTATTATTATTATTAACTCCTAATTAATTAACTTAAAAGAAGAATTACAAATTGTTGTGGGTCACACTTGACTGTTCCATGAGGTGGCGTGACCCACCCGTGGGTTACACTTGACTATTCCGTGGGGTGGAGTGCATTCGAGGCCATAAACTGTTGTGAACTAGCATTAAAAACGTTCGAATTTGCAACAATGTTGCCCTGCCTAAAGCGAAAAAAAACGTAGATATTCGTCCCGACGTAAACGTGATAACCGCCAGTAACGATGGCCGTAGAGAAGAGGTTATATCTGCACATTATAAAGGGAGTTGAGGATCTGAATGAATTGGTAGCTTTGCCTAGCGATGAAGTTGTATGGATGTGGTTCCTCCTCAATCGAAGAATTTAACCTTACATAAGGAATTAAATGCATCTATAAACAGTAAGTGTACAAGTGGGAAGTGATGTCAGAGAAAACAGGACCTAAAGCCCAAAGGCCATAGTGGACTGAAGAAAGGAAGCGAGTCAGCCAGCCTTCAGTGAACGAATGAAAGAGTACTGGAAGAACAAGTGGTCATATCATTGTTTCGCATGGTCTGATAGAAGGCCTGTTGCCTGTGTAATAATAATAATTTTTAAAAAATTATGTATTTCGTTTCTTATTATTTAACAAGTTTTTATCATGTGTGTTTTGGTTTTCTTTCTGTATTTACTGTATACGAATTGTGAATGTATTGCAGCAGCTCTATAAATATAAAATGATAACCCGATGTTGCTTTCTGCGAACTCCTTCTAAACCACGGGACGGATTTTGATAAGGTTTTCACTATCGATTAGGGCATTTTTTCGTGAATATTTTTAAGTATATTAAAATTAAGCTTTTTTTTAGAAGAGAAAATTAAAAATTATCGGCAATCAAGTCATTAAAAATTATTATTCTTGATATATGGGTTGTAGGATAGACGTGTAATGTATCGTTAGAAAGCGCGAGAATGCAGAAAAATTTATATGCAAAAAAAATAAGTCGTGCACGTTAATAAAAAGGCTATAAACTTATAAACATACGTTTTCACAATGTTTACGGTAAGGTAATTTCAACATAAAATAAATTAAACTTTTAAATTTTATTTGAAATAGTTGTGTGTAAAATATTAATAAAGTAACACAAAATTCCATTTGGATTTCAAATAAAATTACCATTTTACTCATATCACAATGTGTAACACTTAAAAGTCTCTATTGGTTTACATATTAGTAGTCATATATTTTTAACCTATATGCCCCAACCTCCCGACTTTTAGCATAATAATAACTCCATAATAAATTGCAGTAATGACAAAAATTACATGACAATAAAATCTAAAATCACCCACAGCTGTTAGATCTCTAAGCCCTAGACAAATTTTATGTTTCACCGTAAAATAACAAACAAAGAAGCTGAACCAATTTTGATTTATTGACCAATTTAGTTACTCAATATTGCAAATGATTTAATGATGAATAGACGTTATATAATATGTTATTGCTAAGTTATCATTACGATAAACTCACTTTCGGATTAGAAGTTAAAAATTGTGCTTCTTTTTATACATATATGACACCTCATTGGAATTACACCAGTGCGAAGTTGAGGTGGGTTACTAGTATTTCATAAAAAGGTGAGACACTTAGAAAGAAAAAAATCTTAATGTAATATTTCGATGGAATTTCAAACGTGCAGATTTCACGTAGCGCCCATAATTGGGTTATTTCCGTGTCAAAGGTACACATTGATAAGGCGTAAATTTTAAATAAATAAAACGTTCAAATATTTACTTATCTCTTTATACACTTTTTTTTTATCATCAGAAATTATCGGTCATGTCATATTTGTTTTTTCAATGTTTATTTCAGGCTACTTGGTTTTTATTATACCCTTTTTTATCAATTATATTAAATTTTGGAAAACTACTAGAATTTACCCATTTCTTGCAAAAAAATATTACACAGTTTGTTGTTGAATTTTGTATTGAAATATGTATATATTTCCTTGTAGCAATATTTTTGGCAGGACTAGGTATATCTGATACTGATGAAACATATTAGAAATAGAAAACTTAACATCTACTATCATCTTTTATGAAGTGGATAGCTTAATGTTAATTGAAAAAAACCAGGCAGTTGAATTTAAACTCGTCTAATCACCTCTTCGCACAGCCGTTGAACAAGAAATAGTAAATACTAACTCTTCACAACCAAGACTCTTCATAAGTTGCAGTTTTTTTTTTTAAATAAAACAGAAATGATGAATTAAAATAAATTCCAAGAAATCTCACCAGATGACCTTTACGCTTTGACTTGAACCTATGACATCCTGTCCTACAGTTTCCTTTAATAATATTCCGCTTGTCCCAGCTGAACAGATCCGTTATCTAGGACTCCCTCTTGACAAACGTCTTACACCGGGCTGAAACGACAAGAAACTGTTCGTCGCTTTTTGTTACTTCAACAATTACTAGACTGAGGATCTTACCAGACTAACCTCCCACTTAACTACAAAAGGCTCATCTACATGACTATCATAAAGCCTATCTGGACTTACGGAGTTGAGCTTTGGGCTCTACTAAACCATCAAATTTTCCCCGTATTCATTCTTTACATCCAAAATCCTTTGAAAAATCCTTAACGTCCTGTACTTTGTCTCGAAAAACTCATCTATAAAGACCTTAATGTTCCATATGTTGCTGATTTGGCAAGAACCAGATATCAATCCTTCCATTACAAACTCCACTTCCACTATAACCCACTAGTTTCAATCCTTGCTTACTCTTCCATTCCTGACAAGTACTTAATTTATATATTCGTACTCAATTAGAAAACTTTTTCTCAATCTTCAAAAATAACTGATTTATTAATTTAAACCAAAAGGTGTTAGGATCATCAATAGATGCCTTATTATTCTTTAGCCAAATCAAAAAAAAAGTTTTGGAGAAAAGCCGCAAACGGCGAACAAATGATTTTTTTTGTTTTATTTGTTATAAGGTGTAATTTGTTTTTTTGTTCGGCTACAAAAGTTCATTATTAAAAAGATTAAACCAATACATATTTACGTTCCCCTAATTTGAATGATGAAGAAAGTAGCTATAGGTAGAAATAATCCGGAGTCAGTCATGTAAAAAATATTTTAATTTTGCCTACGTTTCGGCACAAACATGTAAGCCATCACTAGGGCATTCATGAAAAATGACAATGGGTGAAACCATTTGAAATCGTCGAGACCTTGCCGCTCGACATTTTTGATTTTCGTGATTTTTGGGCCAGCTATTCTCTATCCTTTCGTGAATATAGAAAAAAAACATAAATAAAAAAATTGTCTAGTGTTGCAGTCATTTTAAGTCAACTTTACGGGCAAAAACATGTGATGGGAAAATCTTTATAATACCTATATTTTTTTAGATATCAAATCAAAACAAAAATTAACAATAAGATTAGGGCATGATTTGTATTTTTTGTTCCTACAACTCATTGCCTAAACAGTGAAGAAAGTTGTTTGAAAAATTCTCAAAAAGGAATAAAACATACTTTTAGCTATATGAAAGTATGTAAAGGAAAAGAGACTCACCTTTGATTATTTGTTCTTTTATAATAATAATAATAGGCTTACCGAACCCGAAGGTTCGATGCCGATACCACCAAAGTCTGCCTACATTGACTCGTCCAATGTTCACCGTTCAAGCCCAAGCCCTCGAGACCAGCCTTAACGCAATCCTCCCACCAACACTTCGGTCTGCCTTTCGGACGCTTACCAGTCGGTTCAGCGAGTACCAACTTTCTTGGAATCCGTTCCTCACCGAGCCCAACCACTTTACGCGCCCATTTGAGTCTTCGCGATGCTATCAACTCAATTATATTCACAGGATACAGGTTCCGCAATTCCGCGTTGTGCAACCTTCTAAACTCCCCAGTGGCCTCATCTCTCTTCGGACCAAATATTTTACGCAGTACCTTATTTTCGAAAACCTTAAGCCGTTGTTTATCCTTCAAAGTTAGCGGGAACGTTTCACATCCGTAAAGAACCGTCGGAAGAATAGTGTTTTATAAATTCCAATCTTAAAGTTTTTAGATAGAAGCCGCGAACTAAGTAACTTAGCAACTGAATAATAACACGCATTTCCCGCCTTTAACCGGGACTTTATTTCTTCCTGGATTTCATTTTTTTTTTTGTTATCATTGAACCTAAGTACTTGAATTTCTCTACGTGTTCAAAAGTATGCCTTGATATATCAATATCACCAAGATCGCCACCGTTTCTGCTACTAATCATATATTTCGTCTTAGCGGTATTCAATTCGAGTCCTATTTCTATGCCGGTTTTTATTAAAACACTTGTATTTAGTTGTATGGTTTCCGTGTCTTCGTCTAGCAGTACCAAATCATCGGTATACTCCAAAACCGGAATCTTTTCGCCCATATTTAAACCTTTCTCGGTACACGTCACTTTTTCTATGACATATTCTAAAGCTTATATTAAATAAAACAGGTGAAAGGGAGTCACCCTGTTTCAAACCCGTTCGCACCTCAAATCTCTCGGAGTTATTATGACCGATTCTAACTTTATGGAATGTTTTCGACAAACATTCTTATTTTTCCTTTATAGCTTATTTATATTTCTACTTGCTGTAAAAATTTCTATGTTGAGAACATTGTCTTTGTTTGTATATGAATTTTCAAAATTGACAAAAATTCATTTTTCGCGATGTTTACACGGAAATATCTTAAAATGGACTGAGTGAAAAATCATAAAACTAATACAGATTACTTATCTATACGATGTGTATAAATTATATAAATTTGGTCTTTGAGACTAAGACTGGTTCCGGTGTTATGAAATTCTCATTAAAAATATTTAAATTATTTAAAAATACACTAAAAGTATTAGCTAGAAATTCTTTTATTTATGGTTTTATATTCACGAAAGGATAAAGAATAACTCTTCCAAAAATCAAATGGTTTGACCCATTTAAAAAAAATACGTTTTTTTAGTATCTAGAAGGAGGCCAAGAAAAAATTCATATTTCCCCTGCATTCACATATTCGTGAGACTAAATGATAGCGGTAACAGGCTGTTTATAAGTTTACTAACAACAATCATTGCCCGATAAGAATAGATAAGGTTACAATCCTCAGTTCCACTACGAGCCGCCGGTTGCATGTAGCTCCCTCTCTGTTCCGAACACTAACCAATTTTTATCTTCACACGCCATCTTCGTCTTGCCATGAAACATTTCCATTCTCAATTAAAATGGAAATTACACGAGAAATCTCTAGTACTAAATCTCACTCGGCCACTTTTAGAAATTCAATTCGATTCCTTATAAGCTCATGTTGGTTATTAATATATATTTATCGGTTAGGTCGGTTGACAGTGGGAATAATTCAGTGTTCATTTTAATTTTAAATCGCGACAAAAATGTCCTTACAAACTATCGCCCCATGATAAGCAATATTGAAATATTTTTTTATTAATTCCATTTACATCTGATTTAAGCTTTATTACATTTGAGTTCGCAGTTTTTTTTTGTTTTTCCAATGTATATATATTTTTTTAAAATGATATTTACAACTGCATTCTGTAATTCATCTAGTAAAAAAAATTAAAAATAAAATACATGAAAAAGACATGAGGAGAAATTTATTTTTCGCAAAGGCGCAATCTTTCTAAACGCCTAGGAGGATTGTCAAGAATGGAAGAGTAAACAAGGATTGATACTAGTTGGTTAGAGTGGGAATGGAGTTTGTCATGGAAGGATTGATACCTGGTTCTTGCCAAATCAGCAACATATAGAACATTAAGGTTTTTGTACTTTATAGTAATATTTGGTAATGGTTGGTTCAATGACGGGACTAAGTTTTATCCAGAATAAAACCGAGTCGTGAACTGAACTTAATGCGGGTATAGAAATGAGCCGAGAAATAGACAGAAATGATTTGATTACTAATATCTTTACGTACTTTTTCTCACCTATTGTTGGTTGGACAAGATGTTGTAGTATTAGGAAAGTGAATCTGACGTTTCTGGTTAGAGGCGTCCTATTAGAATCACACTTATGTTTAATATCATAAGTGATTTGATTTCAGATTTTATTAAATGTTTATTTGGCGATAGATAAGTTGAGATAATGGTGATGGATATATGACTATGGCCATCTCTCTATATATAAAGTAATGCGATATTGGTTTATGCAGACTCCTTCTAAGCCACAAGGCGGATTTTGGTACGGTTTTCACCATCATTCTTATACGTAAAAAATACATTTTCTGTAACCAAGTCATCAAAAATTATTTCTGAAATATAAGTAGTAATACATAGGTATAATATACCGTTGGAAAGCGAGAGATTTTAGATAAGTTAATATGTAATAAAATAAATAGTACAAGATAGTGTAGCGTTGTTTTAAGCCCATAAACGTATGAACCAGTGTTACTTGTAATGTTGTGGATGTGGGAGGTTCTGGTGATCGTACATTTTATTTTCTCTCATACAGTACTTAAGATTTTAGATAAGAATATTACGTACCAAATTGTACGTAAGTTGTTAAATTGAATCGAAATTTGTTATAAACTGTTAATAATTATTTCTATTGTTAGATCATTTAACAAAAGTAGTTCCATCAAAAAATTATTCTTGAAATATAAGTAGTAATACATACGTATAATATACCGGTGGAAAGCGAGAGATTTTAGATAAGTTAACATGTAATAAAATAAATCGTACAAGTCAGTGTAACATTGTTTTAAGCCCATAAACTTATGAACCAGTGTTACTTGTAATGTTGTGGATGTGGGAGGTTCTGGTGATCGTACAGTTTATTTTCTCTCATACAGTACTTAAGATTTTAGATAAGAATATTACGTACCAAATTGTACGTAAGTTGTTAAAATGAATCTAAATTTGTTATAAACTGTTAATAATTATTTCTATTGTTAGATCATTTAACAAAAATAGTAGTTTACTGTAAACTCAATGGGATTTGTTTAGGAAAAGTACAAATGAAATATAAAATAGTTATAAACCAAATAAAATAGGAACCTTTAAACATAACAAACAAATAAACTAAACTAATTTTTGATTTTTTGACCAATTTATTTTTCTAATTTCTGTCGATAATTAAATAAACGTTATATAATAAACAGAACATTTTCTTTCTAAGTGCACCATTTGTTACGATGAACTCATAATCCCCAAGTAAGAAACTTTTAATTGGTCAAACTGAAGTTTTTTAATGACACCAAATTTAAATTGCACCCGGTGGAAGCAAGTGCGAGCCGATAATATATGATGCATGGATAGATGACTATGGCGGTTGTCGTTTAGTTTTAAGTTATTAGCGATGATTTCTATATATTTCAAAGTGAGTTATAGGCAGTAAGAGTGCTTATGTTATTTAAACAATGCATTTCAATACTATGAAATTTAATGACAACCGAATCATATAGAAATAACATGTTGTTATAAATAACTCAAAAATAGTCCCATTATTTGAACTCAATGAGCACATATTATGTTTAGGAAGGCAAAGAGGATTTTATTTTGGGAAGGAAAGGAATGCTTGCAAAAGCTTTGACATAATAACTCTTTTGACGTGTTTGTAGCCATTAAATTCTCCGTCAGCCTAATAGCTTAAAAGTTCTATGTATTATTGATCTGTACAACTAAATATAGCTCCCTTATATTTCACACGTTTTCAAGTACGAAAGATCCTAACAAAAAAAACAACAGAATATTAACCATTAAAATAGGTTAGTATTACAGGGGAGTCACCTCTATCATAGGTCACGGGTTCAAACCCGCAGGTGGCCCAAGGATTTTTTAATCCGTGTAAAAAATTTTTAGTTATGCCGTCCTTCGGTGGGTACGTTAAAGGTGGTACCGAGCCTGTGCGATGTCAGGTACTCGTTATTTTTAAAATCCCTAACACAATTAAACCTGTTTAGGCAAAATTTAGGACTCCCACTGCATCGTCCGATTTAACACAATTGCATAAAGTGAAGTTTAATAAATAAACAAATAAACAGTTTGGTATTATGGTCTGAATAAGTTTGTCGTGCGGTATGGTAAACTCAGCGACCCTTCCATATTACATTCTTTCACTTAAACGTTTCGTAATTTTAAAGTTTTTATCCTCCCTGTCCGCAACCTTTCAACCCTACATATTCTTGATAAACCTCCGAGATGATTGAAAAGATGGCCTTGGGACCATATACATTGAAGTGAACTACGCAGCTGTAGTGTTTATTCACAAAGCCTTTTTCAGGGTCATAATTTCTAATTCACACTTGTACTGGTTCTATTTATTATATACACAATTTTGAAAAAATAAATATATTTTTTAATTGAATAAAAAGTTTTTTTCAAAAATTTTCTTTTTCCTGGCAATTAACTAACCAACATTTAAGATATATCAAACACACTAGATATTTGAAATGTTATAAATTATATGAACATTTGTTATTTATTCCTCTTTCTTTAGGCTTCTTTTAAAGTTAAAATTAAAATTTGTTCGGAACTAAAAAATGTTGTCATTTTAAATTTATAAGTAAGCAAAGATTTTGAACCTAACGAAAAATAAAATAAATAGAAATATTCATAAGTTCAATCCTACAAACCCATCTTTCTAAAAATATTTTATAGGTCGAAAATAATTGGGCTGATTTTTAAATTTTTTCCAAAAGACCTTTTATTAACAACAAAAAAAAAGGGGAGGGATCACCGGTAGCAGGGTTACTAGCATAACAATCTCCTATGCCAAAAGTCACGGGTTCACACACGCAGGTGGTCCTAGGTTTTTTTAATAAGAGTAAAAAATCCTTAGTTATGCTGTCCTTCGGAGGATATGTTAAAAGTTGCTCCTGAGCCTGTGCGATGTCAGGTACTCGGTAAAGATCCTTATTATATTAAAACCTGGATGGGCAAAATTTAGGACTCATCGTCCTAATTAAAACTGTAGCATCGTCCGATTAGCCTCAGTAACATTAAGTGACGTTAAATAAATAATCAATAACAAAAAAAATAACATTACTCTAAGTTTTGGGGTATTTCATTTATCCTCAGGATCCTACAACAACATCATTAAAAACAACTAATTATATTGTAAATGATTTAACATTTGATGGTCATTTTAAACAAGTAATTATTATTGTTATTATTTTTACTTCTTAATCATCTGAGTTTGCTGTATTACTTTAGATTTATGAACAGGATTTTTTTTTTTTTTTAATATCCCTTTTACAAAAAACTTTTTAAAATCGTGGGTCATTAAAATTATTTTAATATTAATTAAAAATGCCTAGATACATAGCTCTCTATAAAAATGTGTATAGACCTAAAATAATCAGAATTAAAAGCGTAATGATTGGTAATTTAACGTAAGATAGTAATTTTTTCCACGAAACATTAACAAAATTAATGAAATTTCACTAAAATAGATAAGAGAAAAACTAAGTTAAGTAAACTAAATGATATGAATTGAAGTTAACAATAATTTTATAATAAAATGAGGGGCCACCCATAGCGTAGTGGTTTTGCATAACAGCTTTCTATGCCAAAGGTCGCGGGTTCAAACCCGCGGGTGGCCCCAGGATTTTTTAATGGGAGTAAAAAATCCTTAGTTATGCCGTCCTTCGGAGGGGACGTTAAAAGGTGGTCCCGAGCCTGTGCGATGTCAGGTACTCGTTAAAGATCCCTATCCTAATAAAACCTGGATAGGCAAAATTTAGGACTCCCACTGTAGCATCGTCCGATTAGCCATAGCAGCATAAAAGTGACGTTAAAC
The DNA here is from genome assembly GCA_023052935.1 of Piezodorus guildinii. Lineage (NCBI taxonomy): Eukaryota > Metazoa > Arthropoda > Insecta > Hemiptera > Pentatomidae > Piezodorus > Piezodorus guildinii. The sequence goes on along the minus strand of CM041294.1, from coordinate 79,829,019 downwards.
GAATAAACAAATAATAAAATGAGGAAAGAAACAAAATATATTAGTAAAAGGTTCGACAACATTTTATTAGATATATTAGTAGCTTGCATAACAGCCTTCTGTGACCAAGGTCGCTAGTTCAAATCTGGTAGATGGCACTAGGAATTTTGACCTCTTTTAAAAGTGGGTTATGCCGACCTCCGGAGGGAACGTAAATTAGTGGTACCAGCCTGTTCAAGGTTAGGTACTAGTTAAAGATCCCTTTCTTAATTAAACCTGGTTTGGCTAAATTTAGGACTCCCACTGTAGTAAGGTCTTGTACGTTCAGTTAAATGGCAATGCTTCGTGTGATACCAGAGTTTTTTATTTACAAAACTTCCTCAAGGATTCTCTTTTACATCTGGTTAACAATTTCTTCACTCATATAATTTGTAATCTCCATTCACACCTTAAATATATTAATACATAGAATATTTTATATTCATAAAATTATTTCTTAGTGATAAAATATTATTTAAAAAATTTTGTATGAAAGAATATCCAAATGGCTACTTAAAAATGTTATGACTTCGAAATCTTATTATTTTTCATGTTAATTTTTTTCTTTTTTATATTTATTATGGGATTGAAGGGGCCGAGTAATAAAATATACGATTCCTACTGACCTCGATAGGGCATTATTACTTTTTCGAAGCAATAAAAATTTATTGCCATCTATAATAAAATTATTTATGACGCCTCGAATCGGGCGAGCTCTGGGAATAAGGATTTTGCGACACGTCATAACTCGCAATTCAGTAGCATAAGTCGGTGGAGGAGATAGTCAATATCAGGTCACTTCCCATTTTGATTAAATTCTCAATATTTTCTTCCTCTAGGGATTTATTTACATGTAGCATGAATTAAATTATACATGGATGCAATCAAATATTATTATTAAGAATTTGTTATGTCTTATGTTAATGTGATATATTCTTTCTAGGATTTTTTTTGTTTGTTTACTTTTGATCTGAGGTGTTCTATCTTTGGTATAATTGCTTTATATTTCTGGATTATGTCTCTAATGAATTGAAATGTAAAATATACATATATTCTGGGATCAAGTCCCTTTAGAATAATAAACAATAAACAAAAGAAATCCTTATGGTCTGTTACTTAAAAAAAAAAAAAAAAAAAAAAAAAAAAAAATATATAATATATATAATATATATAAAGATCAAATATTCATTATATCTAAAATTTCTGCAAATTTTACAATATTTTATACAATATTTATAGAAATAGAAAAAAAAATTATTCTGGGACTAGGTCCCCTAAGAATAACAGGTTTGTACAGTATATGGAAATATACATGTCAGGCCAACAGACAGAAGGAATATAATTAATAATTAATTACAATTATGGGTTAATATATGTGTGCATATCATAAACGCATATACACACATATATCCAAAAAAATAAATACAATGATAAAATTAAAATAAAAACAATTCTTAGAAAGTATTTTGTTGAACGGAATTAAAAATAAATTAATAGATAACAGCATTTAAATATATACAATGAACAAAAATTATTCTTCATTCAAAGTGTGATGTCATAAATATAAATGTTACAGTTTCTAAGCGTATTTTGGGAGATAATAAAAGGTATTGGAAAAGTTGGGATTTGAATGAGGAGAGGGAAGCAGCGTGGCGGATAAGAGTAGGTAGAGAATTCCAGAAATTAGAGGAGCGGACAAGGAAGGAACGATCAAAAGTTTTAGTCTATGGGTAGGAAAATAAAGGTCGGAATGGCGCGATCTTGTTTAAGTGAGTGGACTGAGGATTTAAATTGTAGGAGACTGTGGATGTATGGAGGGTGTTGAGAGTTAATGATTTGGTAAAGGTATGATCCTAGGAAATATTGTCTGCGGATTGGGGGGAGGAGCCACTTTAACTCGCCGTAAAAATGGGTCACATGAGACCTCTTCGGAGTACTGGGGACAAATCTTAAAAATATATTCATGATTCGTTTAAGCCTGTCCTCAAGTACAGTCGAGAGGCCACCATATACTAAGCAGCAATAGTCAAAGGGGGGGGGAGAAATAAGTGGGGTTAAAAGGATGATACGGATGGATAGTGGAAGAAGATGGCTGGAGCGATGGAAATATTTGAGGGTACTTATTGTTCTTCGGGAAATTTGGGCAATATGGGGTTTCCAGGAAAGAGTTTGGTCAATGGTAATACCCAGGTTTTTGACAGAGGAAGTGAAGGTGATTGGGTGTTCATTTAAGGTGAGACTCGGAAATGTGGTATAGGGTCTGAGGAGGGAATTGGAACCAATTAGAATGGCCTGAGTTTTTGTAGGATTTAGCATTAGTTTATTCAGGTTTGCCCAGGCACAGATTCCATCAAGGTCTTCATGAATATTGGCAAATGCTACTAGTGAATTGGAGGGAGAGAAGGATAAATAGATCTGGAAATCGTCAGCATATAGGTGTTGGGAACAGTGATGGATAGAGTTTGGAAGGTCATTGATATAACAATTAAAAAGAAGAGGAGAGATGATTTATACTATATTTTACAATGGAACGGATGATTGAGATAGGAGTAGGTAGTGGAAGAGTTAATGTTTGAAGGAGGAAAGTGGGGTACAATTACAGATTGCCTCTTCCAAGTTACAATTTCCGGTTCTGAGCCGAGCAAACCTCTTCATGATTTTGTTTAAACTCGCTATATTTATGTAAAATTTAATGTGGGCTTCAATATGATGTAGGTTCCATTCAGATTTAAAGAGTCTAACGGGAATTAAATGCCGATATTTTAAATTTTCTTCCACTAAAGTACCTTTAATCTTGTATATTTCAAAAAATAGGCACATCATCTTATTAGCATTGATAAATAACAGCTAAATATGCATGTTGAGCTAATTAGATAAACAACTAAAGGAGAAAAGTGCAACAATATTTTTTTATGCAATTTTTGTGTTTTTAAACTACTCGTATTTTAATGTACTTCTCCGTAAAGAACTTTTGAGTTTTATTTTCTTTTGGCAAAACATACTGATTTTCTCCGCAAACCGATCGTGACAACGCGACAGAAAAGCAGTCTTAAATTAAGTTGAAAAGCCCTGTGAAAAGCAGTCTTGGCGTAAATCGATTCCTGCGTGTTTAAATGTTTGCCCCTGCCATTTATTAATTGTTACGGCAAAAGAAAACGGGAAATTAAATTATTTTAAAATTAATCATTTGAAATCATTGGTATGCGAGGTCAATTTTCCCCGTTTATTCCACATTTCCGCTGATTCTTCACTCCTTTTGGCCGCAGCATGGTTTTATATAGCCTGAAGCCTTCCTCCATAAATGAACTATCTAACACAAAAAGAATTTTTCAATTCGAAGCAGTAGTTTCTGAGATTAGCGCGTTCAAACAAACTCTTCAGCTTTATAATATTAGTATAGATTATTTAATAAAACACATGTTTCTATTGAAATTCAATTTAATTAATTCTTTAACGATTTTTTTATATTTCTAAATGTATTTAAATTTATTTATTCTGTTCTTTCGGCCGGGGAGCGATTCTGGGATATGGAGACCCTCCTGGGGCAGACCCAGCCTCTATTAAGTGGGTACCCAAAAATGGGGAAAAACCCGGGCGGCTGAGCGTGATCTCGGCAGAATAACCTCATGGCACGGCCTTTGGCCTAGAAACAGTACGAATCTCTATATGTGCTGGGCCCAAGACTCTTCATGGGCTGTAGTGGCACAAGCTTTTTTTTTTTTTTTTTTTTTTTTTTTTTTCTTTAAATATATTTAAAAGTTCTTAAATTGATAATAAAGTTTATATTTGACATTACTGCAATGATGATGGATAACATATTTGTGTCGGAACATAGAGATCAATTGACTGAATCCTAATAATGTCTATTTATTATTCTTTAAATTATATTTTAACTCAACTTGAAATGCACAGACGTATGCTAGGCTAGTGTAGTTGCGATGCCCAGGAGCTACCCCAATTACGGACAGAGCTCTCCTTAAGTATAACTCTCTCCCATTTTCCCAGCGATATTTCTCCAGTGGAAACTAATTGAGGCAGGAGGCCTAAGCTTATACATCTTTTATCACCTCCCTACGTGCCTTAACTTAATTCTCGCCTCACCACTGTCAAATCACAATATCTTATCTCCGGCTATCTAATCTATATAAATGGACCTCTTTATGTATTTATGAGAAGGGGGGGGAGAGGTAAACTTATGTAATCGGAAGACTTAAGTATTTAACTTAGCAAATAAAATGTATATACAAGTAGAATAGCATTCTTAAGTTGTTATTTTTTTCAATTAAAGTTTTTTTTTTTAAATATATTTATTGGTTATTACAACTGTATAATAAAATACATTTAGTAAATGTGATGCAAGATATGTTAACATGATTCATATGCAGGGATACTACCCATCGGCAGCTCCCCAAAGACTATGCTAAACTAGACGGGCTCGGGACCATCTTCTTTTTAGACACCTCGGAGGATTATCAGGGATTGTAGAGGAAGCAAGGATTGAAACTAGTGGGTTAGAGTGGGAATGAAGTTTGTCATAAAAGGAGTGGTACCTGGTTGGGGCCAAGTCAGCAACAAAGGGAACATTAAAGTCTTTATGGATGAGTTTATTTGTGACAAAATAAGGAGCATTGAGAATTTTTCGAAGGATTTTTTAGATAGATAAATAGAAAATAATTTTTATTCTGGGACTGGGTCCCTTTAGAATAACAGCTTTGTACAGTTTAAATATACAATATGTCTGGCCAACAGACAAGATGAACATGATTAACTACTATTTACAATAATTGATGAATTTGTATACAACACAAAATAAATAAAATAAAAACAATCTTCAGAAGCTAATTTATGTTAGAAAAAAATGAGAAATATATGAGTTGATAACAGAATCCAAATTAAAAAAGAAACAAAAAAAAAATTAAATAAAACAAAAATAATTAGTAACATTGTACTAATACTTAGTATTCTTAAAATAACATTAACTCTGAAATAATAAAGGATCTATATTAGACCAGAAATTAATGAAAGATAATACAATTAAAACATAAATAAATAAAAAAATACAAATATAAGAAATGAAATCTTCTAGTAACAAAAATAACGATATAAAAAACTTAACAAATACTGTAAAGATTGAACCAAAGGAAAAAAATTATATAAAAATATATTTCATATTTAAAATATATGTCAGGCAGCGTCATTTTGGGATGTTAGAAGGTGCTGGAAAAGAAGGAATTTAAATGTAGAAAGGGAAGGAGCATGGCGGATGTTTGATGGAAGGAAATTCCAGAAACTAGTAGAACGGGCCAGAACGGAGCATTCGTATTTTTTTGTTCTGTGGGAAGTGATATAAAGGTTGGAAAAACGGGATCTAGTCTCTAGTGGGTGAATTGAGGGTTTGAACTGTAGGAGATTGTAGATATATGGAGGGTGTTGTGAATTAATGGTTTGGTATAGGAAAGATCCCCGGAAATATTGCCTACGGGTAAGAGGAAAGAGCCATTTTGATTCGGTATAAAGATGGGATACATGAGACCGCCTCGATGTGCCAAAGACAAATCTTAAAAACAGTTCATAATTAACTTTAATCGTTTCTCTAGCATCATCGAGAGGCCATCATATACCATACATCCATAATCAAACTGAGGGAAAATTAGAGAGGATACAAGGAGCTTGCGAGTGGAATAAGGGAGAACATGGCAGGAACGATGGAATAGTTTAAGAGTACTGATTGACCTTCGGGAGATTTGGGCCACATGTGGTTTCCAGGATAAGGTTTGGTCAATATGGATGCCTAAATTTTTTACCGAGGAGCTGAATGTGATGGGATGGGCGTTCAGAAATAAGGTAGGAAGAGAGGGAATAGATGCAAGGAGAATTTTTTATTGTAAGGATTGGAGACGAGAAGAATGGTTAAGTAGAGCCCCAAATCTCCATCAATCTCTAGTCCATATTGGTCTTACGATAGTCATGTAGATGAGTCTTGTGTACTCGTACTTAAGTGGAAGGTTTGAGCGTTTGAAGTGTTGAAGTAGTCGAAAACGTCGAGCAGTTTCTTGTCTTTTCAGTCTTGTATGAGGGTTCCAATTAAGACGTTTGTCAAGGTGCAGTACTAGGTATCGGACCTGTTCAACCGGGACAAGAAGAGTGTTATTGAAGGATACTGTTGGGCAGGATGTCATAGGTTTACGACGAAGGGTAAAGGTGATTTGGTGGGATTTATTTTTATTCTCCAATTCTGGCACCATATTTCAAAATCTCTGATTGAAGAGTTTGGGAGGCAATAGTAGGATCATTGTTGATATTTATTTTTACAACTGTATATGCAATATATAGAACAAGTAAAAGGGATAAATTACAATTATGGGCGTTAAATAGTCTTGTGAAAAAGTTACCCGACAGTAGTTCAATGATTCTTCTTAGTCTGACAACACTTCTCGGTCTGACAATTTAAATGCCAATATTTAAATTTTTTTATTTTATAGATTTGAAAAAGTTAAACATATTATATTATTAGCATTGAAAAAAACCCGCTAAATATACAAGTTGAATATATTTTTTTAGGTGATTCTTTGTTTTATGAACATAAAAGTAGTATTTTATAGCGAGAAAAGGAAAGCCAAAAAGAAAAAAAAAAGAATAAAAGGAGTTAAATAATTTTTAAAAAATGTTAAAAGAAAAAAAAATTAAAAAAAAAAGAAAAAGTTAAAGAAACAAAAATTGTTTAATCTATTTTGTTCATTGTATGTTAAGATTTATATTATATTATTTCTAAAAATTGTCCAATAAGAAAAAAAAAAGTAGGCTGTGTGAATAGCAACCTAATCAAGTTGGGCAGCATCGCTTGTTTGTTTAATAAAGTGTATCTCTCTATTTAATATACCGTTGGAAAGGTAACGATTTTACAAATATCTGGTGCGCGCAACTCATAACTTTCACTTACTCTGTTATTTTTATATATTTATGATTTTTTAAGCACATTTAGAAACAAAAAAGGAAAAAAAAAAAAAAAAAATCCTGCTCATCCAAGTAACGGTTATCTTTCTTTCTTTGTTAAGATCCTTCTCCAGTCTAAAAGAACATTTAAAATAATTGAGATGCTCTAGCTGTTAACGCGTGATGACCAAGGTAAAAGGCAATTTATCTATATATATATATATAAAGAGAGAGAGAGATTATTATTATTTCTTTTAAGATATTAAAAAAAAAAAAAATCTGCCAAAGTAAATTTCCTCTTTTTTTTCTTTTATAAGATCCTTCTGCGACTGATATAAACATAATAAAGAAATAATTGGAGAAATCGGTCAAGCCGTTCACGCGTGATGCGATGACTATCGGAAAAGGCTATTTACTTATATATAATCATAATATATATAAATATATTATAAATATATTATATATATATAATATATATATATATATATATATATAATAGATAGACAGATAGATAGAGCGATTATTATTACCTTAGAATATTAAAACTAAAAAAACCTATCTACCAAAGTATTTTCTCTTTTTTTCTTACTATTTCACATCGATATAGCAAATTAATTAATAATCGTTAGAGCCGTTTTTGAGAAAATGGTGAAAAGGTGCTAAATGCATAATATAAAGTAGCCCTTCTGGTTAGCTGATTTAGATGAAAAAGTTACTGTAGCATATATTTGTCTTAAATAAATCGTTTTCGCGCTAACTTACCACACACCACCCACAGACTTCGTCATTTGGACTGTAAAACGCTTATTTCCGGTGAAAACTGGAATTTGAAAATTTTCACGATCGCAATATTTTCTCTTACTATGAATTTTATGTCTAGGTAAGTGAAAGTAAAACTGTGATCTTATATAAAAAGTTGTTGCAGGTAATGCAAAGTGACGAGTGGGGCATAAACTTAGGTTATTATTGTATATAACACTTTTATACTGCCATATCATTTAATTTTAAGCCTATGTTTCCAACGAAGTTGACCGTAATCATTTATATTTTTTGAACTATTTTATTTAGAGCTAGATTTTAGCAACCGAGGTAAGTGTATGTCTGTGTTTTATTACTGTATTATCACATTCGAAATAATTATTTCCATTGAAATACAATATAATTTTATCACTATCGATTGGTCGGTTCTGGACCATTGTGAGTCATGGTTTGTATGATCTGTTATGAGCTCATTATTATTAGTGTAATATAATCGCAGGAGAATTTACAAGATTAAACTGTAGCAGATGACGATACAGCTGCCCGAATTATGTCGATTATGATGCAACGAACAATAGCGTATAGGATTTGTATCCTAGCGGGGAACAAAAAAACGTAAGTGGTGTTCATGTTGTCGGTACAATGGATTAGTGGATTGTCCAAAACCGTTCTTTTTCCGGAACCGACTCATTCATCTGTTATTCCCTATTAGGATTAAACTTCGATAAACAGTCTACAATTTCTTGGTATTGAAAAGGTCAACTTAATTTTAGCTCATTCTCAACCCAATGTGCTTGGTGCTAAAACTGGAACCCTGTTTTAGCTTAAATATTTACATCAATTCGAAACAGTCTACACCAAGAATAAACTGTGCCGCTCATTCCCAGAAAAACCTACTAGTAAGCTGAAACTTGAAGTTCCAGAAATTATTTTATCATACTACATCCAAAATCTTCCATGTCGCAATGTCAGACAATAAGTGTATTTTATTTACTTTTTTGTTGGTAATTGTAAGGAATGATAAAAACGAAAATTGCATGTAGGATTATAGTGTAGCAAAGTATATTGAATAGTTGAGAAAATAACGTATCTTATTCCTTTTTAGTTATAAATATCAATATTTATTTTAAATATATATCATTTGTTTTAATTAACTGTAACAAGATATAATACAATTCGGTTTAAATGTTTAAAAAATATATATTAGTTAAAATTTACAACTGTATTAAAATAAATACTTGATATATACGTACATGTTAAAAAAATGGCAAATGCCAACTCCAAATATTCTGAATCAGTAAGTCTCGAAACCATCGGAGGATGATCAGGAATTGAAGAGTAAGCAAATTCTAATTCTTATGAATATATATTTTGTATAAAAAGGATATGGTTCTGCATTAATTTATATTAGAATATCATTCAGAATACTGATTCTAATTTATAAAAATCTTAGATTTTTTTTACATAAAAAAATTAAGTAAATTTATTCAATATCATATATATATATATAAAATTAATTAAGGTTGTTGGCGATTCATGTAAAATTTTCTAAATTAGTTATCATTGTCTAAACTGTACGTACCAATCACGTGTAAATCGGGTATGGTTTGTCCTAATTTCCCCCTGCTTCGATTCCTCCGTCAAATATATGTTATAGAAGTTGAAATTGCGGTTTTTAAATATTTAAAAAAAATAATAATCTATAAACCTTCCGTGGAGTGGAGGTGACACTTAGACTGACCGTGATAAAGGCAGCCGAGTCAAATCAACCCCTGTCGAGTGCAGCTGTGCTCCCTGCGCCAGCATCTGTTCTGGATCAGCAAAAAATAATCGATACCTCAGGGTCGATTTTAATATGTCGATATTTTATATTGGCTTCTCCGTTGCTATTAATGGTAGTCAAAATGTTTTTAAAACCCGGACAGAAAAGAATAAAAATAAGTGTGGATATTAAAAACCCTCCAGCATTGTTTTGTTTTTATGTACCTCAACTATTAGGATCGTGATTTTTATTAAATTTGAAAACTTTTATTGATTGATATTTACAACTGTATTATATAGATATATATTATAGGTGTATATATTTACTATATAGATCAAGTAAAAGTGATGGAAATATACTACAATGCCATGAAGACGATCTACCCCTTGGCAGCCCTTCTATAGTTGTTCTAAATCAGATGTCTACTATGGAAAATAAAACCGCACCTTCCTTCTACTTATTTTCTAATTCTCCAATCTTTCTTTAACGATAGGTTCTTCTGTATTTCCACTGATTCTTCCTTTTTCCTAATACGCTGGCGTGCCACAAGGTAGCGTATTAAGCCCTCTGCTCTACTCTGTTTATACTTCCGATATTCCTCAATACCCTTGCACCACTATCTATGCCTTTACTGATAATACAGCCCTTCTTTATTCTCACATAGATTGTACTATAGCTTCTATTTCCTTACAAAATCACATATTTGACCTAGAAATGTGGTTTTAAAAATGGAAAATCAAAATCATGCCTTAAAATATAGCCATGTGAGCTTTTCTCTGCGGAAAGGTACATGTCCAGCTGTGAAAATCGACAACAATGCAGTACCATCAAAAACCTACGTTCGATACCTCGGACTATATCTGGATAAAAGACTAACATGGAACATGCTTACGAAAATAAAGCGACAGGAACTAACAAGACGTTACAAACAACTTTCACATCTATTGGATTACAGATCACCACTAAATTTACGAAACAAGCTACTAATATACACTACTCTACTGAGACCAATCTGGACATACGGAGCAGAATTTTGGGGTTCTGCAAAAAACGTACACACGAACAAAATAAAAACTACTCTATCCAAAATCGAATTACTCGTTACACAATGACACAAACATCTCAACAGTAAATTCTTACATTCCCGAAAATATAACACGTTTCATTCATCGACACATCAACACCCAAATCAACTTATTTTTCCCTTTATTCCTCTCTGTTACCAGGCCGAACCCAAAGAAGACTTAAAAGACGATGGTCGAGAGATCTACTAACCTAAACTAATTGGTATAGATTCAGGACGCTGGACAAGAAGAAAATAATACCTCACATTCGCTAAATACGCAGATACGGAGTTGGGAAGAAAAACAATAATAATAATAATAAATCAGAATATATGGAGCTATCTTCTTTTACAAGCTCGGAGGACTATCAGAATCGAATAGACTGCAAGGATTGAAACTAGTCTTTTAGAATGATGTTTTTCGTGGATAGAAGAGTACCTTTGTTTACGCCACTTTCATTATGTTCTCATTTTATTTTATTTTGTTTAATTTTCAAAATTCCTCTCTAACCAAAGTCTTTCTCCAATCCTTATTTTATTTATTACCAAGTTTTGTTTAATTATGTAAATAGAAGAAGGTTAATCAAGAATAAAAACATATATTTTATTTTATTTTTTATTTAAAGAAATTTGCAACTGTATTGATGGAATACAACAAGGGAATGGGATTGATATAAGATTAAAACACATTGTGTGAAGAAACCACCCATTGGTTGCACTCCAATGGATAATTTTTGGTTAGAGGTCTGTTGGCCATCTTTTTTTTTTTAAGTCGCCTTGGTGGATTGTCAGGGATAGATGTTGAGGAGAGGTCACGGATAAGCGGGTTTGAGTGGGCAGGAAGTTTGGAATGAAAGGATGTATATCTGTATCGGGCTAAGTCTTCAACTAATGGGACATTTAGGTCTTTATGGATGATTTTATTCGTAAAAAAGTATTGAGTATTAAGGAGTTTTCGAAGGATTTTGGATAGCAAGAATTGAATGCGAGAGGAATTTGATGGTATAGTGGTCCTCCATAGCTTAACTCCCTAGGTCCATACAGGCCTGATAATGATTTTACGAGTGTTATGTTTTAATTGTGTAGTAGTCAGTATGCAGAGACAGGGTGTATTACTTATATGATTGTTTACCTAACCATTTCTAAAGTTTTATTACAAAAGATTATCTGTTATACCTTCACCCTCCTGTTATATTATGTTTGTTAGTTTGCTTGTTATCTTTGAAATAAAATTTACCTACCAACTTTACCTATTCACACCGAGAAATTAATACTAAAGTTCAAGCAAGTCCTGTTAATCAACTCATATACCAGGCACAGTTGAAGGTAATTCCTAGGACAACCACGCTGGCCTCAACAACTTGCTTTGGACGGAATCAGCAACATGCGGAACATTATCATTAAAAATATTTTTTATTGTGGGACATTTCGTCTCCTAAGAATAATATATAGTGAAATGAGGAACTCCAATTTGCCTGGCTTCATTTGATGCATAATTATTTAGTCAAATGAATTATATAAAATTAATATAAATAAAATATACAAAAAAACAAAACAACAACAATAAACAAACAGATAGCAACATCAAATGAGTTTAGTTATGTATTATTAAAGTCTAGATTTATCAAATATGGGCGGAAGATTGATTTTTGAGGAGGTGAATAAATAATTGGTGTTTCAAAGTGGTTAGGGACATCACTATTCGGAGAGAGATGGAGAAAGAGTTCCAAGTATGGAAGCACGGATGATAAAGGACTTATCAAAGGATGCTGTTCTATGGGAGGGTATGCATAGATCGGAAGGTTGAGATCTTGTATTTAGGGTGTGCACGGGGTAAAGAGATCGAAGATATAGGAGGATTTTCTGGCTCACAAGGATTGGAATAGGAAAATTCCAAGGTATTTTCTTTGGGATTAGGGATAGAGCAACCTTTCACCAGAATACCAGTGAGAGATTTTTTTTTTCGTTTACGATTGAAGAATTTACCCGTGAGGATTTTGGTTTGTAAGGATCGGATAAGGGAAGAGTTCGATGGTTTATAAGATGCCCAAAACTCAATTGCAAAGATTGTAAGTTCGAATCTCTGTCTCACCAGGACTTTTTATTACTAAAAGAGAATTAACCCAATTCTTATTCGTATTCATTTCAGGCTCTATCTCTTTAACGGTTTTCATCCATAAACATACTTGTACTTCCCACTGTAACCAATAATCGGCGTACCTTAGAAACGGAATTTTACCACCAAGATTTAAACATTTCTCGGTACGCGTTACTTTTTCTAAGGCATATTCTAATGATATTAAACCTTGGTATACTGAGTGGAGAGGAAAAGGCGAAAAATCTACTCTTCAGGTTTGAAAGGCCCGTAAGCCAGCTGGTGGTTGCTTACATAAATAGTCTTAAGGAGTGACCAACCAAGGGGCGTAAAATCGCTGTGTGGTCTTCAAGGAGAGACTTCATCGACGGGCATGAACCAACCCGTCCTGTCACGGCAGAGAGATACACTTTATTAAATAAGTGATGCTGCCTAACATAATTGTGTTGCTATTTACACAGCTCACATCTTTTTTTTTCTTTATGGACAATTTTTAATATACAAATCTTAACATGCAATACACAAAAAAAAAATTGATTATATTTTTCTCATTTTATTCTTCTTTTTCTTCGTTTTCTTGCTGTCCTCTCATATTAATTCAAATATATATATATATATATGTGTGTATACAAAAATAAAATTAAATAAAAAATCTAGTGTGGGCAACACACGACTTTCACTTACCTCCGTTTTTAGAATCGATTAAAGAATTTCCGAATACAGTTAGAGATAAAAATGAGTAAAACCATTTAAGACTTAATTAAATTGAATTAATATAGAAACATGTAAAAACTCTATTATATTATTATCTATAATAATCAGTTAGTTTTATATGCTTTTTATTACTCTTCAGTAGTTTTTACAAGCTTATGTATAAGATTATATTTTTTCTAAAATCTTTCTCTTTGAAACGGTATTACTGTTCTTATGTTCAAAAACAAAAAAATTGCATTAAATTTACTTATCAATGTTAACAAGATAATATATTTATTTTTATATGATCTGCAGAATTAAAGGTATTTTCAATGAAGAAAATTTAAAATATCTGTATTTAAGCCCTGTCATACTATTTCAATCATAATGAAACCTACATCATATTAAATTTTACATCGATATAGGGTGTTTAATCAAAATCGTAAAAAAGGTGCAAAATGCATAGTATAAAGTATATCTTCCGGTCAGCTGATTTTTGATGAAAAAGGTTCTGTGACATCTCGGGCGTATAGTTGTCTTAAATATGAAATTTCAGTTTTCGTTTTCGCCCGGGAGTTACCACACACACAGACCTTTTTCCGAGACTTGGTCATTTGGACTCAGGAGACCCTAAACCGTGTATTTCCGTAGAAAACTGGAGGTGGAAAATTTTCACGATCGCAATACTTTCCCTTACTTTATATTTCATATATAGGTAAGTGAAAGTAAAAATTATTATTAATAATAATCATCACATGACATCTTATAACAACTATATGAAACTCTACTTCAGTATCAAATCTCTAACATATACAATAAAAATAAGATATAATAAAAATACAATAAACAGTTAAAAGATTAAAACGTGAATAATAATATACACACCTATGCCCTTCCAGCGATTCCGGTTTTACTCGCTATGAGTAAATGTGATGGTGTATAATTGCCAGGGATACACCTATATATAAAAATAAAAGCGAAAAAGAAAACCGCTGTAAATGAAAAGATAATTATTTTAATGTGCCTCGCAATCGTAAGCTCTAAAATGGTTTAAAGTCCGAGAGCTCATCCGAATTTCCGACCGACAAATTTTAAACGCTCGCAATACCCAGAATTATACCTCGGAGATAAAGCGGGCGACTATTAGCATCCATAATGGCCCAGGGGCTCGATAAGTAATCTTCATTCATCGGATAAATTATATCGGCTCAATGAAATAGCAACAACCATCGCGGACAATAAAAACCTTTGTAGGATAATGCCGATGGACTGTTGGCTTTCCGATTCCATCGCTCTCTACGGCTAATAACCTGTCCCTACTCTCTTCTCATTGGACACTTTAATTTTTCATGAGTTTCGCTTATCCCCTCGCTCGCATCGAACCTAATCCGTAATGCCCTCCCGTGTGTGCCAATTAGGATGATAATTCCGGAACCTCATGTTAAACACATGGCGCTATTCGTGTTATTTATGGGTCACATTCATAAATATCTTAATTGAAATATCCAGAGCATTGGATCTCTATATTTTTTTTAGCTGGAGTGTTCAACGAAGTTGAGAAAAAAACAAAACAAGTAATCAGCTAGTTTTAGCTTTATTTAAACTAAAAATGGCTTTAGTATTGCTCCCTGACTAGGAAAACATTAGGTCATGGATATATCTATATTTTTCATTAAATTTCTGATCATAGTCGTCAAATGTCTTATCGAGAGATCGGCCGTGTTGCATGTTTTGAGGATTGAAATATAGTCCGTGGGCCGGCAACGATTAATGCAATCCATTTAACAAAAATTTTTACTATGTTTTATGCAAAGCATCTTTCACAGCAAAGCAAAAAGTAGACGTCTACCAACTCAAAACGGGTGTGGATTACAAAATAGGGGCCTTTCAAAAAAGGGAAAAATCACAAAATATCATCATTTTCTTACATTATTATGGTTACTATAATATATTATATAATAATAATAATAATAATAATAATAATATTTATTTGTTTTCGGGGTAATCCCCATACAAAAGGAGTTGGTCAGTACAGTTCATATGTTATAAATACAAAAATAAAAAAACAATTGGAGATTATTTACAGGCATTGTGAATATACAGTAAACAAGTAAAGCGTATTTTTTAAAATCAAATACAAAAATGAAAAACAAAACAAAAAAATACATATACAAAACAAAAAAAAGAACAATTGAGGAATTTAAAGTTATCCTTAGTGAAAATATAAATGTTTCAAATTTATAATGTTGTGTAAATTATTCTAAACAATTAAAATTAAGTAAACAATTTTATTAAAACAAGTAAAAGAAAAAACAAACTTGTGTTTAAGTAATCTCACTTCACATTTTAATAAAATTTAATAAGGAATTAACCGGAAAATCTATATCATGAACCTTATTCATTTATTATAAACGATCTAATTTTTAAACTACCCACTGTATAGTAAAAAATGTCATTTAGTTTCTGCACAGTATCAATTGTTAGTATATTTCCTAAAATAGAATTGTTGTTCTCATTAATATATTTATATATATATATAGTGCTTCCTAAGATCTTTATACATTGGACATTCTATCAAAAGATGATATAGATTTTCCGGCTTTTGTAAATTACACACAGTGCAGTTTTCATCCCCCTCCAGTTTATAGGATTTCCCCTCACTGTACACTACCGGTCTTGTCAAAGGCTACCCTAAGCTGGCTCACTATTCGGTGCTTCTTGATTGCTGTTCTGAAATTTAGGTATTCTTCACCTTGGAGAAAGCTGCTTATGTTTCTGAATTCCGGGTTATATTTTGAGTTAAGCGCTGAGTTAATATCTATACTTAGGCAATGATTTTTAAATCTATTGGTTATGTTTTTGAGATGCCGTCGGGCTTCTTCTGGTTTTAGATTATCTTCTTCTAATATCATCGATAAGTCTACTATTGATAATTTTGTTCTTAATTGTGAGTACCAATTGCATATATTTTTGTTGCCTTCGAGTTCTCTTAATCGGTCAAAACATATTTTAGGTAGCCTCTCATCTGGCATTTTTAATAGAGCAATCCACCATCTGAACATTCTTTTGACTACTTCTATTTCTAATCTTGAGATTGCTGTCTCTAGCCTGACTATTATGGTTACTATAATATATTTGAATGCCAAATAATTAACGATATAGAGGTATTACAAAAATAAAAATTCTGTGGATAACGATGTATCATTCTTTTCTATCATAATTACGGTTACTATCATGGAAACGGCTTAGGCTTGAGGATAATCGTTACAAAGTAATTCAAAAAGAATTAAATAAGCTTTCATTTAAGTGGTAAAAAACATTTAAATATTAAAAATAAGGATATAGCTCTAAATATTAACTGAATTGTTCTTACTTAGTTAAAAGGGTAACTATTTGACCGATAGTGAAGTATGAAAAACAATAAAACACGAAATATATGTTTGAAAAGAAGCAGGGTACAGTTTGTTACAATATATAGTAATAATCTTGGAGTATGACCTTTAAAATATTTTGAACAATAGAGAAATAAAGATTGTGAATGTGTGCGTGGAAGTAGGGGATTTAGGGAGATAGCAGACCACAAAGTCATTCCCTCCCTCTTCCTAAACCCTAACAGCGGCAGATGAACAAACTGAAAGATCCCTTAAGAATCGATAAATCGATCCATCGAACTAGAAAAGCCCCTCGGATAGGATTGGATTAGAATGTTGGAGCTAGAAGAGTCGAATTTATTAGGAGTTGAGGATTGTACCCTCCCACCCCCCACCCATCTCCTTCAGGAAGGTTCGGAAGGATGTCCTCTTCAGGATATTGGCCAGAGCACTCCTCGGTAAACAACCAGAATAAAGGACAAGCTACACGATGATAGCGACTGTCAGAACACTATTGTGATGGTATTCCACTCTCGATCTACAATAACTGCACTTAGGGTATCATTTTATCATTTTTTTTTTTTTTTAGCTTTTAATAAAAATTATATATTTTTTTTCCAACCGCCTATAATTAATCAATGACTTCATAGGAGTTTTGGGTTTCGATAAAGTCTTCAACTTCTTCTGCCCCCTCAGTTTTGAATTAGAAATTACGAAGTAAAAAATATTACTAAACAAATTGAAGAGATGGTCAAACACGGAAAACGAATATAAGGCCAATGTTTATTTTTTTTAAATTAAGTTTTTTACTTATAATTACCTATTTATGAAATATATAGTAAGGGAGAGTAGCGCGATCGTAAAAATTATCAACAAATAAATCAATAAATTATAAAAATTAAGGTAGGGGAAAAATCTTTCATAGACGATGTGTGGCTATACAAGCCCACAACAGTGTGAGATTCCTACTCACTAAAAAACCACCTTCCTATTCGCCTTCACGACCCCACGGAACTGCCGTCAGGCATTACTTCGCGGGGGGCAGTTTGGCTATGTGCCTACTTCAGTAATGGACATCTTTATATAATTTAACTTACAAGCCTTACCTGGCCGCTCCTTTCGCGCTCTTGAGATCTGAGCTTTTTTCCGACTTGCGCCGCATATTCTGCCACAGCATTCCAGTTCTCTTCTTTGGTCATCATTAGGTTGACCAAGTTTTCTGGAATAGCCTTCTCTCCAAGAATGCTGTCTAGTTCATCCTTTTCTTGGGCGAAAATTGGGCAATGAAAGAATGCATGCTCCGCTGTTTGGTCCTCAGATAGGCAACTTGGACACGATGGTTCATCCTCTATTTTAAAACGAGCTAAATAAGATTTTAGGCAGCCATGCCCTGTAAAGAGTTGGGTGAGGTAGAAGTCTACATCTCCGTGCTTCCTATAAATCCATGTAGCTACGTCAGGAACTAGACGGTAGGTCCATCTTCCATTGGATGAGGCATTCCAACGACTCTGCCATTTGTCAATCGTCTGAGACCTCTCTTCGTTTGCAACCGTCGCCCAATGAGCATTTAGATCTTGCCTTCTTCGAAAAATTCGTTCGCGTTCCTCAGCCAAAAGATCAATTGGAGGCATACTGGCGATAACACACACTGCGTCATAGGAGACCGTCCGGAAAGCCCGACAAACCCGAAGAGCACTAATTCTGTGCACACTAATGGCCTTTCTAATGTATGTTTTCTTCTGCACGGCTTCCGTCCAGATTGGTGATGCGTATAAAAGCGTGGAGCTAGAAACACTGGCCAGAAGCTTTCTTCTGCACATCTTAGGGCCGCCAATATTTGGCATGATTCTAGATAGAGCATTTGTTACTTTTAGGGCTTTCATGCTAACCTGGTTCAAATGATCATCAAACCTAAGTCTGGCGTCAATCTGTACACCGAGGTATCTAATAGACGGCTTAGACTCGATGTCGTAATCTCCAATAGTTAGTGTAATATATTCTCTAACTTTTCTACTAGTGACGAGAACTGCCTCAGTTTTGTGTTCAGCAAGCTGGAGCCCTACTGTTGAGAGCCAATGACGTATCGTTGTTACGGCCTTGTTCGCATTATACTTTATCTCCTCCAATAGTTTTCCACAAACTACAATGGCTAGGTCATCAGCAAAGCCGATTGTAGTTGTGTCTTCTGGCATGGAGAGTCTAAGCACTGCGTCGTACATAATATTCCACAATAGTGGTCCTAGGACAGATCCCTGCGGGACGCCACACGTTACGTCGTAAAGTTTCTGACCCGCATCAGTATCATAGCTTAGGATCCTATCCGTGAAATAGTTTCCAAGAATGTCTAAAAGATACTGTGAAACACCCATCTTTTTTAGTCCTTCCATGATGATGTCCCAACGTGCTGAGTTAAACGCATTCTTGACGTCTACAGTTATTATGGCACAGTACCTCTTGCCACCTCTTCTCCACCTCTTTCCTGCAATGGCTACCCTAGCAGCTTGAGTCACAAAGCCGATAGCATCTATCGTGGATCTGCCCTCCCTAAAACCATACTGGTTATTAGACAGTCCTTGGACTCCTTCTGTAAAGGCAGTTATCCGTTTATATAGAATCCTCTCAAATACTTTACCGGCAGTGTCTAAGAGACAAATTGGTCGATAAGATCCGGGGTTATCCGGAGGCCCTTTCCCTTTAGGAATGAGTACAAGACGTTGCTTCTTCCACTGGATAGGAAAGATACTCTCACGAAGACATGAGTTGAATTCATCTACGAAGAGCTCTGGTCTTGATCTGATAGCCATTTTCAGGGCAAAATTTGGGATGTTATCAGGTCCAGGTGCCTTGGAATCCTTTATCCTTTTGCAAGCTAGGTCCAGTTCTTCTTGCGTGATTTCTGGCACTTGGTCCTGAGACTGAACCTTCTCAAAAACGATTTTTGACCGTCTTGGAAACAGCTCTGCTACTATTTTCTCCAACAACAATGGACAGCTAGGGGGTGACAAGCTTATACTTTTTAGTCTAGTCATGACAGTTTTATACGGTCTTCCCCATGTGTCTTCATCCACCTCTTCGCACAACTTCTTCCAGCTGTTTCGTTTGCTCTCTCTAATTGCCTTAACCAGGTTCATTTTCGCTAACTTATACTCCCGCAATCGATCTTCGTAATTCAGGTGGCCTCTCGCTCGTTGGGATAGTCTTCTAGTCCGAAGACATGTTCGCCGTAAAGTAGCGATCTCCTCACTCCACCAGTACACTGCCATTTTATTATTTTTCGAAAAGGTCCTAGTCATTGACGCATCACAGGCTTCAGTGATAAATCTCATCAATTGCGAAACTCTCTTTTCTGCTGATCCTAATAATTTAATTCTTCCTTCTAAAAAGGTCTGTGTGTGTGTGTGTGTGTGTGTGTGTGTGTGTGTGTCTGTATGTGGTATGTCTAGCGCGAATACGAAAAACTGTACAAAACTGAAATTTCATATTAAAGACTACTATACGCCCGAGATGTTACAGCAATATTTTTTTTCAAAATCAACTTTTCTGAAGAGCCACTTTATACCATCCATTTAGCACCTTTTTATGATTTTCTCAAAAAAGGCTTAAACGATTTTGAATTAACTCCCTATTTCGATGTTAAATTGGGCGGGCTTTAATATCACGTAGGTTTCATTCTGATTGAAATAGTCTGACAGGGCTTAAATGCTGATATTTCAAAATTCCTTCCTTTAAAGTACCTATAATTTTGTAGATTTTATAAAATTTACTATATCATCTGGTTAGTATTGCTAAAAACAGCTAAATATGCAAGTTGAGCAAATTAAAAAAATATTAAAGAAGAAAACTGAAAAAAAAAAATTTAATGCATTTTTTTTGTTTTTGAACATAAGAAGAGTAATATAGATGTATGATATACCGTTGGAAAGCTAAAGATTTTAGAAAAAATATCATGCTATACACGTTATTTTAAAAATTAACGGAATGTAATGAAAAGCCGATAAAACTAACTGATAATAATATCTGTGGCGGTCGTGAATGAGTGGTTATAAGTCAAAATCATTCATTTTACAGGTGAGCGACATAAAGTTTTACGTAATACCAAAATAGAGTTATTAATTACAGCTATCTTTGCATCTGAAATTTCTTCCACCAAGAAATTTCTTTAACCAATTTAACATGACGTAGGAGAAGGTCTGAGGAGCGATACGTGAAGTTAACTCATTTTTTATACAACTCTATCTAGTTATCTAGTTTTTTACGACCTCTACAGATAATATTATATAATATATATATATATATATATATATATATATATATATTATAAATATATAAAATAGATATTTAATAAAACATATGTTTCTATTACAACTATATAAAAAATAATTCATTTACAATTTATTTTCTCTAAATGTTTTGAAAATTCTTAGATAGATTATAAAACGGAGGTAAGTAGTTTTGTTGTGCACACCAGATTTTTAAGTATTCCTACAACGTTAAAAATATGGGCGAAATCTCTTTATACCATCCATTTAGCACCTTTTTTTTTTTTTTTTTTTTTTTTCCAATTTTGGTGTTTTTGAACATAAAAGCTGTAATATGGATTATACTATAGCGTTGAAAAGCTAAAGCATTTATAAAAAAATATTATCTTATATACAAAATTGTAAAAGTTAATGAAGAGGGATAAAAAGTCGATAAAACTGATTGTCTTGAATAATTATATAGTAAAGTATTTAATAAAACCCATGTTTCTATTGGAACTCAATGTAATTAATTCTTTAGTAATTTATTTTCATCTCTGAATGTATTTAAAATTCTTAGATTGATTTTAACAACGGAGGTAAGTGAAAGTCGTGTGTTGCGCGCACCAGATTTTTTATCTATTGTTTACAGGTGTCCTCTTTTAGCAGTTTTCCAGGCCTGTCTTTGATTTTTTCAATTTTTCGCATTTTCCGTTTTTTTTTATATCTTTAGAATAGGCCTTAGAAAAAGTAACTTGCGCTGATAAATGTTTAAATATGGGTGGTGAAATTCCGTTTCTAAGGTACGCCGATGATTAGGTACTGCTGGATACAAATACGTTAATGAAACCGGTAAAGAAATGGGGCCCGAAATGAATACGAATAAGACGAAATATACAATTATTAGAAACGGTGACGATCTTTGTGATATTGATGTATCAGGACATACGTTTGATCACGTAGAGTTTACTGTTACCAATTTGAAGAAGAATTTGGTCATCAACAGTTGAACGACGACCTTTCCGGTTCTGAACGGAGCAAACCACTTATAGACAGTCCTTGCTCATAAGGGATCATTGAGGAATCATTGACAAACACACTGCCAATGTCAACCGTATGTGCAGCGGATTTTCCTTTAGGAAATAAAAAAATCATCCATTTTGAGCAAGCAGAATACCACTTAAAGATAAGGAATCTCAGTTAAAACTGATACATAAAGACACCTAAAATCATTTTTTAAGAATATGTAAGCATTATTGACCAAGTAAACATAATTTTATAAAAAACAGAGAGAGAGTAAATTTAAATATTGAAAAACGCTACGAATTTATTTTACAATCCATTATAATAACTAGAAAAAACGAAGTGCTGGAGGAAATAAAGTCGCAGATTAAAGACGGGAATCGGGAGCGGAATGGTTGAATGGGTTAGCGTGTTGCTCGTTTGCTAGCAACCATAGAGTACCATAATTTGAAAGAAAATAATTACGAGCTCGAGTCTTGGTGCTGGGGTCTTTTATCTCAGCATTTATCCCCCACCCTCACCCTTTTGCCAGAGAAAACCCCCGTATAGCCTTAAAGGCGAGGCAGTTATGAAAAAAAAATTAATAAGACGGGAAATTTATGTTATTACCGAGTTATGAGATTACTTAGATCGCGGCTTCTATCAAGGAACTTTAAAATTAGAATTTATTAGTATTCTATATTTGATGATACACGTAGATAAACTAAAATATCTTTCGGATCGAATTCTTTGCCTAACCGTTGTCTCTTTTTTCGGATTTTACTATCTCATTTGAACTAGTCGAGTGTCATAAGTGGTCGGTAGCATGTGGTCTGTGGTGTGTACCTCTACTTGTACCCGTAGTCATCTCGGTTGTTGAACAGCCTTCCTGGAATATGTTTTATCACTGCTGTGACCTCTTGAATAAATCCATTTACCATAGGTCACGATTGCATGTCAATGCTACGACCGTATAGACAGTTTTCATAGATAGTTCTAGCCATAGAGATAATTTCATTTGGATGTTAATGAATTTATAAACGTGATTTTGTATGAAATATCTAAATGGCTCTGTACAAATTTAATTGATTTAATCTGTTCGTGTCCGATGAATAATAATTATCGTACCTGCAATATTACTAGAGACACGAGCTTTGAATATAGGAATGGAATGTTAAATAATGATTGTCTGTTAGCTGTCAACTTTCCCTTAAAGTTTGAAGAATAAATAACTAACATGTGTTCATCTCAAAAGTGGTGTCTCATCATCAAAGTTGAAATAATAATGATGAATACAAAATTATAAAATACTAGCTGCAATATTTCTAGTTCCCGAATAATTATTTTTTGTTAATATAAGTTAGTTATATTTAGCTATCAATCAGTTACACTTTCAACTATATTTTTGTTCAACGAAAAAGTTATTATTTAATAGCAGATCTTAATTTAAGTCTGTAATAAGAGTATTTAAGTCTGTCAATAGCATAAAATTAGAAGTACCTACGCCGATAGTTACTTAATATTTGAGTTTATATGTAAACAAAAGTATTTTTAAAATCCACAACTCGTTTTTAAGATAAGTGTAATTTTTTCCCATTTGTGGGTGAATTTTTCCTCCCAAAAAAAGTGTTTTTTTTATAAATACGTTTTCTGGTGTTTTTTATAGGTGAATGTTTTTCAGTCGCTTAAAATAATGTTTAGGAGTCACCTATGTGAAGGGTCTCCTACAAGGCTGCGGGATCAAGCCCGAAAAAAGGTACTAGAAATATTTTAGGGAGTGTAAAAATGCTTGGTTATGCTGTCGTTACTGGTCATACTCTTAAAAGATCCCTATCCTAATAAAACCTGGATAAGCGAAATTTAGGACTCCTATTGTAGCATCGTGATGTTGAATGGGATCTCCTGTAGCAGGGTGGATAGCATAACAGCCTTCTATGCCAAAGGTCACGGGTTCGAACCTAGGATTTTTTTAATAGAAAGGAAAAATCCGTAGTTATGCCGTCCTTCGGAGGGGACGTAATAAAATGGTCCCGTGCCCGTGCGATGTCAGCCTGACATTGTCAAGTACTCGTTCAAGATTCCTATCCTAATTAAACCTGGATAGGCAAAATTTAGGACTCCCACTGTCGCTTCGTCCGATTAGCCACAGTAGCATAAAGTAACGTTAATATAAACAAACAAACAAGTGACGTTTGTTGATAAATGTTACAAACTAACAAAATAATCTTTAAAAAGAAATATCAATCGAACTTGTTTCTGTGGGAGCCTACGTACAAAATATCGATAGGAAGTCTAACATGCTTCAATATATTTGTTAAAAATTTATTATTTTTTTTTTACGATTATGTGAAAGGAGGTGAAGGAAGTAAAATGTGAAAGGGTTTGATAACCAACTGATGGAGAAAATTATCAACTGATGTTTCAGTTAGAGTTTTTTTTTATGTACTTAAGATGAAGTGTACAATTTTATGTGTCGTTAATAATTTTGTATTGCTAGATAACTTAATCTGAAACACCCATGAAATTCCGTTTTATTTTTTGAACTTCTGTTAACTCTAACTTTTTTTAGAAGTCCTGAAACATTTATTTTAAAGTAAATAAAATAAACAGATGAATATTCAACTCAGTACATAACATTTCCTGAAAATGGAAAAAGATTTATAAATCGTTATGATCATTGATTTAGTATGTTTCTAATAATTAAATGTTCTACAAAATGAAAAAAGAATCATTGAAATTGGTTAAAAACTAGCTTAGATTTTGCAATTTGAAGTCAGCGGTAGTGATATGATATTATCCTTAGAATTATTGCTTTTCATATTACTTAATTGGCTATCAACAGCTATATAAACAGTTATAGCCTAATATTGTTATTTGGAAATAATAAACTATTGTGTAAATATATAATTACCTATACCTATATTATAATAGATATTACTCATATATATATATATTAATTTCTTCATATAATATATAATAATCAACTGTTCTTATAAAGGGTTACCTATTATGAAATATAATAAAACAATATTAATTCTTACACATTAATATAAAATAAGATAAACAAAATAATACTTAAACATAAACAGAGAAAATTGTAATACTAAAAATAGAGCACACTTCAGAGCATATGGTTGAGATCCTACCTCACCTTCGGAGTTGGCTATTTAAACCTCACACTCCAGGAGGTTGTCTGGTTTTAGAACACGCTCTTAGCTATATTACTAGCCTCTTTAAACAGCAACATCTTCAGCTAAGGCTAGCTACATTGATATATAAGTTAATTAGATTTAATTTATCTTGATTTTATTCCGATTGATACAGGCCGGTGACAAAGCATATGTTCGGGGATATGAGTAGTAACATAGAAGTATGGTATACCGTTGGAAATAGCAGAATTTAAGAAAAATAAATAAGTAAAAAATGAAGTCATGTAGAAGTTATTAAGAATGAAAATACGTAAAAGCACGCTTTAGGGGGGCCCCCTTTGCCCAAAGTCGCGCGTAACTCAGTGTGTGTGTTATGTCAAGCACGAAAAATAAAAGTCGTACGAAACAGATATTTCATATTTAAGACAACTATACGTAAGAGATGTTACAGCAACTTTTTCATCAAAATCAGCGAACATCAAGAACGACTTTCTACCATGCATTTTGCACCCTTTTATGATTTTCTAAAAAACAACTCGTTAAATCGAAGCAAAGTTTAACGGGATTTAATCTCATGTAGGTTTCATTCGCATTGAAATAGTTTGCCAGGCCTTAAATGCGGGTATTTTAAATTTTCTTCCTCTAAAGTATTGTAGATTTAATTTTAAAGATTCGAAAAAAAATTTCTATACCATTTTAAAAACTCGCGGTAATTTTCATCAAGATTACGACTTCTACCCTGTGAGTATTACACATATGTATTTCACTTTTATTTAGTTTTTAAAACTATTATTTTTAAAGAAAGTTGTATTTTTTTTTTTTCTACTGCTATATTGAATCTATTAATTTATTTTTTGAGTTCTGCGCATGCGCATGTGTATAGCAGTCATCTTTCAAATCGGCTCTTGGATTTCATGCTTTTTCAGTTTGAATTCTCTTCAGTGCAATCTTGAAAACATCACCAGACTTCAGGATAACAACAGCAGTAAATATTGGAGCAAACAACAGTAAGTTTTGTTACAATTTACGGTGTAAAGTGAATGCTGGGTAACCTCTTCACATCAGCTGATTGCCAATAGTTTGGCAAGGCCGGGATTGGTTTTCTTTTCTTTAGTTATTGTTTTATTACCAACATCTAGTTATTTTCTTATTATCTTCTTCACATGAAATGCGATATTTTCACCAAGTGATGTCCTCCAAAGCATCAACTAAAAGATCTAGATCTAGTGGTTCAATCACGTCTCCCATGAAACAAAGACCCCGCCGTGATACTAATAAAAAATTAAATCAACAAGCAACCCCTTCAGGTTCTAATACAGAATCTGAAACACAGCCTGGCACATCGTCACAGGGGATGACTGACGAATCTCCGTTTTTCACCCCAAATCCTTTTCAAATCCTACATAATGAAAAGGAAAACATGGAATCTGCTCCTACACCCAGTGAACCACGGCCTTCACCGATATTTGTCAAAAATATTAAAAATTTCCAGTTGTTATGTGCGCAATTAAACAAGATTACCGAATCCACCAGCTACTACTGTATGAGTAGAATCAATGACACCAAAATATCACCGACCACCGCCGAGGCATATAGAACAATTGTGAAATACCTAAATGAAACTAAAGCGGATTTTCACACTTATCAGCTACGGCAAGAGAGAGCTCTTAGAGTTGTGATCAGAAATCTACACCCTTCAACACCAGTTGACGCTATCGAAGAAGAACTCATGGAGATGGGTTACAAAGTGCGACAAGTCACTAATGTCATAAAAGATAGAGTTCAACTGCCTCTATTCTTCGCTGACTTGGAACCATTAGCAGGAGTAGAAAAAATTTATGATCTAAAAAGACTGTATTATACAAGTGTAAGAGTCGAAAAACCTTATACAAAGAGAGAAATTGTTCAGTGTTACAATTGTCAGGCGTATGGTCATACCAAAAGTTACTGTCACCACATACCACGCTGCGTGAAATGCGGTGAACAGCACAAGTCTGTGGAATGTACAAAACCGAAGTCAACACCCGCTGTATGTGCTCATTGCCTCAAGGACCACCCGGCCAACTACAAAGGATGCCAAATCTATAAGGAACTAAGGACCAGGTATCAAAAACCCCAAGTACTGGATGAAACAACAAGACAGGCTAGAACTAGAAGAGAACCCTCAAAATTAATCGATGCCAATGTATCATTTGCCCACTTACTTGGAGGTGGGAACCAATGTACTGAAGCCGAGGCCCTGCCGGAACTACAAAATGTACCTCAATATCCTCAATCCATTCCACAAATACCTCTTCCTCAAAACGTAATCGGTCCTAAAAATCCTCATCCACAACAAATCTCTCATATTCCCCCTCCTTCAAATGCCACAGATCTTACCAGTTTGATGACATCCTTCATTTCCGAAATCAAATCCCTTGTCATGCCCCTAATAACAATCCTCACGAATCTTGTATCAAATCTTATTCCTAACTTAAAAAATCCATAAATGACCTCACCTAACTCCTTATCTATTCTCCTATGGAATGCGAATGGTGTTAGAACTCACACTGACGAACTTACAGCCTTACTCCAAGACAAAAAAGTTGACGTTGCACTCATTACTGAAACTAGACTAACCACTAAACAGTACTTCAAAATACCTGAATACACAACATACCGGACAGACCATCCAGACGGCAAAGCCCATGCCGGTACTGCTGTCATTGTCAACCGATCCCTCTCCCATCACTTACACCCACTTCCCGCCCACGATTTCCTACAAGCCATCTCTATTATAATCAAGACCTTTTCCTTTCCGCTAGTCATCGCATCAGCATACTGCCCTCCTAAAAATTCTATTTCTATTACCCAATTTGGTTCCTTCCTCAAGTCATTGGGGAATCACTTTATTCTGGGTGCAGACTTAAACGCGAAGCACCAACAATGGGGTTGCAGAACCACAAATACTCGTGGACGTACATTGCAGTCTGCACTCAACTCCAGACGCCTTAATCTCCTACCTCCCGATTCCCCTACCTACTGGCCAACAGATCCTAACCGTAATCCAGACATCCTCGACTTCTTCATCCACAGCGGATTAGGCTCCCTGAACTATTCCGTAACTCGCCTTGATGAACTATCCTCTGATCATAGTCCATTAATCCTAAATGTATCCATGACTCCTATTCCGAAACCTTTCCCACCGTCATTCATCAGAGGCCCCATCAACTGGAACCTCTTCCGCGAAATCCTCACCAATGATATCGACCTCAGAGTAACTCTCAAAACTCCTTCTGACCTTGATGATGCCGTATATTCCTTTACAACCTTGATTCAACAAGCTGCCTGGACTGCCTCCTTTCCTAAACAATCCCAAATTATTCCTTACAAATGCCATTTACCACAACACCTGACGGACCTCATCAACACCAAACGCCGAGCCAGAACATTATGGCAACGCACCCGCCACCCAGAAGATCGCCGCTCTTATAACTTTTATTGTAGAAAATTAAAGCGGGAGTTGGCGACCTTTCGTTCCCAATCCTACAATTCCTACCTCTCCTCTCTCTCGACTCGTGACAATTCTCTGTGGAATGTCACGAAGAGAATCCTGAATACTCACACGATTTCCCATCCTCTCCTGCGCGGTGATAGTTCCTGGGCTGCTTCTGACAAGGATAAGGCCCAGGAATTTGCACAGCACCTTTCCAAAGTTTTCACTCCTCATCCTGAGTTGAATCCAAACCATACTTCAACAGTTGAACAGTTCCTTACTTCGCCAATACCACTCTCCTTACCTCCTAAAGCAGTTAATCCCTCTGAGGTCAAATATCTTCTTAAAAAGCTTCCTCTCCGTAAATCCCCTGGATATGATCTCCTCACGCCTCAGATCTTAAGACAACTTCCACAGAAAGCCATTACATTCCTTACATATCTTTATAACAGTATCCTACGCACTACCTATTTCCCTCTCTTATGGAAACATTCAACTATCATCCTTTTCCTGAAACCAGGCAAACCTTCCAACAGCACGTCATCTTACAGACCTATTAGCCTACTTCCGATCCTCTCAAAAATTTTCGAAAAGCTCCTGCTAAAACGAATCCTAGATAAATTTAAAAATTTTCCTTCGCATCAGTTTGGATTTCGTTCACAACATTCCACAGTTCAGCAAGGACTCCAAGTTGTGGATCACATTTCCTCTGCCCTTGAGTGCAAGGAGTATTGTTCGGGTGCCTTTCTGGACATAGCTCAAGCTTTTGACCGGGTGTGGCACCCGGGATTGCTCTTTAAGCTCAAAACCCATTTACCTCAATCCTTATACCTAATCCTCCGATCCTATTTATCAAACCGCTCCTTCCGAGTTCGCTGTGGTTCCGAATTTTCCAAACATTATACTGTTGAGGCCGGTGTTCCTCAAGGCAGCGTCTTAGGACCCGTCCTCTACATCCTCTACACCGCCGATATCCCTACCGATCCCGATACCTTTCTGGCAACATTTGCTGACGACACAGCCATTTTATCATCCAATTCCGATCCTGAAGTAGCATCTCTAAATCTCCAAAGGCACCTTTCCCATGTCGAAGACTGGTGTAAGGCTTGGCGAATTAAGGTGAACGAAAGCAAATGTACACACGTCACCTTCACCCTTCGACGTAAATCCTGTCCAACAGTTAAATTCAATTCCATACCGCTTCCTTCCTCAGACACAGTCCGGTACCTTGGCTTTTTACTAGACAAAAGACTGACGTGGAACCCACATACGAGACTTAAAAGGATAGAACTCAACCGCAGATTCGGCCGGTTATACAAATTACTAAACAGAAAATCTCATCTTACAGTCGACAACAAATTACTAATATATAAGACAGTACTGAAACCTATTTGGACCTACGGACTTGAACTATGGGGGACAACTAAACATTCTAACATCAAACGTATCCAATCCTTCCAATCCAAAGTCCTCCGAACAATAGTTAATGCTCCTTATTACGTTACCAACTGTACCCTACACCATGACCTTAATATTCCATTTATTTTAGACCTGGTACCATCCAAATTCTCCAAATTCCATCAGAACCTTCTTCATCATCCTAATCCTCTTGCTCAATCGCTTTCCAGCTTCACCCATCCCTACAATCCTTCTCGAAGATTGAAACGGCAGTGGCCCCGCGACGTTTTGTAAACATTTATCTGGAGTTCTGACACTGGTCAGATCCTCCACTCATGTACTGTATGTTTGTGGCTATTCCGCTCTTGCTCGGCCTCCACTGGCATACACCAGTGAAGCGCTGAGTGGGAGGCGCTGGGATCTCTTGGATTCCGCTTCTCCCCCCACTTGTGGGGGGAGCAGCCGAGTCTAGGGTTCCTTTGGCTGATTGTATATATTGTATATAGTTAAGTTTGCTTGTATGATTTTTATTTATTTCCCAACTTGTATTTATCTCTACTACAGGTTGTTGTTTTGATTTGTTTCTTGTTTTTTTGTATATATTTGAATTTATTTATTTCCGATTTTATGTAATTTGACTTTATCATTATTGGCTGTATATATTGTATGAATGTGTACTACATCTCTATTACTACTGTTCATTATGCAACAAATTGTAATATTTCTCAATAAAAAAAAAAAAAAAAAATTAATTTATTTCTTATTTTTCTTAAATCTTTTTTTATTTTATGTTGTTATTTTGTTTCTCGTGTTTTATTTATGTATTAAATTCGTTCAATAACTGTATTGTGGTTCGTCTTTTACTTTAATCATTTTTTTTTATTTTAAGCAGTTTACTAATTTACTATAACCGAACCACCCTAAATTTTGGTTGTCATTGGAAGTACAAAATAAAACTGTACCTCTAAAACCCATGAAGGGTCTTGGGCTCGGTACATATAGAAGTTCGTTCTGTTTCTAGGTCAACGGCCGTGCAATGAGGTGATTAGGCCTTGATCACGTTCAGCCGCCGGGTATTTTTCCCAATTTGGGTGATACCCACTTTAGAGAGGCTGGGTCTGCCCCAGGAGGGTCCCCATACCCTAGGATCGCCATAGGATAGGATATAATAGAATAAATAATATTCTGTCATAGCCGGGATTCGAACCCGTAGAACAGTTGACTAGTGCCCGATCCACTAGACCACGCCACTCCGTAAAAATAACAACGGAAATCCTTAAATAATAACTAAATTAAAATATCAACAAATCGTGATCCTATCCTACAATAATAAGACAAATAAATTAAATCTTGAAAAGATTTTATTCTTTTCTTTCCTTAAGATGGGTTAAAAATGTCTGGAACGGCCTTGTATTGTTCTGAAAAAGACGTCCAAGAGGAGAAAAAATACTGTTAATAGAGGCTCTTTTGTAGAATGGGTTTCAGAGGAAAACAATAAAAATCTGTTTATTGTAAGGGGGCAGATGTTTTCTATCTTGTGGTAAACTTCCTATTCTCCTCCACCACATGTCCACATCTTGGGTCCATCTTTTGAACAACGTGTAGTTTTCTGACCCACATCTGCTTCCTTAATGAACCAAAATTATCAACTATCATATCCTGTGTTTACATAGAAACAACAGAAGAAATCAGGTGCGTGTATCGCAATAGTTTTATTATTTTTTTTAAAGATAAAAATATATTTTATTTGTTTACGTACAATAATTTTTTTTTATCTTCAAATTTTTTAACCACACTTGTTGTGAATTCGTGGAACGTGCTAATCAGGCGTGATAGACATGATGAAGAGAAGATGCCCACTGACACTTCTCCTGACGTGCTTCATATTAGGCATTTAGTTCAGAAGTTCCCTCATCCAACTTATTTTATGCTCAGCCATGTTACTGTGACCATATTCTAACTGTTGTAGATTGAGAAATGAGCTTTAATAGAGCTGTCCCTGCGTACTTCGAGCTACTGTAGATCGCTATGTCATCGTCATAGGCCGCTACAGTAGCTGTTTTGTATTTTGCTTCAACAGTTTCAGATGTGTAGATGGAAAATAGTATTTGTGATAACACAGACCCTTGAGGAACTCCACAGGTGAGGTCGATTTCCTCGGAGAAGGCTCCGCCAACCAGCACTTCTGTCTTACGCCCCTGGAGGAATGACCGCAAGAGGGTGTAGAGCTGCTCCGGAAACTCGTTGTACTGCAGTGTCTTACATAGTAGACTATGGGACACTAAGTCGAACGCCTCCGTTCAGTCTATTGATATCATTGCAGTGGCGTCATTTTTGAAGGAGCTCCGGCTCACTTCCGCTTGTAGCTTCGCCAGATGGTGATCCGGGCAAATTTGTCACATTTTAATTTTGCTCGGCACATTATACATCTATATTACTATTCTTATCTCCGAGCATGTGTTTTAATCCTAAACATATATTTATCAGCAGAATCAATGTAATTCTGCAATGCCTTCGTATATCACATTAAATATTTTCTAATCAATGCTAACAACCAGAAATGATTAATTATTTGAAATCAACAAAATAAAAGGTATACATACAAAACACATTAGATGAAGAAATTGTATTTCATTTGGCATTAGTAAAACTGTTTCAATGAGGATAAAACCTACATTAAATTAAAAATCTTTAAACTTTAATCCAAATCGTTGGAGTCGTTTTTGGGGAAATCATAAAAAGGTGCAACATGCATGGTCTGAAGTGGTTTGTCTGGTTCGTCAATTTCGTTGAGAAAGTCGCTTTAACATCTCAGGCTAATAAGTTTCTAAAATATGAAATTTCAGTTTTTTACGACTTGTCGGTTTTTACACATAATAATACATTACACTACACACATAATAAAGCTGACCATTTAGAGAGGTTTGAGTCATTAGGATTTCAAGGGATCTAAACTTGGATTTTCGTTAAATACTTTAAAATATTTTATATACTATATAGGTAAGTGGCAATAAAAAAACAAAACACAATTCCATTCACATTATGTGACTAATTTGAGTTTAAAATGCTCTCTAAAGTAATAGGCGTGTTATAATTTTTTATCAAGTCTGTATATTGCTATTAGAACCGATATTAAATTAATAAAAAATATTACATAAAATAAATAGCAGAGACTCACGACAGCCAGGAAAGGACCTTGGGAGCAGTTTACAATCTTCACGGTGTTCTCGAGAACAGCGCAGTCAGCATCATGCACACCAAACGCCTGATTTATCCCCGGCCATGCCTCAGGTACTCAAGCTCAGCGCTGAGGGTGCACAAAAAAACGCCTGTCCAACCGCAAATTTTGTTTACGTTTCCGACCGAATATATTTGACTAATAAATTAATCTGATGCTCAAAAGACGCATGAATAACGTACAGTCTTTCAAAGAGCAGAGCTCCGGCCGTAGCGATAAGAGTGAACTGTACTAGCTATCAATGTATTACTAAATACGAAACATATAATTTTATATATATATATATATATATATATATATATATATATCTTTTAATATTTTGTATGAGAGTAGGCCCTAAAGTATATGAGTATTTCATACTGCTAAGTGATTCAGGTGTCCCTATCTGAAAAAAAAAAAATCTTATTTTTTTAATAAACATACATTTTTACTTGTATTTACTCTCTTACCTATACGAAATATATAGTAAGGGAAAGTATTGCGATCGTGAATATTTTCGAATTCCAGTTTTCAACGGAAACACTCGTTTTAGGGTCCTCTGAGTCCAAATAACCAAGTCCCGTAAAAAGGTCTGTGTGTGGTAACTCTTGCGCAAAAACGAGAAGTCATATTTGAGTGAAATTTCATATTTAAGACTACTATAAGGCCGAGATGTTACAGCAACTTTTTCACTAAAATGATATCCCATGCATTTAGCACCTTTTTACGATTTTCTCAAAAACGGCTCTAACTATTTTGATAAAACTCGCTTTATTGGTGTAAACCTCGCGCGGATCTCATTACCGCGTATGGGGAGCGTCCCACGGGTGGCGGATGTGGGGATGGTCGGTGGAATTTCCTCGGAAGCTCCTCCCGGCTAAGTCCGATGGACTCGCTGACTAACAATGAGAGCGGCCCCCCAGGCTTGCTGGAGGGTGTGACGTAGGTTCGAACGCCCTACTCACATATTTTAGTTCACAAAATATCACCAAAAGTCATGGATTCCTCTGAGGTAAAACGCTCATTATCCGGAGGTAAACTAGTCCCCCGTTCGGGTCTCCGGGTGGGGACTGCTTCAGGGGAATCATGGCGCAAGATGAAAATTAGAAATCTAACAATAGGGACGTGGAACGTTAGAAGTTTAAATACGGCAGGTGGGTTAAAGTCGGTCGCGAATGAAGTTAAGGGGTACCATTTAGATATCGTTGCATTACAAGAGGTTCGCTGGCCAGGGGAGGGTTCGTTAACAGAAGGAAAGTATACTATTTGGTACGGGGGGAGCGTTAATTATTGTCTAGGTATCGGGTCTCTGATTAGGAATAGATTTCTTTCCGCATTATGGGACGTACAGTTCTTTAGTGAAAGAATATCGGTTGCTATATTTCAAGGGCGTTGGTTTAAAATCGCGTTTATAAACATTCATTCTCCCACCGAAGACAGTGATGATGAAGTAAAATGCGAATTTTATGATAAACTAGAGTCGGTTTACGATAAGTTACCGCGAAATTACATTAAGATAATACTAGGCGACGCGAACGCAAAGGTTGGAAGGGAAGAAGTATATCGTCCTACAATCGGTAAAGAAAGTTTGCACGAATATAGTAATGATAATGGGACCCGACTAATAAACTTTGCCATTTCGAAAAACCTAATAATCACAAGTACTACATTTAAACATAAGGATATTCATAAGTATACGTGGACATCGCCGGATGGACAAACTCGGAATCAAATCGATCATATTTTAATACAAAACAGATGGCAAAGTAGCATAATTAACGTGAGATCGTATCGGGGTGCAGAATGCGGTTCTGATCATGAATTAGTAATCGCGAAACTTCGACCAAAAATAAATACAAAAAAGAGAACACCGAACTATATTCGTCCAGAGAATTTTGATTTAGTTAAATTGAACAACCTCGAAATTAGAAAACAATTCGCGATAGAAGTAAAAAATCGGTTCGAAGCTTTGGAATCTTCAGACGAGGAACACAAAGATGTAAACAAACTATGGGAAGGGATCAGGGATAATATTAAAGAAGTCGGTAATTTATGTCTTGGAAAAATCGAAAATAAAAACAACAAACCTTGGTTCGACAGGGATTGTCAAAATATGTGCGAAAAAAGAAAAACCGCTAAACTGAATTCCTCAAATAATCCAAGCGATAATAATGTGGCTTTTTTTCGGTTAGTAAAGAATGAAACTTCAAAACTCTTAAAAAATAAGAAAAGGGAGTATCTTAAAGGAAAAATAATAGAAATAGAAAAACACAGAAACGAAAATAACGTAAGACAGATGTACAAAGGTATAAACAAATCGCGTAAAAGATTTGAACCTCTATTGAATGCGGTTAAAGATGCAAATAACAATATAATTGCGGATCCTTCTGAGATATTAAATAAATTTAAACAACACTTTGACGGCATCTTAAATACGGAAAATAATAATCAATCTCCTCTCTCTGAATATCAGAGCGCTGAACCATGGATAGACGCACCGAGTAAAGAGGAAGTCGAAATGGCGATAGGAAAATTAAAACGTTATAAGGCCGCAGGGAATGATAATATCACGAGTGAATTAATCAAGGCGTGTGGAGAAGCGGGCGTTCCCAAAATACATTTTTTAGTTAAAAAGATCTGGGAAACTGAAAAAATGCCCGAAGAATGGAAAGAATCAATACTTATTCCGATTCATAAAAAAGGACCGAGGTCGGATTGTAACAACTATCGTGGGATCTCTCTTCTCCCAGTATGCTATAAAATATTCTCGTCAATTCTAACTAGTCGAATCACGGAATACGCTGAGGAAATTATCGGAGATTACCAATGTGGTTTTAGGCGGAATCGCTCGACTATTGACCAAATATTTTCCTTACGTCAAATATTAGAGAAAAAATTGGAATACAACGGTGTAGTCCATCAACTTTATATCGATTTTAAAAAGGCTTATGATTCAATAGACCGTCAGAAGCTATATAACATCATGATTGAACAGGGAATACCTAGAAAGTTAGTAAACCTAGTAGAGATGTGTTTGTCGGAAACATTCCATAAAGTTAGAATCGGTCATAATTACTCCGAGAGATTTGAGGTACGATCGGGTTTGAAACAGGGTGACTCCCTTTCACCTGTGTTATTTAATATAGCTTTAGAATATGTCATAGAAAAGGTGATGTGTACCGAGAAAGGCTTAAATATGGGTGACAAGATTCCGGTTTTGGGGTATGCCGATGATCTCGTACTGCTAGATGAAGACACGGAAACCATACAACTAAATACAAGTGTGTTAATAAAAACCGGTAAAGAAATAGGACTCGAATTAAATACCGATAAGACGAAGTATATGATTAGTAGCAGAAACGGTGTCGATCTTGGTGATATTGACGTATCAGGTCTTACTTTTGAACACGTAGAGAAATTCAAGTATTTAGGTTCAATTATAACTAGAAAAAATGAAATCCAGGAAGAAATAAAGTCCCGGTTAAAGGTGGGAAATGCGTGTTATTATTCAGTTGCTAAGTTACTTAGTTCGCGGCTTCTATCTAAAAACTTAAAGATTAGAATTTATAAAACTATTATTCTTCCAACGGTTCTTTACGGATGTGAAACGTGGCCGCTTACTTTGAAGGATGAACAACGGCTTAAGGTTTTCGAAAATAAGGTATTGCGTAAAATATTTGGTCCAAAGAGAGATGAGGCCACTGGGGAGTTTAGAAGGTTGCACAACGCGGAATTGCGGAACTTGCATCCTGTGAATATAATTGAGCTGATTGCATCGCGGAGACTCAAATGGGCGAGGAAAGTTGTTGGGCTCGATGACGAGCGGATTCCGAGAAAGTTGGTATTTGCTGATCCGACTGGTAGGCGTCCGAAAGGTAGGCCGAAGCGGAGATGGGAGGATTGCGTTAAGGCTGATCTCGGGAGCTTGGGCTTGAATGGTGAGCATTGGACGAGTCTGTGTAGGCGGAATTTGGTGGTATCGGCATCGAACCTTCGGGTTCGCTAAGCCTATTATTATTATTATTATTATTATATTGGTGTAAAATTTAATGGGATCTGATATCTTGTAGGTTTCATTCAAATTGAAATAGTCTGATGGGGCTTAAATGCAAATATTTTAAAATTTCTTCTACTAAAGTACGTTTAATTTTGTAGATTCTATAAAAAATATTATATTATCTTGTTACCATTAATAATTAACTGCTAAATATGAACGTTGAGCGAATGTGATAAGCAATTAAAGGAGAAAACTGAACAAATATTTTTTAATACATTTTTTGTGTTTTTGAACACAACAATAGTAATATAGATGTATAATATACCGTTGGATAGCTAAAGATTTTAGAAAAAATATTATCTGATTCACAGAATTGTAAAGGGTAATGGAAAGTGATGAAAAACCGATAAAAAAAAACTGTTTTTTGGGTTCCCGAAAAGGAAAATTCATGTTGACGGTGCTGCGGCTGTCAACCTGGCGTCTTGTCAATGAAACACACCGCGCCAATTTTGTTTTTGAACATAAGAACAGTAATATAGACGTATAATATACCGTTTGAAAGAGAAAGACTTTAGAAAATATATTCTCTTATACACAAGCTTGTAAAAGTTAATAAAGAGTGATAAAAAACCGATAAAATTAACTGATTGTTTTAGATAATAATATAATAGAGTTTTTAATAAATCACATGTTTATGTATTAATTCCATTTAATTAATTCTTTAATCGATTTTAAAAACGGAGGTAAGTGAAAGTCGTGTGTTGCCCGCACCACATTTGTTATTCTAATTTGGCATCAAAACATTCATATAATCCCAAATTATCACCTTCATCCTCCTCTCATCATTGTCATATTTTGTAATCTAAAATAAGCCTTAAAACTAATAACAAATTGTTATAAGCGAATTAACTTCAGAATGAATGTTGCAATGTGGAGGGTGTATCCAGTGTTGCCACCTTACAGTATCGTACGGGTTATTTTCCATACATTACTCAAGATTTTAGAATAAATATTACGTACCTAACCGTGAATTGTCTAAATAAACAAAAAGTTGTTATAACTCCATAAGCTAACATTGTTATTAATTATTTCTGCTTTTAAATAATTTCATGAAAATTGGTGTTCTTTATACTAAATGGAATACACTTTGTACTATAGGAAACTAAAAAAACCCTCAAAAAACATTTAGAAAATGTAAATTTGAAATAAATAATAGTAATAAATCGAATAAAATATGGGACGTTTTACATAAAAAAAAAAAAAAATCAATTTTGATTTTTTGATTAATCTATGTTTTTAATTTCTTCCAATGATTAATATAATAATAAATAGGCGTTATATAATTTTTTTTGGTAAGTACGCTTATCGTTAAGGGATTATGGGTTATCCCTAATGCTATACAAATTTGTATGATAATAATAAAAATAACAATTCTTTATTTATTCTGGGACGAGTCCCTTAAGAATAATATTACAGGAAATAAAAAATGGTCTTTAGGCTAGAGTCTTAGAGTAAGATAATTAAATATATAAAGATAAGTAAAAATAACAACAGAATTAAATTAATTAAATGAAAAAAATAGAATAACTCATATGACAACTTCTAATAAAATGTGATAACAAGAAGAAAAAAAAAAAATATATATATACATAATATGTATGTATATATATATATATATATATATATATATATATATGTATATATATCTGTGTGTGTGTGTGTGTGTTTTATGAGAATAGATAATAATATATAATTAAAAATATAATATCATTATAAAAAAAATTAAAAATATACAGTTAAAAAAAAACAAAAAACTACAATGCTTTTATATGTTTGTAAAATTATATATATATTATAAAATTATTATATATATATATATATATATATATATATATATATATATATATATATATATATATCTGTGTGTTTGTGTGTGTGTGTGTGTGTGTGTTATAATGATAATAGATAATAATATATAATTAAAAATATAATATCATTATAAAAAAATTAAAAATATACAGTTAAAAAAAAAAAACTACAATGCTTTTATATGTTTGTAAAATTATATATATATATTATAAAATTATATATATATATATTATAAAATTATATATATATATATATATATATATATATATATATATATATATATATATATATATATATATATATATATATATATATATATATATATTCTGCTGAATTTATCCATGAAAATGAAAGTTAAATAAATAAATAAACGTATCTGTCTGATATATTTGTTGATTTTCCTTGAAATTAGCATCTAATTGGGATTATTCAGGAATTGAATTGACAGGAAATGGCTGTAAGGACGGGATTTAAATGTTGAAAGAGTTTGGGAGTCACGGATGTTGGAAGGAATGGGGTTCCATAGGGATGCGGATCGGATTAAAAATGATCTATCAAATGCTGTGAATCGATGGGACGTTATATACAGATCAGAAGGCCGCCAGCGGGTGTTAAGGCTCCCTCAGACGATCGTTTATTTCGTCCTTCCAGTCCATCGGTTCAAAGAAAGGAAGATAGTGGGGGAAAATCCGTCGGTTTTGAACCACGAACCGAAGCACCCTCAGACCATCGTTCAATTTCATCCTTCCAAGCTGTCCGGTCAGTCTTTTTAAACTAGTTCATTGCAGTCCTTCTAAGTAAGTGGTTTTGTTTGCAGTATTTTAGATAGTTAATTAATGAAGTGGAGATAAGTAATGGACGCGACTGTAGCTTTACCTATTAGTTTAGCAGTAGGATTTTAAAAAAAATAGGAGAAGATCAAAGTGGTCAATAGAGTGGCTTTTAAAAAGAGGTGAACTTTCTCATGTAAATTTGCTAAAAAAAAACAGTGACGCGGAAATCTATAACACCCCACGAACGTCTCACGGCAACACTGAGATTTTTAGCAACAGGACGGAAGTACGAAGACCTACTTATATAGAAGTATTAAGACTGCTTGATAAGCTTCATTTTTTTTTAACCGATCTGAATAACCCCGTGATTTGACTTTCCATAGACAGGGATGGCTTCGGTATTCCTCGATGAACTCCAAAAGTTGCTCTTTATCCTTCTGGCTACCCATGTATTTTTTTTTTTTAAAGACGTTGATCTTCAGATGTTGGAAATACACTGAATACGAAATATTTTGGGCTCCTTTCGAAAGTTGAAGTGAAAGATTTACGTTAAGAAGAAATACCTAGAAATTATAGGAGATGGTCAATGTCAACTTCTAAATCAATTAATGATTTCTTATTCCATAAACAAACAGGGTAATAAAATTCATAAGTTACTATATTAATGTTCACATTAATTATTATAATAATGATGATTCAAAAATCAATTATCATTAAAATAATAATTAAACTATGTAATTCTGAGGACCTCTACAAAGTA
Organism: Piezodorus guildinii; assembly: GCA_023052935.1. Classification (NCBI taxonomy): domain Eukaryota; kingdom Metazoa; phylum Arthropoda; class Insecta; order Hemiptera; family Pentatomidae; genus Piezodorus; species Piezodorus guildinii. The sequence continues at coordinate 79,788,447 of CM041294.1, read as the reverse complement.
CAGTGATTTTAAATAAACAAGTAAAAATATTGTGATTGATTGATAGATATAAGATATATTCATTTATTTATCTAATCTTTAAATAATTGATCTTTATATTTTTACATGATAAAATCTAAATAAAAAATTGAAGTATATTTATTAGTTTTTAAATTTATTTTAACAGTCGAGGTAAGTGAAAGTCGTGATTTTTTCATTTTAAGTGCGACTAATATTTGTCTAAATTAATTCTCTTATTTTAATTGGATAAGTTGAATAACCATCTCATTGAAGTAAGTCAATAGTAAAACAAAATGAAGAATCGTCGTCATAAATGGATTAACTGTGAGAATTCTTAGAAAAGAACGTACCAGAAGGATTTTTTCTGTCTCGGTCAGGTCGCAGAACCGTCCTTCCAACACGACGGTTTTGGCAATAAGACGTCGTTCTTTTCATCGGTTTTGAACGACGTGTCGAACCGTCCTTTTTGAACGATCGTCTCAAGGGGGGCCTTTACGGGAACGAACGGAAGATTTGAACTTAAGGAGATCCGAGATAAAAACGGACATCGGGATTGGATAATTTGGTAAAGGAAGGATGCTAGGAAGTACTTACGGCAGAAGGAAGGGTAAAGCCACTTTAACTCTTTGGAAAATCGGGTGATACAGGTGTCTCTGGATATCCCAAAGATGAAACGTATAAAGCAATTAAACATTCGTTTTAGTAATGAAGAGTGATAAAAAGTGGATAAACTTCAGGATTATTGTAGATAATAATATAAATGATATTTTATATGAAATACGTTATAATCTCAATGTAATGATTCAACCTTTTTTAAACTCTCATTTTATTTAAGTTTTACTCTGTACATATGGTATGAATGACTTCTTTTAGCCCTAATACTTATTGCCCAAGATAGTGGCAGATTGTATTATTTCCCAATAAAGCAATATTATTACAGAAAACAAAAAAAAAAAAGTATTTAATAGTTCTTTAATTGATCTCAACAACGGAAGTAGGTGAAAGTCGTGTGTTGCCCTCACCACATTTTTAGGTATACAATCGTTAACTTTTTTTTGTTAAATTAAAAAAATAAATTTCACAATTTTAAAAAAAATATTATCTTTATCTTGTCTTAATTTACGTTTTTAATTTCTTCTAATGTTATATATAAAAATACGTACTAAACTGGTGTAAGAAATGGAAGTTAAAAATTAAACATGACAAGTCACTACATATTACATTTACACTTAGACGCGGAATCTGCCCTTCAGTTTACATAGACAATCACCCTTTACCGCAAACAAATACAGTAACGCACTTAGGACTAATATTTGACAAAAGATTGACATGGGGTAAAACGCTAAACTTTCGACTTAGACTATTATATTCAATATTACATAGACGTTCTAAATTATCCACCAGACAGAAACTGAATGTTTACAATTATTTATTAAAACCAATATGGACTTACGCTTGCCTAATATACGGACCTTCTAAAAAGACATACGAAAAATACAAACCTTTTAATCGAAATTTTTAAGACTAGCAATGAACTCACCACCATATGTATCAAACGATACCCTACACACTGACTTACGTATTTCAACTACAATAAACCACATTCGACTGACTTACGAACGATTTCACGACAAACTAAATGGACATAGAAACAAACCTGTACAAAACATGGCTACAACTGACATACCATACATAACTCGGCGTAGGCTGAAAAGGAGTTGGATGAGGGACCTCCAAGCCTGAAAAAATAGTGTTACGGGCTACGGGGTGTGAGAAATGAACTACTCCAGTTTACAAATTACAGATGTTTATTAATACAGAAAACACAAATACAAAGGGATTACTAACCACTATATTAACAATAATAATGGCATTACCAGCTTACTACTAAACAGTATACATATAAAATCAGGTATTCCTAACAATTAAACTACTTACGTAAATTTGTACAATATGCTAGATTTATTCTAAAACTTACAACTATAAGTTATATATAAACTACAGTCTTCTAATTTCCCACCGAACGGTTATCACAATACTGACACACAGTTTCACTACACTGTCACACTGTCACGAACGGATCACTGTCACTGTTCACTGGTACATCACAGATGCTTGTTGAGCCGGATTAGGACTGACTCACCCAGGCTCAGGGGACCGCTATTTGTACCACTGCCGAATCTTCTAGACCCGGGCGCAGGTAAGGCGCTGGGCCTTTCCAGGCACTTCGAGGACTGTCCAGGTCCAGAAGTCTCTAGCCTCATCTAGGCCCCTCCAGGCGTGGTCCACCCGTCATTGTCTTGACCGTAGCACTACCCCCTCCTTAGACGTGCTCTGCCCCAGAGCACAGATTGCAGAAGCTGAGCGATGCTGATCTTCCTCCGATGTAGGTGTTTTGTCTTTCCAAGGGTTGAACGTGCATACCATTATTATGACTCCAGAGTTTGCGAACGTCTCTTCTACAATGTTCCTGACAATCCTCCACTCCAGGCCATCGTATCCACAACCCAACTTCGGGTTGGCGAGCTTGGTGACACGCAGTTCCAGAAGCTTTCTCCGCAGGTCGTCAAGACTCCGGCGCAGTGTGTCGTATGTCGGCTTCTGCTCTGATGGAGAGTCTTCCCAACTCTTGGTCCCTGGCGTTCCAGCTCTTCAATTCCAGCGAACTTCTTCCTGAAGACCGTCGCAATCCCCCGGGAATTCCTCAGATGTTCGGCGACACAATGTGCTAGAGCATAGTCTACCGGCAACGAGAATATGTCTCTGTAAACTGTCTGCGTTACCCTAAGGGAGTCTGGCGCCTTAGGATGGGGAGTTAGGTCCTTGTCGGTGAGGTTCCTCACTTGCTGTTCCTCTGTAGGGCCATGGTTTCCCTTGTATGGAGCCAATCGGTTGAAATGGACTACCTTGGGTTTTCCTTTGGGCTGCTTCCTGATCCTATAGATGACATCATTGATCCTCTTGATGACCTCATACGGTCCGTCCCAGGAGTTTTGAAGTTTCGGTGAGTAGCCTTGCCTTTTTCGAGGATCGTGTAGCCAGACCAAGTCCCCAGGTTGGAAGCCACCTTTCTCTGCCTTGATGTCGTAACGCTCCTTCATTCTGTCACTTGCTCCCTGGATGTTTGTGCGAACCTTCTCGTGAATAGTGTTCATTCGCTTCCGTAGGTTCGTGACGTAGTCTTCTCCGGCGACCTCCTCATCAGGCTTGAAACCGAATTTCAGATCGCAAGGCAAGCGTAGTTCTCTGCCGAACACGACATTGGCGGGGGTCTGCCCTGTCGTTTCATTAACTGAACTACGATAGGCTAGCAGGAACAGATGAAGATATTGGTCCCAGTCTCGCTGATGGTCAGAAACTACCTTGGCCAAATATCGACCCATTGTCCTGTTCATGCGCTCTACCATGCCATCGGACTGAGGGTGAAGAGGCGTCGTCCTGGTCTTTCGTATTCCTAGAGCCTCGCACATCCTGGTGAAGACTGCCGACTCAAAGTTTCTTCCTTGGTCAGCGTGAAGTTCCATGGGCACCCCAAACCGACTGACGAGCTGCTTCACGAGAACATCTGCAACCGTGGCGGCCTCCTGATTCGGAAGGGCGTAAGCTTCCACCCACTTTGAAAAATAATCCATGGCCACGAGAATATATCGGTTGCCATTATCTGTCACAGGAAAAGGGCCAGCGATGTCTACCGCTATTCTCTCGAATGGTGCTCCTACGTTGTATTTCTTCATAGGTGCCTTCTTTTTCCTTATCGGTCCATTAGAGGCGGCACAAGTTGCACACCGCCGGCACCAATCTAACACATCGTCCTTGAGGTTTGCCCAGTAAAAGCGTTCACGAACCTTTTCTAATGTCCGGTGAACTCCAAGGTGGCCACCAGATGCTCCATCATGTAATTCCCTCAGTACTTCAGGCACTTTAATCTTTGGTACGATGAGCTGTAGTCTCCGCTGATCTCCCTCCGTGTTCTCCAATGCTCGTTTCAGCAGACCTTTGTCCAGTAGAATGGAGTCCCATTGAGCCCAATAGGTTTTTATATTTTTCGACATTGGAGCAACATCCTGCCAGCTTGGTCTCCTTTGGCCTGATAGCTTCCATTCCCTTATTTGTTTCAAGTCCGGGTCCTCGTCCTGTTCCTTTGCCAGTTGTGTGTCCTGCCAACCGTCGGTAACGACCGTAGTCCGCAACACTGTTGCTTGCTTTTCTTCTTGTCGAGAACAATGCTTGCATTCTCCATCACAGGGTCTCCTTGAGAGCGCATCCGCATTCCGGTGACTCGTTCCAGAACGATGAGCAGATTCGAAGTCATATTCCTGAAGGCGCTCGATCCACCGTGCAACTTGTCCCTCCGGTGACTTGAATCGCAGCAGCCACATTAGAGCTGCGTGGTCCGTTCTCAGTAGAAATCTTCTTCCATACAGGTATTTATGAAAGTGCTCTATGGACTTAACCACTGCCAGAAGCTCTTTCCTTGTGACACAGTAGTTGCGTTCTGGAGCTGACAGTGCTTTGCTGAAGTACCCAATAACCTTTTCTTCCCCGTCTTGGAGTTGGGAAAGGACGCTTCCAATAGCAGTGTTGCTGGCATCTGTGTCAAGAATGAACTTGCCCTCGGGACGTGGATAGCTTAGAATAGGCGCACTACTCAATTTCTTCTTTAACTCCTCAAATGAAGCCTGACACTCGCGATCCCAAAGGAAAGTCCGTTTTTCCTCAGTGAGCCTGGTAAGAGGTTTTGCGATGTTGGCGAATCCTTTCACGTACCTCCTGTAGTAGGTGCAGAGTCCGAGGAAACTTCTCACTTGGTGCTTATCTCGAGGTGCTGGCCAATTGGTGATCGCTGTAATCTTCTCTGGGTCAACAGCAACTCCGTTGTCTGATACAACATGCCCCAGGTAGTTGACTTGCCTTCGGAAGAGATTGCACTTCTTCGGGCTCAGTTTTAGATTTGCTGCACGCAGCCGTTCGAAGACCCGCTCCAGATTCTCCAGATGGTGAGTAAAGGATTTTCCCAGTACAATGATGTCGTCCAAGTAAACCAGGCATATCTCCCAAGAAAGGCCTCTTAAGACGCTTTCCATCAGCCTCTCGAACGTTGCAGGAGCATTGCAAAGCCCGAATGGCATTACCGTAAATTGCCAGAGGCCAGTGCCGATTGAAAATGCCGTCTTCTCCTTATCTTCCGGTGCCAATCCAACCTGCCAATATCCACTGCGGAGATCCAAGGTAGAAAATAGTTTGCAACCCTCTAGTGTGTCCAACGTGTCGTCAATCCTCGGGAGTGGGTAACTGTCCTTCTTCGTGGCGTTGTTCAAAAGACGGTAATCTACGCAGAATCTTGTCGTCCCATCTTTCTTTTTCACCAGTACGACAGGAGACATCCATGGGCTACTCGAGGGCTCGATGACACCATCATTCGCCATATCCTTAATAATCTCCTCGGCATCCTTTCGTTTAGCTAGCGGCAGCGGGGATGGGCTTTGTATCCCCGGTGTCAATTTTGTGCTGGACGATGTTCGTTCTACCCCGTGGTCCTGAGCTGATCTCGAAAATGTCCTGCCATCGGGTAATCAATCTCTTCACGAGTTCGCTCTGTTCAGGTGAAAGTTCTCTGCATGATTCCTCCACGAATCCTTTTAATTCTTCGGGTAGTCCTCGTTGTTCGGTGGGGTTGCGTTGTAGCTGTCGGACTACTGAGGTAGCGGCCGTACATTCTCCAACTGGTGTTCCTCTCTTTAGTGTCACCGGGAAGCTGTTCAGATTCATCAGTCGGATTGGGGTGGTATGTCCGACCTTGATGAGAGACCTTGCAACCAGAACACCGCGTCCGACTTCCTGCTCCTCGTGCTTCCCAGGTTCAAGTAGAAGACATTGACCCTCCGGTAGTCGTCCATTGATCGTCCCATGCGTCAGAATTTGACTCCGTGCAGGTAAAGTGGTGTCTTCTAGTAGGAGTACTCGTGCATAGAGGTCTTTTCCCTGCCGAAGGATGACCTCTTCGTCTCCCAGCGTCATCACACCTCTCGACATGTCCAGCTTGATCCCGTATTTGATCATCAAGTCCATGCCGAAGATGACTTCCTCGTCTATTTTCGCCACGAGAACGCGGTGCTCTAGACGTTGGCCCCCGATGAAGAAAGTGGCAACTGTCTCCCCGTAGACCTCGGCTGGCTGTCCTGTGGCTGTCCGTAACGCCCAAGTGGTAGGTGATATCTTCTCAGCGTTAACTGCCTTCGGGTTCAGTATTGTCATGGTTGCGCCGGTATCCAGCAGAAAACTCCGCAGCTGCCCGTTCACCATTCCATCCACATAAAAACTATTTGTCTTGCTCCCTATTGTCGCGATTCTCACGGCGACCCTGGGGCCTTTGATGCTACGGGTTGACAGTTGCCCCTTCCCATCAACCCTCCTTAGTTTTCCTGTGGCTTTTTCCGGCTTCCTGGTAGGACACTTGCTTCTGGGGTGTCCAAGTTGACCGCAGCTCCAACAGCGTATCTCCTTTTTGCGGGTCCTGAGGGCTTCTAAAACCTTTGCTACTATGTCCTCGATGGTGGGGGCCGCGTTAGGCTCCGCTTCTGCCGCTCGAACTCGTGCATGTCCACGGACTGACTGCCTGACAGCCTCGAATTCCATGGCCTGCGACAATGCATCGCCCAAAGTTTTAGGGCGTGCGAGTTTCACTGCCTGTTGGGTTTCCGGGTCTCGAAGTCCATCCAGGAATTTGTCGATAGCCAAGCTCTCGTAGACGTCGTCGGTGACCGTTGGGTAGGCATTCCTCACTAGCCGGGCGATATCTGCTTCAAATTCCTGCAGCGTCTCGTTGGTCTTCTGGACCCTGTTCTTTAACTGGGAACGGTATAGTTGGTCCATGTGGCGATGGCCGAAACGCATCTCCAGTCTTTTCATCAGCTCACCGTAGTTGCACCGCTCCGACATGGGCATCCCCTGTAGCACTCCTAAGGCGTCTCCACGCAAGGCTAGGCACAACGCTGATGCTTGCGTCTCCTTTGACCACCCGTGGATCGAAGCCGCTGTCTCGAAGAGAGTCATGTAGTCCTCCCATGGCGTCTTCCCGTCGAACAATGGGATGGTGTTGTGTGTTGGTGGCATCCCAGCATTGGCGGAGGGAATGGTGTTGTGAGGGCTTCTCTCAGAGGTTGGTCGGTGTCGATTGTCGTTGGGTTGTTCATACGTTCTTCTAGAGCTTCTATTCTTACCCTAAGTTCATTTTCTACTGAATCGACTTTTTCTCCTAATCTAGATTCTACATCAGCTAACTTATTATCTACACTTTCCATTAACTTAGTTTCTAAATTGCCTAACTTAGCCTCCAATGTATTTTTAACAGTACTTAATTCATTACCTAACTTCTTTTCTACATTACCTAACTCATTTTTAACAGTACTTAACTCATTACCTAACTCATTTTTAACAGTACTTAACTCATTACCTAACTCATTTTTAACAGTGCCTAATTCAGTTTTAAAAGTTGCAGACAACTTACTGAAATCATTTTCAAACGTAATCTCGTCTGGATTTTCCCCTGAATCAACAAAAAATTGGCGCAAGCGTTGTTGCAGTACTAATTTCGTTCCGGAAGTATCCAGATCTCGTTCTTCTAACTCCCGTCTTAAGTCTGCAACTTTTAAATCATTCAGTCTAACACTCTGAGAAGTCATTTTCCACACAGTAGCCCAATAATTACAAAAACAAGAAAACCAAAATTATAACCATTTACAATGATCCCACTTCTGACACCAAATTGTTACGGGCTACGGGGTGTGAGAAATGAACTACTCCAGTTTACAAATTACAGATGTTTATTAATACAGAAAACACAAATACAAAGGGATTACTAACCACTATATTAACAATAATAATGGCATTACCAGCTTACTACTAAACAGTATACATATAAAATCAGGTATTCCTAACAATTAAACTACTTACGTAAATTTGTACAATATGCTAGATTTATTCTAAAACTTACAACTATAAGTTATATATAAACTACAGTCTTCTAATTTCCCACCGAACGGTTATCACAATACTGACACACAGTTTCACTACACTGTCACACTGTCACGAACGGATCACTGTCACTGTTCACTGGTACATCACAGATGCTTGTTGAGCCGGATTAGGACTGACTCACCCAGGCTCAGGGGACCGCTATTTGTACCACTGCCGAATCTTCTAGACCCGGGCGCAGGTAAGGCGCTGGGCCTTTCCAGGCACTTCGAGGACTGTCCAGGTCCAGAAGTCTCTAGCCTCATCTAGGCCCCTCCAGGCGTGGTCCACCCGTCATTGTCTTGACCGTAGCAATAGTTTGTTTTTGAATGTCAGGAGGATGCACCACTGAGTACTATCTCCCTCATGCCAACCCATGCTATGTTTATCATATATAACTCATTTGCTGATTGTAACATATACAGGTGCAAATAAAAAATATTAAGTTTAAAAAAAAATGTATATAATAATGAATAGACGTTATATAATAAATATTTTCTTGCTTTTTTATCTTAATAAATAATGCACTTTTCGTTACGATGAACTCATAATCCCTAAGCGATTAACTATTTATTGCTCAAACTGAAATTTTGTGAACTATAAAATACTTCGCGTTTAAATTTCACCCCTGGGAATCAAGGGGAGATCGCTTGTATAGGACGAGTATAATTCTTGATAATTGAAGTTCGTGTTTCGCTGAAAAAGGTATACCTGTAATGTAATGTAACGATTTTTAAACTACATAATTTATAGGGGTTACTAAAGACTGCTATTGTGTTTATGATTATTAAATGTTGAGAATAAGGAGGTACAATAGTGTAATATCTTGGGAATCTGCGAGTGATTTCATGCTCTGCGGAATTGCCTTCTATTTTCTTCTATTATCTGTTATTCCCGTTTTTCCGTTCCATTTTTCTATTTTTTAATTTAAAAACCAACATTAAATTTTTACGGTCTCGGTAATTTATAATAAAAGTGTTTGATGTTCTTGGGGTTGAGTCCATAATTATATCCCATATTAAGTTATATTTCGACGACGTTTCGAGAATTTATTGTTCTCATATTCACGTTGTAAATAAGAAGTGAAAAAGATTTTTTTCTTTTTAAATAATTACAATGATAATTATCTGGCATTACAATTTGGAAAAAATAAACCCATTTAGTGAATAATAGATAAAAGCATATTGTTATTTATTTATGTACTAGACTTACCCTTAGACTAGGCTGGTCTTACCACACACACACACATATAGACATATAGACTTGGTCAGTTGGACTCATTTGGAAAAATTTAGTTAGACATAAATATAATTTTATATATCAATTTTTGTCTGGTCGTTCCATTGAAAAAATCTCTTAGCCAACTACGCGTTCTACTTTACCTACTTTACTTGTCAGTAAAAACTAGAAGCAAAACTAAAATTTATTTAGCAATTTGCTTCTCATTTTGTTGTCTATATGTTGAAATGTTTAAAATAATTTTAATTTGTATAGCATTTTTTGAAAATTATTAAAAGTCGTTTTATGAAACCGAAAGTTTTCTTAAACTGATCTACTAACGAATGCAAACAGTGGTAAATGCAGGAAATATATATATATATATATATATATATATATATATATATATATATATATATATATATATATATATATATATAATATATATAATATATCATATATATAAGAATAATTAGTTACAGAGATATTTCTCTGAAATTATTAACAAAACCTATATATTTTTATGACATAAAAATGAGCTAAAAATATGCCAGTTATACCACTGAGAGTGAAGGTACTAAGGAAAAAAAAAAAAAAAGCTTTTAAATGGCTTATGTATCTTGAATAGAACGACCAGTAAAGACTTTAGTTCAGAAAAAGTGCGTTTGGAACCTCTGTCCGACGTTTCGGTTCCAAAAAGTGTGCCATCCACAGAATATACAAGCTAGTAGTTGCATTTCTGCCACTTTGATCATGTTATTAATTAATTATTAAAGTGTAAAATAATTAAAGTGAGTAATTAGTACCTTTAGAAAATATTTTCCTTTTCTAAGTGAATTTCTAATAATATCTTTAATGGAAATTTTAATTGAAATATCTATTTAACGACTGTATGTCTATTCATTGTTCAATGTATTCATATCTGCCTCTTTAACAATATCATCATCTATTAATTATTGTATACAAATTTTAATGTTCTGTTTATTGTTTAATATGAAGATAATAAATTCTGAATATGAGAACAATAAATTCTGAAATGTTGCATAAATAAAATTGTTTATTTATTGACTGAAACATATTATAAACTTTTAATAGCCAGAAGTGTAATTTCAAAAATGTACTTTTATGTTATTCTTAGGGGAGTATAAAATTTATTTTTTATTCATTCATTCATTTAAACCTAAGACCAGTAGAAAACTTAAATTATCAATATCTATATCTATCTATATATATATATATATATATATATATATATATATATATAATATATATATATATATATATATATATATATATATATATATTGTTTGGGAGGGCTGGCTGGAACTGTTATATTCCAATTAGACGCTGACCGTGGGCGCTCCCTAGTTTTTTGTGACTGGAGGTCGTCGGCCGAGTTCGGGTGTAATCGCTCTGTGATGGTGGTAGTGGGGCGACCCACGTTCTGTTTTTATTTCCACCTCCAGGCCACTCCAGTCGGCCCTTAGACCTCCGCTCTGTTGGTTCTTGTTGTCGTTAAAGTCTTACGTTCTACGTGTCTTACGTATCTTCGTTCTTATATCTTCTTCGACTCTGGACCAAATGTGTTTTGTGAATGTCGTCTGTGTCGGAAGATGTACCTTGAGTTCGGTTTGGTGTTCGTCGATTTAAGTGTCGATTAGTTCGAGAAGATTTTGTTTTGTTTTTTGTACTTTATAAAACGGACTGCTTTAACCCTTGGAATATGTGTTCATCTTGTACTCTTTTTAAAGTAAGAACAATTATTTATTAAAAATAATTAGTCTAGATTATTTTAAATTAAGTTAAAAGGTTAATAAATAAAGAAAAAGTGGTAATTACAAATAAAAGTTTTATTATATAAAGATAACAACACTTTTCACTGATTCTTTATATTATTTTATAACTGTCAACTATTAACAGAAAGCCTGTAGTTATAATAGGGTCGTCTGTATAATACATCGTCGGAATATTAGTGCCGATGATAATAATGATATACTGATAAAATCTATGTTATTAAACAGTTATGTTTCTAAAACTTTGATTGAATAAACAATAGTTGACCGTGAAATGGATATGATGAATGAGATAGTTCGGGTGGCAGTCTTTTTTTTACAGCAATCCGAACCATTTCTTCCTTCATAAAACAGATTTATTTTCTCTGGAAAATTACTAAAGTTTTTTTAAAGAAATTTAATGTTCTTTGGGTCACCTGTTGTGTAGTGACTTATATCCCACTTCTACGTTAAAGATCCCTGGTTCAAACCAGACTGATGGTCTTAGGATTTTTCAAAGAAAGTAAAATAATCGGGCTCGCCATAGTGGGATAGTGACTTCTACTTGCACTGTAAAATGTCTGTATTTTTTTATTTTTTTTTAATTTATAGTAATTTACAACTGTATTTAAGAACACAAGAAGTAAATATGTGGAATGAAAAAAAAAAAGTCATGAAAATGTCTTGAGGAAGAACTACCCAGTGGTAGCACTTCACAAACTATTTTAGGAGCAGGAGGTCCCGAGGCCACTTTCTTTTCAGTCGCCTTGGAGGGTTATCCGGGATATCTGAGGAAGATAAATTTCGGACTAGTGGATTTGTATGGGCAGGGAGTTTAGAATAAAAAGAGGAGTATCTATCACGGGCTATGTCTGCAACTAATGGGATGTTAAGGTCATTATAAAAGGAGTTGATTTTTGAAAAAAATAAGGGGCATTCAGGATTTTGCGAAGGATTTTGGATTGTAAGGACTGGATGCGGGAGGAATTATATGGTTTCGTAGAGCCCCAAAGCTCGATTGTCTGTATTTTGATTTAAATAATGAAGTTTAAAAAAATTTCTTGGTCATGCCTCCTTTCGGAGAAAGCGTAAAATGGTGGTCCTGAGACTGTGTGACTCGTTAAAGTTAGATCCCTTTCATAATTAAACATGCATAGGCAAATTTTATGACTCTAACTGAAGTTTTTTTCTAATTGGCCACAGTAGCATAAAGTGACGATAATTTCGTGAAAATACATTTTTAATAATAACAACAAAAGATTAATAAACAATAGCCAGTGAAAAGTACGACTTCACTCCTCAGGCGAATTAAGAACAACCAACCATCCCTCAGTACTTGATGCCACAAGTAGTTTCAATGCTGGTTACCTTCTTTTAAAAACCATCACTTTTAAAGTACATTTTACTTGGTTTTATGGAATATTGATTTTTAGTTTTCGATCAGACATAAAAAGTCCAATTTATCGAAATTCCTATATGGTTTCTATTTAAATGAGTTCATATATTAAAGAATTCATGTTTTATAAAAATTATAATCGTTTTGTCGTTTAGTTTTGAAATAACTACCTAACAATTCTATGTAATAAGTTTCGATAATTATACTAAATATCATATTTGTAAAAAAAAATATGTTTTTTAAAATAATACGAGGTGAATACACTTCTAGTGAAAACATCTATTTAAAAAAATAAACCTCAAACTAATGTTAATTAAAATAATATTTATGAAAATAATTACATCATTTATACTGTTTATGATTTGATTAGAAGCGGCTTATATGTATATAAATTTTCATATTCTGTATTATTTACATTTTAGATATTTATTTATTATATAAAAGAGTTGTGTAATTAATTAACTTAGAGTCAAAGAAACTCACCATCAGAAGGGGTCAAAATCTTTGAGGCGCGGACTTCCGGTTATCAAGATAAGATCTCTCTGAAACATTTGTGCTGATTTGAAGTTTGTTTATCAAATATATACAAAGAAAAAAAATCATTTAAATCTCTAATAAATGTCATCTTAAGTTCAAAAAGAATATGAAATGTTTGTTAAGTATAGATAAGCAAAATCATTTAATTTCGAAAAAATAACATTCAAACTTTTAAATAAACGAAAGGTCAAAAGAGCATATTGTATATTAATATTGTCCATCTAAAATAATTTTATCTGGAGCAATGCCATTGTGGATAATCACTAATGTAATATGTACTGTAGAAAACTAATTATTTAGTCCTATGCGATTTATATTATCCTTAATAAAGTGAATAAAGATAGTACACTACAATCTGTAAGCTACTATTGCAATAGAATTCGTAGCATCTTACGAGAACCCATCAATGAGATTACTACTAAGTTGTTGACTCACTATTCTCGGTTTTTATTCTATTTACTATTTTCTATTAACGAAGCGAAGAAGTACCTGCGGAACCTCGTCAGTAAATAATAAAATAGTAATTGAAACGTTTTTTTCTATGTTTACTGCCTCTTAGTTTGTATTGAAAGGTGAATTGGTACAAATTGATCCTTGAGATTTTTATAGTTTATTGTTACGATTTTCTTCTTTTCAAATTTCTTTTAGCCAATAAAACTTTAATTAGACTGTGTCATGTTTAATGATATAGGTTCCTTACTAAAACTAGAGCTATTACCATCCACTACACATAATAAAGTTTTTATCGTTTAATTTTCTTTATAATTCGATTTGTGGTGAAGGGTGACAGTCAATAAGTTATTACACAAAATTCTGAAAATATTTAATCCGAAATTAACTTTTCGGCCCTCATTTGTGGGTCTACTTCAGGACTTGAATATTGTCATTAATTTTTTTAAAATAAATCATTATACGTTTAGATAGTTGTTCATTACTTATTAATTCTTTGTAGTTTATTTTGTTTATTCATTTAACGCCACTTTATGGTACTATGGCTAATTGAACGATGGTACAGTGGAAGTTCTGAATTTTGCATATCAAGGTTTAATTAGGCTAGAGATCTTCAACGGGTAGCTGTCATTGCATAGATAGCCTTCGGACTACCATTTCACGTCGTATCATATTAAGCTTTCATATTAGCCTCTACACTACAGATGACCCCTCTACTGATTAGCTACTGTCCATATTTCGGATGCGGTGCGTTTAGAAGTTAAAGCAAACCTAACGTGTGTCTGTGGTAATTTTGCTTGCATTCATAAATTTATTGATAATTTTGACTAATTTGAATTATTCTTTTTAGCGAACCTTTACACCTTCCAAACATTTGTTTAACCCTTAAACTTTATTATATTTAAAACCTCAATTACGAAATCTCAGTTTTATAGAAATGTTCGGAATCTTAATAAAAAAAAAAAAAAAAAAAAACTTAATAAATTTAAAAGCAAACAAATGGGAAGTAACTCTGGTGCAAAACAATCAGAAACCATACAGACCCAAATGGTCTGCAGAAAGAAACGAGAAGTTCAGCCAAAGAATAAGACAATACTGGCAAGACAAAATGAACAAGAAATAAGAATATTGAGTCATAAGTGTTAGCGCCTTCCTTTTAGGGAGATATCGCACTAATAATAATAATAATAAATTTAAATGTATAATCTATATAATCATTAAATTATTTAATTTTCATATTAGATCTAAAAATATATGAACTCTTTCCTATGCACTTGAAATTGTCTATATTGGTACATTTTTTTTTTTGCATCTGGTGTTTGAAGTCTCTAAGTTGATCTTTTAAGTTTGATTAATATTTTTAATTAAAAACATTGATTTTGTTAATAAAACAACTTTATTAATTTTTTTTTATTATTAAATTAATATAACAGTTTTGTAGGGGAGTAGTTCTCAGCTAACTAATAGTGAAGTAGTTCATGAATTTATTAAGTTGCTTCAATTATTCTTAATAACTGTTTTTCACTGGCAATATTTATTCGTTTATTTTTTAATATGAAACTGTACATCGCATGTTGTTTCTAAGTAGCCCTGATCAATATCTCAAAATATTGGTATCGCTATGAACATACGGGGACGGTTATCGGCAGGACCTTGCCCGGGTTCCTGTCGTCCCACTACCACTCTGCTCCATGGGCACCCTCCCATGGACCAGAGTGTGTCAGTAAAGCCGTAGGGGCTGTGTGAGTGTTTACACTCCCAGTCCCGGGCCGGTGACCATTCCTGCCTTTAAGATATTTATATCAAAATGGTACTACGGGGGTGGCTCAATAACATCAGAGCCACCATGGGTTGGTGGCCAGGAGTACTTGTACTGCCTGGTCACAGACGTAGTGGCGTGGTTAGATCCCTTTCGAGGGGGAGCTAGATAGGGGTTATGCCCCAGCCAAACTGACATGACACTGCAGACCAAAGGTCAAAAACCTTCGGGTTAGAACCTCTGCAATAGTTGTCTTCTTATATATATATCGCTATGAACAGTTTTCATTTTTATTTTTTTTATATTCATCCATTAACCTCCACCATTATTTTATACGTAAGGTGAACTATTTAAGATCTTAAACTCTTTATATTTATAGATTTATAAACCCCGAAAGGAAAAAAAATTGATCAAGACACTCGGGACTATTTTTACATCTTTTATTTTCAATCGTTGCTAATTTATCAGATGCTATTTCAATTGAGTGTTTAAAATTCCTTCAGTAAGAGTTATACAATATAATCAATCCGGTAAAACTTTTTATTGGTCCGCTTGTCTCAACATAGTTAATTAGATGAATGTACATTGTCAAGGCTTCGCAGGATCGCCACATGAATAATAATATGAATAAGATAACCACTTAAGTTTGGTTAAACAACATATGTTTAGGAAATATAGGTATATTTAATTCTGAGAAAGTCAGCAGTGGGATATTGAGATCTGTAGAGATTATTTTATTGGTGATAAAATTAGGATCTTTAAAAAAGGACCCCTGGGGGTCCGCAGATGATTTCCAAGGAGTCCACGAAATATCACTGGAAAATAATTTTAAATTGTCTTGATAATCCTCACAAAAGACTAAAACAATAAGAAACTGTTCGAAGATATCGATTACTACAACACTTACTAGACAAACGTTTAAAACTTCCAGTTTATTACAAAAGACTCATCTACATCACTATTATCAAACCTATTTGGACATACGGAATCGAGCTTTGGGGCTCTACGAAACCATACAATTCCTCCCACATCCAGTCCTTGCAATCCAAAATCCTTCGCAAAATCCTGAATGCCCCTTTTTTCTTTTTTTTTCCTGTGCCACTACAACCCTAGAAGAGTCTTGGGCTCAGTACATATAGAGATTAGTACTGTTTCTAGGCCCAAAGCCAATGAGGTGATTTGGCCGAGAACACGCTCAGCCGCCAGGTTTTTTCCCCAATGTTATTGGGTACCCACTTTATAGAGGCTGGGTCTGCCCCAGGAGAGTCTCCATACCCGGGATTGAATGCCCCTTATTTTGTCACAAATCAACTCCTTCATAATGACCTAAACATCCCATTAGTTGCAGACATAGCCCGTGATAGATTCTCCTCTTTTCATTCTAAACTCCCTGCCCATACAAACCACTTGTCCGTAATGTATCTTCCTCAGATATCCCTGGTAACCCTATAAGGCGACTGAAAAGAAGGTGGTCTCGGGACCTGTTGCCTTAAAATAGTGAAGTGCTACCACTGGGTAGTTCTTTCTCGAGACATTTTCATGACTTTTATTTTCATTCTACTTACGTGTATTTACTTATTGTGTTCTTTAATAGGGTTGTAAATTACTATAATACTATTAAAAAAAAAAAAAAATTGTCTTGATATAAAATATTTTTTATTGTTAAGTCTTGTCTCCTAATAAGAATAAGTAATGCACTATAAAGACAAATTCAACATTTTTACAGAAAAAAACTGATATTACAAGAGCAGATATAACAATATCATATGTGATATAATTATTAAGATAGTGATACAAATCTTCTAACTGGTCATTCTCTCAGATTATTTGAAGAAATATCTATCTTGGATTAGATTTAAATTTTATTAATTAAATGTTTTCCTGATTAAAGTAAATTCCTAGAGCCAGATTTTTTTTTTATATTTCGATTACCTTTCATTCATAACATATTGAGTTTCGGCAGCAGTGTACGGTGTAGCCCACTAAAAAATATATATATATATATATATATATATATATATATATATATATATATATATATATATATATATATATATATCCAATATTTAGGATTTCTATTTTCGGAATTTCGGGGGTCCTTGACAATGAAATGATGTAGGACACTTGTCAAAGTGCAGTTTTATGTAACAGATCTGTTCGACCGGGATGAGTGCAACATTGTTAAAAAATACTGGTAGGCTAGATTTCAAGGGTTTCGAAAAAAACAAAACAACAATTAATGGGATTTGTTGTTGGATTGATTATAAATTTTTGATACCATTCTTTAGTATATGCCAGGTGTGACTACAGTGCTTAAAATAAAATTGGATATTGTATAGAATTGCTTGGGAAATTGGGGAACAAAAAATTACAAAGTTTTATCATATAACATAAATTAAAAAAATATATTTATTTGAATTCTATGTTTTCGAAGAATAATCTTTGGTTTTTTTTTGCTGACGAATCTTTACTATCTCAGATAAAAATTTTATAATGGCGTTTTCCATGAAATATACATTTGCAAGAAATGCATGGCGATTAAGTTGTAAATATAAAAGTATTGCATCATTACCAGGAAAATAATTGCAATGATATTTTTAGCAATTACTCTGCGATATTAAACTGAAAGTTATTTTATCGTAGTTGAAACATGAATTGTACTTCAAATGTCTTTAATTCAACACCTATAACTTGTTATCTATTTATAACCTTTATGCAAAGGTTTGTTTAAAATTATTAATATTTTTTCCACAATCTATTTTTCTTTTTGTTTATTTTTTTCAAGATTATTTGCCACTTACGTTACTGATCAGTTATGTCTCACAGGAGTTTAAGAAGTTATTAGATTAAATTGTAACACCGCACTGTATTATCTCCGTAGTGTCTAGAAGTGGCTCCTTGCTGTCGAAAACCTGCGGTAATTATGGTCACTAAAGTTGTATGTATTCAATGCTTGTTTTCATTGCCGCTTTAGTTAAATCAAAACTATCGATTTCTGGCCATTAATATTGGTTGAAAGATAAACAAAAAAAAAAACAGGTTAAGTAGTACCTTAGCAGACTATTCAATTTTACACTTTACTTTTAAGTGCAATGATGTCATAATTGATAGAATTAAATAGTCCGGTGCGCGCAGCTCACGACTTTCACTCACTGTCGTTGTTAAAATCAATTTAAAAACTTTTAAATAAAATTAAAGTTAAAAAACTTTATGCTAGGTTATACACTTGCATTGAGTTTCGATAGAAACATGTGTTTTATTTAGTAATCTATTATCTTCTTATCTTTAACAGTCACTCAGTTTTATTCGCTTTTCATCACTTTATACATCTTTTTGTCTAAAATGTAAAATCTATATATATATCGATATATCGTTCTTAAGTTAAAACAAAAAATTACATACAAAATATATATGCTCTTTTATCCTTTAGTTAGTTATCAAATTCGCTTACACACACAGACCTAAAACTTATACTATTGGGTTGATGCAAAATTAATGCAGGTTTTTAGTAGGTATTGTAAATACGCCATATCTTTACTTTAACCATATATATTTAATCAAAATAATTTCCATCTGAATCAATGCACTTTTGCCAACGTTCAACAAGCTTTCTTATTCCACTAGAAAAAAAATCCGAATCCCTGGACTCAATGAAATCACGAAAAGAATTTTCAATGTCGTCCTGGTTTTGAAAATTTTTCTCCCTCAAAAAGTTGTCCAGATGCCTGAAAAAGTGGAAGTCTGTAGGAGAGAGGTCAGGTGAATAAGGCGGATGATGGAGAACTTCGTAGCCCAACTCGTGCAGTCGTCGAAGCGTTGGTTGTGCAACGTGTGGTCTGGCGTTATCGTGGAGCAGGATCGGCCCCTTCCGATTCATCAATGCTGGGCAAAGATGTTGCAATTTTTGAGTTCCGAGTTCCGCCGCCATTTCTCGTGTGGTTTTGGTTGGGTCTTCTTCCACTTTTGACCTCAGCTGGTCGTTGTCCAGAGCAAGATGACGGCCCCGACCTTCCTTGTCTTCGAGGTCGAAATCTCCTCTGCGAAACTTCTGGAACCAACGCTGCACCGTGCACTCATTAATAGCCCCCTGACCCCACACTTCATTAATATTACGAGCCGTTTGCGCAGCGCTGCGCCCTAATTTAAATTCGTAAAAATAAATTTGACGAAAATCGCACTTTGACATTTTCGATTCAAGACCTTTGAACACACTTTAACAAAACGATTTTACTAAACAAATTCATGGTGAAAGAGAGGGTATTAGATAAGGTTTGTTTTGGTATAATAATGATCAATGTTAGGATTAGCTTTGTTTACACAATTGGAATTAAGATATTGCAATAGAGGAAACCTGCATTAATTTTGCATCAACCCAATATATGGTTTTTTACTCTTAAGTATATGAAAGCAACAAACTCCCAAAGTTACCCTTCTACGAAATTCTATGACTAAAGGATCTTTCAATAACATTATTCTAATCCCTGTTGAACAGATCCGATACCTAATACGAGATCTACAAGACTAAACGACAAGAACTGCTTGACATTTTCGGCTGCTCCAACACTTACTAGACCAAGGTCCTAAACTTCTACTTAATTACTAACGAATAATCTACATGACTGTCATTAGAACTATCTGGTCTAGTGGAGTTCTCCTTTGAGGCTGTACTAAACCTTACTGTAACTACTATCCTTACTGACTGTACTACTAATCCACTAGTATAGTACTCATTGTTTCAGGTCATTTTATCTTAAACTAGCTGTTGCTCGCTACTTCGTCTGCGTCAGTATCTGTTATTATGATCGCTATTAAGAACTTTTTAAAAGAATATATTTTAAAGTATTTCTGCTTAAATGATATTTTTAGTTTTATTTTCTTGTGGCAGAAGAGCACACTGATTTTCTCCTCTTCTTGATCTTGACGTAAATCGATTGCTACGTGTTTAAATGGTTGCCCCTGTGATTTATTAATTGTTACGGCAAAAGATAACTAACAGAAAATTGAAGTATTTTAGAATTAAAATTAAATTATTTGGAATCATTGGGATGCGAGGTTAATTTTCCTTGTTTTTTTTCCATATTTTCCATTGACTCTTCACTCCTATTCGTCGCAGCGTGATGCTATATAGCCTTAAGCCTTCCTCGATAAATGGACTATCTATTTCAAAACGAATTTTTCAATTCGAACTAGTAGTTTCTGAGATTATCAAGTTCAAAAAACAAACAAACTCTTCAGCTTCATAATGCTAGTATAGATTATATTATATTTACTGGATGTATAACAGTTGTAAATATATATCAACAAATATATTTATGAAAAAACTCTGCTTTGTCCTCACCACAACAAAATGACTGTTTAATTATCAACCTGCTGGCGGATCAGTTCTACGTTTTACTGTTTAATGCCGTCTTAGAACTGAGATGAAATGTTATTTTTATGCGTTATTTATAAACACGAATAGCTGTTAAGTTTTAACGGCTAAAAAGAAATAACAGAATCCCAAGGTGTCATTAAACTGCGTTGATAACCGACCTATTAGGGCTCTTCTTCACGTTCCGACTCAAAGAAGAAACCTGTTAATTTTATATCTGTTAAATAACAGTTAAGGGCCGCTGAAAGGGAAAACTGTTAAAAGTGAGAGATTGCTAATTAACGAGGAATCTTCCCCCGTCGTTCGTGGCGGTACTCATTTTTTTTATTTTTTGTGTTGTGTTTTATTACCGAGATGATTTACGGTTACCTCCTGAAGGCTGGAAAAGGGTGTTAAGGGTAGTCTTTTGTGGCGATGGCAGGTCCTCCTCGAGCAATATTTACTACTCACAGTAAAAAAACAAAAAAAAAAAAAAATCATTCAAAAATTGTTTATTTAAAAAAAAATAATAACCTGAGAGAAAATTTGAGTAGAAACAACATAAAAACGACTCAGTTCAGGGCTTCAAGTCGCCTTGCCCTTAAAAAGATATTGCCTAATCAAATTATAAGATTTCTTAATTTATGTTCGTTTATTCATTCACGGCTAATCGGACGACACTACACAGTGAAAGAAGAGGATGGTGAACATTCCTGAGAGCTAGGTATTGTGATAGTACACGGAAGAAGCTGGAGAGAAGGAAGGGATAATTTTTCGGTTTATTATTTTTATAATAATAATCGCCTTTGTAATCGACCAAAAATGAGATTACCCCCTCCCCCCTCAAAATTTGTGAGCTGACGTTTCAACATGCGTAGAATCCGAATAACGAAAAAAAAATCCGTTTCTCCATATTAATAAATAAATAAATACCCAAAATTGATTTAATTTAACGTAATATTTATTTAAAGTAAAAATTAAATTTTTGTGTCATTTGATAGAAAGTTAAATTTTTGACAAAATGAAAAAAGAATCATTGAAATTGGTTAACAATTACCTAAAATATTTGCTTTTCATATTACTTAATTGCCTATCAACAGCTATATAAACAGTTATACCCAAATACTGTAATTGGGAAGTAATTTTTTTTTTTCAATGGATTCGGATAATAACATCAAATATTACTTTTTAAAAATCCTATAATATCTATGAGTATTATTTTTGAAAGAAGATGAGAAAAACGCTACCAATTATTACACAATGTTTTTTATTCCCGAATAACTATATTAGGGTATAACTGTTAATATAGTTACTTATAGGTAATTATTTCAAGTATTTATCTAATATTTAAAAAAAAAAAAATATTGTGACCTTTGACCTTGTAAATTGTTTAGGGACCGGTCGAATGTTGACTTCTGACATTTGGTTGACAATATCTACGCCGCAACAGAAACCCCACTTTTACTATCTGTTTACTCGGATATATATATATATATATATATATATATATATATTATGTATATGTATGTATATTTTTTTTATTTTATATTTATAGTTAAAATCCGGCAGATTGCCTTGTTTATGCAGTCCTTCGGAAGGGATGAATGACACTGTTGTGAGATTTTAGGTACTGGTTAAAGATATCGATCTTAATTAAACCTGGATAGACAAAATATAAAACTTTCTTTTACCCTCGTCCGACAGTTGCATAAAATTAACGTTAAATAAATTAACAAACAAGCAAATATTTTAAGTTAAGCCATGAAAGAATTAGAAAACTAACTGATGCAGAAAAAAATAATAGTGTTTATACATAGTAGATGTATGAACACACCATAGGAATGTTAATGATTTTAGAATTATTATAATTATATAATTTTTATTACAGATTTTCTTTCTTAGCTTTGCTAGGATATTAACCTACCCTGGCCTAAGTCATGGGTTTGGCAAAAGCATTTAAACTATATATATGTAAAAACTTCCTGAATATATTTGATATCCTTCCTCCAGAACTTTTTCAGGCAGCTTTAGATTCTTGACTAAGCGAATGGTATATTCTGGAATGAGACAATTTAGTTATAGATTTGTTGGATAGATCCTTATATGCTTGAGCTTATAGAGTTACCGAGGTTCCTGGCACAAGGCTTGATATTTTCGCATTTTGCAATATTTTTGTCGATATTGTCATTATTCGGAACATCAACATGGATGACATAGCCGCATTTTACATTTCAATCCCAAAAACGACTACATCACCACCTGTAGCATAGTGGTTAGCATAACAGCTTTCTATGCCCAAGGTCACGGTTCAAACCGCAGATGGCCCTGAGATTTTTTAAAGGGAGTAAAAAACCTTTAGTTATGCCTTCCTTCGGTAGGAACGTAAAAGTCAGGTGTGAGTCCCGATACCCTTGAAGCCGAATTAGTACTCTTTGTTTAAAGCCAAAACGTCCTATAACAGATTAGCCACTGTAGTATAAAGTGCCGTTAAACTAATAAACAACTACAAACGACTACTTTCGCTTGTTGTTTACTATCAGATGACCAGTATTGGTGGAACTATCCCAGTATATTGTTTTGTTATCACCTGAGAGTACCTGTTTTGGTCCATATCGTTAATACAGAACTTGGTCTAATTTGGTTTAATAATGCCAAAAATTGGTGAATTATTTTGGCTAGATTATTATGCCTCATTAGATATTTTCTCTCTGCCTATGTCTGACTACCAGATCATATTTGCTGGTTAGGACTATTAATATTATTTTTTGCTTTTTATTTCTCAGCTTTCGCTGGCATAAGCACTTACCAGGTCCTAAGCGAATAGTAAGGATACGATTTATAATTTAGGTAATCCTTAATTTTCATTACTTTTCTAACCATACTGGCAATACCGAGCAACACGGCTTTCCGTATCTCTTCGGATCCAGAGTGTTGGGAGAAAGATCCATTTTCTTTATTGAGTTAACAGTCATCTACGGAATCACTTTGTAGGGATGATAAACGGCAGTACCCTCACTTTGTCGAGCTTCTACCTTCAGCTCTTCACTTACATGCTGATATTTTCGGATCTTTTCTGCAACTGCAGGTTGTCATCTGATCTCATATTTTTCTTTCTTTAACATTAGCAAAATATCCGACTTGTTTTGCGGGTTCGGGTGATCAATTATGGTTGCTAGGACCCAATATTATGATATAATAAGTTTACATGATGTGGTAAAATGTAATAGATATCGACGAATACCCACGTCCTAAATTGTGTTGTAATATAATATAATTTAATAAAATGAATGTTTCTATTGAAACCGAATTAAATTTCTGCTGAAGCAAAATGGAATTTCGATGGGAACGAAATGTAAACTCTCATAATTAATTAATTAAATGCAGTGGTATTTGGAATTTGTGGTATGCCATTTTAAAGAAGATATATCATTTCATCATTTATGTTGTTAATATAAGATAATTTCGATATTAATGTATTCGATATTCGATTTCAGATGACTCCGACGATGTTACTGCTAGTGATTTCGGCGTTCTTCGCAGTGGCTGCCGGGAACTCTCACCCGGAGATACCCATTATTTCTTATGACGGTGAGTCTTAACTTAATATATAATTAATTACTATGTTAATGTGATAGTTTTACTTATATGGATAGTTCTTAAAGGCTTATAAAATTCTTCTGATATATGATAGGTTTATTAATTTTAGTTTAACGTAAAAGCTATAATAGCGTGGAAAACGTAAACAGGGGGCCACCCGCTGTGTTGTTGCTAGCTCATATACCATATGGTTGTGGGTTCAAATCCGGCAGATGACCCTGTTTTTTTTATTTTATTGGAGGAAAAATGCTCCACACTCATAAAAAGGAAATATAACGTAAAAATGTAAAATATATTTAGGATGTATAGTGTGCTATTGAAAATTTCATAGACAGAAATAATCGAGAGTCAGTGTACTTAGTTTTAATTATGCCGACGTTTCGGCTCAAACTTGTGAGCCATCGTCAGTGATGCGAACATCAAAACAACAAAAGAGATACATATCAGTTCACATGACAATGAAAAATTATGAATGTAGTGAAAATTAAATTATGGCAGATATGCAGGATTTTTTATTATATAAAAATGATAATAACATGATAAATAAAAAAAAGTTGATAATTATGAGATTAAATTTAGAACCTAATAGGAAGGTAAAAAATTTATACATACGCACCATCTGCGACTAATGAAAATCATTAACTGAAGTAAAACGAAAGAAAACAATGGGTGGTATGGAGGGAGTTGATTTAAAAATCTTGAACGTCTATTCCTCCAAATATAAATTCTACAGTTTGTTTTAACAGTGTTTTTTTTTTTTTTTTTGTTTTTTTTTAATTAAGCACAGCATAAATAATATTCAAAATAATTACAATATTATAACAGTTTTGTAAATGAAGAAGTTATATAACAAATAGAAATAAAATGATATATACAGTAAATAAAACATAATATTATACAAGCCAGTTTGAAAATGTACAATAAAATAAAAATGTATCTGTAAAAACTTAAAATGTACTTATACACACATTCTTAAACACGAAAATCTGGTGCGAGCAACACACTAATTTCATTTACATCGACTGTTAAAATCCATTTCTGAACTATTAAATAAACTTAAATTAGAAAAAAGTTTTAAGTTAATTTAAATAAAAACTTATTTTAGTTTTATTGGAAACATATGAATTATATTAAATAATAACAATATTAAATTGTTACAATAATAAGTAGTAGTAAGTTTATGCCCTATTACCTATGTCAATTAACATTACTTTTTACAGCATGGTATACAAGATCATATTTTTTTCTTTAATCTTTATCTTCCCAATGGTATATTATCGTAAATCCATGTTACTGTTCTTACGTTCGAAAAAACAAAAATTACATTTGAATAGTATTTTTAGTTGGTAATCAAATTCATTTAATTTTATATTTAGCCACTTTTTATCAATCCTAAGAAGATGATGGGGTTGATTTTTTTTTTTAATCTATTGTACAAAATTAAAGATACTTAAGAGGAAGAAAATTTAAAATATTGGCATTTAAATCTCATCAAACTATTTCAATTAGAAAGTAGCCTACACTATATTAAAGACCATTAAATTTTATATATTTATTTATTGATATAGCGAGATTAATCAAAATCGTTAGAGCCATTGTTGAGAAAATCGAAAAAAAGTATAAAGTGGCTCTTCTGGTTCGCTAATTTTTTTTTTTTTAATTGCTGTAAGATCTGAAACATATATGTCTTTAGATTTCCTATGTTGAATATTTAATGAAATTCACTAATTTTAGCAGTTGGTTAAGCCTCCTTACGGTTCGTTCTCCCAGAGTGTTTAAGGTGAGTACCCGAAATTTAGGGGAAAACCTTAGGACTTAGCATTTTCACCTCATCTAGAACAATACGAAAGTTTTGGCATTTCTAATGCCCTAAACATCCATATCTGGTAAAAAGGTTTTTATAGGTAACTCATGTCTGTTAAGTGTTGTATTTTTCGTTTTAAGACCCTTTGTACTTTTTCTAAGTCCCTTAAGTCCAAATGACCAAGTCCCGCAAAAAGGTCTATGTGGAAAAAACTTCAAAAACTATAATTTAAAAATGAACTTTCATATTTTAGAAACTTATATGCCTCGGATGTAACATCAACTTTTTCTACAAAATCAGAAAAGCCACTTCATGCGATGTATCGTGCAAGATTTTGATGAAACTCGATAAATCAGTAAAACATTTAATGAAGTTTAATATGATGTAGGTTTCATTCTGATTGAAATAGTCTGACAAGGCTTAAATGGTGATACCTTTAGCCAGATTTTTATTAATTCTCTACTCAAATGGTCGAAATGAATTATCTTTATTAGATATATTCTTGTCTATTTGCATTGTACTTAACTGCTATGAACTTCAGTTACGTAACGTTGTTTTCTTGAATATGTTGCATTAAGGCCGATAAAGCAGGCTTTGATTCCTCCACAAAATGATTAATTCTAAAATAACATAAAAAACACTAAATATATGTTAGCTACTTGCATTAAATAAATCTGGATACCAAGCGCACACACTTCCCTGCCAGGGAGTGTCCTATTATTATCCTTCAACTCCCACCGTTTAATTTGTCCTTTTTTCCTTTCTATTTTTTTTTCTTTCTTTTTTTTAGTCCCTGTTCCGTATCGCGCTCTATTCATCACTATTTATTCCCGCTATTGTGGCGTTCCGTTAATTCTTCACGTTTGTTAAGGCGTTTTATTCTATTTTCCTTATTACGTAACCATTTAGCCATAACATAGGAATTTTGTTATTTTTATATTTTTGAACTTGAGTTATATTTAAAAAGTCAGTTGTACGCTTAACATAGAACTTGCACTTACAACGGTTTTAAAAATCAATTTTCGTACTTTCAAATGAAGTTAAGAGTCGAAAAAACTCGATATACATCGAGTTTCGATGGAATATTCGTTTTACATTAAATAATATTTATTCGTTCATTTATGGGGGTCACCTGTGGCTTGCAAAAATCCATCTATGCCCAGTGTAGCGTGTTGAAAGCGTATAGGTGGCCGGCCCTTGGACTTGTGATGCCGTCCTTCGAAAGGGACTTAATAAGGTGGTCCAGATACTGTGTGATGTGTACTCGTTAAAGATCCGTTTCCTAATAAAACCTGGATCGGCAAAGTTAACACTTCCACTGCAGCAGCGTTAAATGAATATAAAGAAACAAACAAACATAGCCTTAACATCGGTTGTTTTAATTGATTTGTATTTTATTTTTGTGTGTGTGAGTTAATCTATAAAATCAATTGCATGTGCAACACATGACTTTAACTTACCTCCGTTTTTAAAATCAATTTAAGAACTTTAAAATATATTAGAATTATCTTTTACTAAAAACTTTAAAGAATTAAGTTGAACTTCGATGGAAGAGTGTGTGATTCCATAAAATTACTCTAATAATAGAAATCTTTATCTAGTTTTATCCATTAACTTGTATAAAGTTTATATGTAATATAACATTTTTTCCTAAACTCTTGAACATCTCAGGAACTTACGCTTCTGAAATAAAACTTCAATTTTATACCTTTGTCATCTACACATTTACTAGTTGTATTTTGAAGTACAGTTGTAAATTTCAATAAATGATGTTATCAAAAAAAAAAAAAATGTATACAACTTTTTCTAGGTAGACCACAGACATACTCATAGACCTGTTTGCGGCACGTGGTTATTTGGACTTAGGATCGTATAACTTGTATTTCCGTTGAAAACTTGATCTCAAAAATGTTAACGGTCGCAGTATTTTCTCATAATCTATGTTTCATATATAATTAAGCAAAAGTATAAAAGTTGTTCTACAATACAGTGAAATGTCAACTAGTCTTAGGTTCAGTATAGACTAAGTTGGTGTTTAGCTAAGGAAGGTGGTGTTTAGGCCTTGTTTTTTCTTTCATTTTTGGGGTACCAACTGTACAGAAGCTAGGTGAGCTTACCTATCTATACCTCTACTGATCAATTGTGCAGCTGAATTTAAAAATAGTTCTATATCCATTTTAAGAAATTTCATCATATTCCTTTTTGATTAAAAGTAGTATCTACAAATGAAGTCATTGAAACTCATTGGAAGATAATAATAATTTAAACATCCTCCTGACAAAGACATGCCAATGATAACAAATGCAAAGGATGTGATGTGCGATTTAAGGAAACGTCTTTAATATTCAGCCAAGAGCGGTAGCAATGACATAATATTTAATGGAGATAAGTCCTCGGCAATCGGCTCACGTATCTTTGTTTATTTAAATATTTTAAAAACGGAATTATGAATAAATTTAAGCGAACGCTTTTGCGAAGATGGCACCACCTTTGTTGGTTTATTCATATGGGTTCTTAAGAAGTGCTTTCATATCTGCTTAAGATTATTATATAATGTATGTTGCTTTTTTTTTTTTTTATATATATAAGGAGTGGGATGATCTAGTGGATTAGACACTAGACTACTAATCTCGAGTTTGAAACCGTGAAAGGATAATTATATATGTTTATTTAATACATTCCCGATAGAACTTTTTACTCACCTCTCTCGGGTATGTGAGACTCGTCAGCTAACTGGTGTCAATTCATAAAAATAGGCAAAGGAAGTGATTGTCTTGCCCTGTAGGGGATGGGGTGATGGAGTGGGTCAACGCGTGTTGCCTGATGACCAAAAACATTACATAAAAAAATCTGGTGTGGGCAACACACGACTTTCACTTACTCAGATAAAAATACGTGAAACTATTAAGGAATTAATTTTAATAGAATTTATATAGAAACATGTGTTTCATTAAAAAATGTATTTTATTATTATCTAAAATAATCAGTTTTTATGTTCATTTCATCAGTCTCTATTAAATTTTAAAAGCTTGTGTATGAGATAATATTTTTTCTAAAAGCTTTAGCTTTCCAACGGTATATCATACATGTGCTCTTATGTTCAAAAACGAAAAAATGCTTTAAAAAAATATTTTTTCTGTTTTCTCCTTTAGTTGGATATCGAATTTATTCAATTTATATATTTACCTGTTTTTCATCAGCGTTAACAAGATAATATATTTATTTTTATTTAATCTACAAAATTATTGGTACTTTAGGGAAAGAAAATTTAAAATATCGGCATTTAAGCCCTGTCAGACCATTTTAATCAGAACAAAACCTACATGATATTAAAGCCCATTACATTTTACATCGATATAGCGAGTTTAATCAAAATCGTCGGAACCGTTTTCGAGAAAATCACAAAAGGTGCAAAATGCATGGTAAAAAGTGCCTCTTCTGGTAAGCTCATTTTAATGAAAAAAGTTTTTTCACGTCGCGTATAGTTGTCTTAAATATGAAATTTCAGCTTCACAGGACTTATGGTTTCCGCCCGGAAGTTACCACACACACCCCCACCCCCCCCCCACACACACACACACACACGCACACATACACTGACAGACCTTTTTGCGGGAGTTGGATATTTAGACTCAGGGGACCCTAAAACGTGTATTTCCGTTGAAAACTGGAATTCGAAAATTTTCACGATCGCAATACTTCCCCTTACTATATATAGTAAGTGAAAGTAATAACTACGGGTGCGTGTCCGGTACCAAGGCGGTACCTTTAAACTCTGGCATAAATCTCCTGCCTTCCCTCCCTGATCCTCGAAAACGCCGTATAGCATAAAAGGCGAAATGGAAACAAAATTTGATTTTACTTTATAACTAATGTTCAAGAATCGCTATATGGAATCATAAGGAGCCCGGTTGTCATACACTTGGCTGTTACTGCACAGCCAAGTGTATGTCAAACCGAAAAAACAACCCCTATTTCAGCATGTTCATCGTGTCTTACTCAGACAGTCCCCTACTTACCATACTCTACTCCATCTTTCAAGCAGACTGTGTGTCTTCCTCTTCTTCAATCATCCTTCCAATCCATAATCTGATATAAGATTCTATCCTCACTGATCATTCTTTAATTCGTCGCCCCGTTTTCAATCTAAAACTCTATTTCATCAGCAAGATTTTCCCTTGATCTTGGGGTAATGTCTCCGATCCATTTCACAACCGGTCATCAATTTTATTTTAGTTTCTAACAATGCCTTGTTGATTATTAGTTTTTGTCAGATACTATAACTCTGTAGTTCGGAAAGTATTCCCATGACGTTTTTGCCATTTGAGATGTTTCAATTTCCGTATTTTTTCTGACACTACCTTAAGGACTTCAAAACTACAAAATACCATCAAAATTATATTTTTTTATTTTTGTAAACTCACTAAAAGTTTATTACAGAGTCGATATTTTTTTTACGTTGTGACCTTGCACGGTCGTTGGCCTAAAAGCAGTACAAATCTTAATACAATGGTAAAATTATTTTTGTTTTATTTTTAATTGATAATAATATTTTCATTTATTTGTCAAGACATTATTTTTATCTACATTAAATTATATCTGAATTTTTTTTTTATTATGTTAATATTTTATGTTTATTTAAGGACATTCCATTTATTGTCACCGCTACGAAGAGTGGTACAATACAAACAAGTTGGTCTTTTGTTCTGTCCAAGCAGACAATAGTAGGGCTTTTGTTCCGCTATCTGTCGGCTTTTCGTATCTTTTCGCTAAATATATCTCAGTAATTAAACAGTCCGCTGCTTCTCCGATTGTCCTGTGTCCTTTTCTTTTCCTTCTAGAATTAAATATAACATGGCAGTACATTTTATTTGGTTTAATGACCTTTTATAAAAGAAATAAAAATAAAATATGTATGATTTCCTCTTGAATCTTTTGACGTTAACCAATTTATGTCTTATCATGAATATAGAAGATCGCAACAATATTTAATCCCAAAAATGTGAAGTGTATTTATTAACAAAATTTTAAAAAAGAATTTGTTTTTTGTAAAAGCATGCCTTCAAGAATGTTATAATTAAGATTATTTCATATATAAATAAATTTAAAATATTTAGTCTGCAAAGTGAGATGGCTGATTCTTTAGCTACATGTTTAATAAACGGGATATCGAAAGCAAGGAATATTTAAGTAACAAAATTATTTATTTATTTTTTAAATTAATAAAATTATGGGAATGGAAAAAGGAAGGAGAATTTTAAGAATTATGATTAGGAGAATTAGTATTAGGAGACTTATGACTACTGGAATTATAGAGAAGACCTAAAACAGCCTTTGCGATGTTAAGTACCCGTTAAAGATACTTATTATTCTAATTAAAACTAGGTAGGCAAAGCATAAGGCTTCCATTGTAATAATGACCTTTTAGCCACAGTGGCATAAAGTGACGTTAAAAACTGAAAGTGGGATTGGTGACCTTCTGCGTTTTATCTTTACAGATCATAATTGGCCGTTATAAATACAAATGTGTTATTTTTAAATGATATTTACTTTTACAACGATTAGTCGCGCATTGTTTAATTATGCCACCAAATATGACCCTGAAAAACGATATTTTCAAACACTATATATATATATATATATTGTGTGTGTGTGTGTGTGTGTGTGTGTGTGTGTGTGTGTGTGTGTGTGTGTGTGTGTGGGTGTGTCTGTGTTTTCTACTGTTCTTAGGTTTCAGTCAATCAATAAACAATTTTATTTATGCAACGTTTGGAGAATTTATTCTTCTCATATTCATGCCTTAACAGTGGAAAAACAAAAACCAGAACATTTTTTATATACAATAATTAATAAATTATGTTATTGTTAGAGTGACTGCAAAGAAACATATTCATGTTACTTAAATTTAATAAACAAGCAAGTAGTAACAAATCGTCTGATTAATAAATAATAATAAATAAAATAAAACAAATAAACAAAAGGAGAAACTCCGGACAATGCCTTAGCTTCTTTGCTTTAGTGTTTTTTTTAAAAGTTAATAATATACGCATATGTTTATGTAAGACACTATTTTATCTCAAATTGTAAGTAAATTTCTAATAATATCTTTATATCTTTAATGTAAATTCTAATTAAAATATCTATCTAACTACTGTATGTCCATTTATTGTTCATTATATTCTTTTCGGTCTGTCTAACAAGAACATCATCATACAATTATTATTGTATAAAAATATTAATTTTATGTTTTTCCACTGTTAAGGCATGATTATGAAAACAATAAATTCTTGAAACGTTGCATAAATAAAAATGGTTTATTTATTGACTGAAACATTATACCAGTAGATATATGATCAAAATGCACGATAGTTCTGTGAAGAAACTACCCCTTGGTAGCACTCTAATGTCTAATTTATTGTCTTTGCCATCTTCTTTTAAGGCGCCTCGGTGGACTGTCAGGAATAGAAAGGAGGAGAGGTCGAGGGTAAGCGGTTTGAGTAAGCAGGGAGTTTAGAATTAATAGAGGTATATATATATATATATATATATATATATATATATATATATATATATATTTTATATATATATATATATTGGGCCAAGTCTTCAACTAGTAGGATATGTAGGTCTTTATGGATGATTGTATTAGTAAAAAAGTAAGGACCATTGAGGATTTTTCGAAGGATTTTGGACTGCAAGGACCATCCAAATGCGAGAGGACTTTGTTGTTTTTTTAGACCCCCATAGCTCAATGCCGTGGTTCCAAACAAGCCTGATAACAGTTATATAAATGAATTTTCTGTAGTAAATAGAACGTTTTGATTGTTTGACGAGTAAGTGTAGTAGTAATCAGTATCTACGAGCAGTTTCCTGTCGTTTTAGTCTTGTATGAGGATTCCATGTTAGGTGTTTTATGAATTAAATAGGTTTGAACCTGCGACCTTTCGCATTGAAGGTTGTTATGCTAGCCACTACACCACAGGTGTAATTGGCACTATCAGATTGCTCTGTATTTATGATATTCACAAGTCTAGCCGTTATACAAAATAATTAATAATTAAAACATTATATCGAGGCTGATAGAGAGCGTTGTATAATAGATTAGACCGTAGAGCACTAATGGGGAGGCAGACAGCTCCCTGGCGCGATCTATATTGAAAACCATTTAGCCCATTAGCTGTAAATGTTTTCCGATATCATTCCTCCAATGAGAGGGCTCCTATTTCTCAAGATTTATTATTGAGCTATTATTGTGGCGGAGCTGCCTGCTGCGGGTTCGAGTTCTTGCAGGAGAGGAAATGTGGTCCATTACATCCTCTGGCTAAGTAACATCTTTCACCATACCGCCAGAGTATTAGCAAACATTTCATCAGAGACAAAAGGTTCAGGCAGAACCGAGATATTGAGTTTAATAGGAGATATATCTAAGTATAATGCTAAACTGGGACTCTGGCCAATTTCTCAGTTATTAATCACAACTATTCCTAAAGCTCTTAAGAACCCAATATCCGATCTTTCGATCCGAAATCCTGATATCTATATTCTCCATAAAGCATGGTTTATAAGACCCGCTTCGCACGAGCAACTTGAGTTGGTGTTGATTCCAGATTGACGTGACAAAAAGTTGCTGTTGTTACATTGATACCGCGCACAGGCAGCTTAATAGATGACACACCTCCCGGTTCGCCATGGATTTTGTTGT
This sequence comes from Piezodorus guildinii, assembly GCA_023052935.1. Taxonomy (NCBI): domain Eukaryota; kingdom Metazoa; phylum Arthropoda; class Insecta; order Hemiptera; family Pentatomidae; genus Piezodorus; species Piezodorus guildinii. The sequence goes on along the minus strand of CM041294.1, from coordinate 79,754,849 downwards.
TGTAGCATGTGTGTGTGGTATCGCACATATACGAAAAAAAAATCGAAAGTGATTGATTTATCCGAAGACCTTTTAAGGTTCAATTTATCAGTTGTTTGAGGGATTCAGAAAGTGCCCTATAAAATTATTCAATTTATTCTGAATAAGCATAAGGTTTTGACAATTTGTTGAAATTACTGAGGCAGCATCTGTCAAAGGACATAATAACAGAATTAATATTTTAACAAAATAGCGTCCAGTAGTTGACCAAGAACTAACTGACTTGAAAACTGAAGTATCGGGCAGAAAGTTTATAGAAGTTCTTGTATATTTCTTGGAAATTATCGGAGTTTTACTCACTGGCGGAATATGACTTCTCTTTTTTTTTTTGCTTCAACTAAAAATCACCCATGTGCGTGGTTCCAAGTAAACCGATGTATTTTGGCAACAAAACAGTCGCTAGGGAATAGATGGTCGTGGGGAAATGGTGATATTTAAACAGTTAGCACTTTCTGTAAAATTTGTGTCTTGGAGAAATATAGCTGACTTATAAGAACTTCGCGGTAATGATTAGAGAACATATAGTGGAAATTTGTATCTTGTGGCTTTCTCGAACTCATTACAAAAGAAGAAATAATAAGAATGGTTATTATTATTCTACCTTATATGTGAAATAAAATATTACACAACACCACTGAAACTTGCTTATCTCTCTCTCTCTCTCTCTCTCTCTCTCTCTCTCTCTCTCTCTCTCTCTCTCTCTCTCTCTCTCTCTGTATATATATATATATGTGTATAATGATTGTGCCATTTTAGTATCCGCGAATTTATTCTTAACCACAAGACAGATTTTAATACGGTTTTCACCTTCATTTAGAGCATTCTTTCCTGAAGGTTTATAACTAAAATGCATTGTAATTTAGCTTTATTTTTAAACGGGAAAAATAAAGTTTCTCTAACCGTCATCGAAAAATTACTCCTGAACTATATGTAGTTACATAGACGTATAATATACTGTTAGGAAGCGCAAGAATTTAGAAAAGTTAATTTGCAACAAAAGGAATCGTACATGTTAATATAATGTTGTAAGCCCATAAACTTATGAACATATGTTATTGGGAAAGAGAGAGTTCATTATAGTCAAAATATTGAAAGTGTCGTACCGGATGGTAACTATGTTGTTAACATAAATGGTATGTTGTTATAAATCTATAAACTAACATTGTTATTAATTATTTCAAATTTAATAATATTTAATGAAAACAGATGTTACATGACGGTAAACTAAATAGGAATACATACCTAGCAATAAAGTTTTTTTTTATATGGGATGATTATATTTTTCATTTGTGCTTTATTTTTAATTAACAAACAACTAAACTTAACCATTTTGGATTTATGCCTTTATTCCTGCTGATGTTTCACCATAATAATAATGAATAGGCGTCGTAACATATTTCCTTGCTAATAGCACTTTTCGTTTCGATGAACTAAAACCTCCAAAGCGATCAATTCTAAATCGGTTCCACAGAGATTTTTTAAATATAAATCTAAGTCCATCTCTAATCTCTAAATATAAGCCTATCATACATCTCTGACCTCCTACTATTCAAATCCTCGATTCATTCCCGCAACACTCGTGCTCGGCCTTCTAATTTGTATATTCCGCCCCATCGAACCGCAGCTTTCGACAGATCTTTCATTATCCGATCCTCTTCCGTATGGAACTCTATACCTTCTCATATCCGTAACTCTTATACCCTTCCAACCTTTAAATTCTGTCTATTCAATTACTTCCTACCCATTCGATTTCCCAGGAATCTCGACAATAACCAATTTTAAATGAAAATGTTCAAACAAAAAAAAAATCATAGAAGTGTTAACATAAATTTTTTTTTTTGTTTTTTTAATTAGATAGGTATTGTATATAATTATTTTTTGATCAATACTCTGTACAGGAACAAAAGGTTAATCGTATATTTTATTTTTTTTAACTATCATCCAAATTAGTTTTATGTAAATATATATATTATTTTATTTATTTTTTCTCTCACTCACTATAATGAGAAGTCGATATATTATATACATCAGTTTGGTTTTATATGTTATCTTTGTCTTCTGTATTTATTTTTTACTTCATCACTGTATTTTTTTTCCCTTCCATAATTACTCTAAGGCATCTAAGACTTTATTTACTTTTATATGTATTATCCTGAAGGGACTTGTCCCAGAATAAATAAATAAATAATAATTATTATTATTATTATTAAATGACACCTGATTCAATTTTGGTCGGGTCTACTAGTATGGTATAAATTACTTTATTTGTTTCAATAATTTGGTGGTTCTATGTACGTATGCTCTTTTTTGAGATAGTACTACTTCTAATTAAACATTAATAAAATTGTTATCTAGCTTATAATCTTTTCTTATGATTCTAGTTAATCTATCTATCAATTGTTATATGAATATGTTGATCTCGTATTATGTTGAAATTTATTTTTTGATATAAATAACGACCATCACCAAATCTGTTATGTACTTATTCAAATGGTATTTTCTTATTTTTATTAAATTTTCCTTTTTTAAATTCTTATGACTGTAAGAATTCGATATTTACGTTTTCAATAATATCTGCCTACTGAGAGATGGTATATTTATTTTGACTGTATAACTGTACAGTTGAAATTATTCATTCAGCCTTAGAGGTATTTCTGTTATTCTTATCCTAAAGATATTTTTCGACGAATTAACTTTCCTCCCGTTCCTTGTCGACGTCATGAATCATTTATCGAGGCAATGAAAAATTTCCTCACTCAACTCCGGCCCATTATTGTTTTAATAATTTATTTCACGGCAGTTTGAAGAGAAAGTCAGCTTCATTCTTAGTCTTCATATTATTTTTCTTCTTTAAATAAATTAAATCCGAAATGTCATGAACTCCGCTCAAGTAGAGAGAATATCAGATCCTTCAACCATTTTGTGAAACTAAGAACTGTGGCAGATATATATCGTTCAATTTTCATTAATTTTGCTGCTCGACATTTTTGATTTTCGTGTTTTTGGACAAGCTATTCTCTATCCTTTAGTGAATATAAAACCGTACATAAAAAAAATTTCGGGACAATACTTCAAGTTCTACAGCCGTTTTAAGCCAGCTTCACGGACGAAAACATGTGATGGAAAAATCTTTCTAATTCTTTTTAATTTTTTGGATATCAAATCAAAACAAAAATTAACAATAAGATAAGGATGTGCTTTGTATTTTTTTGTCCTCACAACCTATTGCCTAAATAGTGAAGAAAGTTGTTAAAAAATTCTCGAAAATGCATAAAAAACAAGATTTTGCATGAGATAAATGTACATAAAGGAAAAGAGACTCACTTTTAATTATTTTTTATTATATAGCTTAGTCTTAGCCGTACTTGCTGTAAAAAGTTTCGTTTATGAATTTGTTTAAAAATTCTTGAATTGATATAAATGATGGATGTAAGTGGTAGACGGGCCCGTGGCGGAGTGGCTAGCGCGCTAGTCTCTCATGTTACAGATTCTGAGTTCGAATCCCAGTCCCGGCGGGGCTTTTATAAGGATGTAAAAAAATGTGGATTCACTCACAACCTCTCCCCCGGGTATGTGAGACCCGTCAGCCAAAAGGTGGCCACTCACAAAATCAGTCGTAGGGAGTGATGACCATACACTAAAAATTGCATCGTGAAACGTGAGTGTAAACTCGCAGGAGTTTACACCGCGAAGCCCAGGGCCTACACGGCATGTCGCGCCACTAGGATAAAAAATAAAGTGGAAGTCGTGTGTTGCGCGCACCAGAAAAGTATCTCCAGACTTCAATATCTAATATAATTTTCTGTCTAATCAGCATTTTGCAAAAACATGCGGTTATGTTCAATTTCGGAATATTTTTTTTTTAATGAGTGATGAAGATTCCATGACAACGACTATATAAAATATATAAGAGTATGGTGAAGAGTATATATAATTATATCCATCCAAGTAACAGAGTTATGGAACTCTTGTAATTTATTTTTTTTAATTAAATTGTAATTTTTATAGTTTATACTCATTGTGGCGCAACCCATAAAAAGGAGCGTCATTAAAACATTTTTATTTTGCCTAGCTAATAGTTCATTCACGATAAATTTTTAATTATAATATCATGGTCTAAGGTTTATTATATTCGTGAAAAAAAGCGTTATTTTTAGTACATTATTTCAAACATCTATTACAGCCGTCTTGTTTTAATTTTTTTTTTTTTATATGGTTTAACTTAATCAAAACAAGAATTATTTATTCCAAAATCCATTTTAATTTAAATTTTAAAAAACCTGCAAATCATTACACAATAAATAGTTAATGATTTATAAATAACTGTAGTAGAGTATAGCTGCTAATCTTTTCGATTTCAATTTTTTTGTTTTATTTTTTTCTCTTTTTTATAATTACTCACGGTTTATTTGTTTAAAAAAAAACACTAGTCAATTTTGTCTCTATCTTCGAAAATAACGGAGTTACAATCGTATATATGGTACAGGAAAGATTTCAATTTTTACTTTTTTTTATTTTATTTTTCTTATTTAATTTACCGCGCGCGCTTTACTGATTCTGAAACTCTCTAAATGTTTTTCTATATCTTACAATATAACTGAGATTTGGGCGTATTTATGTGTAAAATATAAATTTTTGAATTTTCTTTTTCTTGTTTATAATAATTCGCTTTTTTTTTAGTTAAAAAACACTAATACATTTTTCTATATCATCAAAAATAAATAAGTTATTAAATTACATCACTTTTAATTGGCCGCCATTTTATAAATAACCAGCTGAAATCAACTTCTATGTGTTTGGATCATTGTTGCAGGCCCATTGTATTTTTGTGGCGAATTTAAATGAAAATGGTCCAGTTGTTTCGGAGAAATACCACGGACGGCTTACCGCGGACGGATTAAAAACGTTTTTTTTTAAATTCGTTTTTCGGGTTCTGCATATCTTGAAACGTAAGCCCTCAAATTTTATTTGGGAGGGGGATATATTTATTTTCAATTTGGTCGATCACCAAAGTTCATTATTAAAAATATTTAACTAAAAGTTGTGCGAAGTGTTGAAAACGCGCGCTGAAAGAATTTACTTTAAACGGTCGTTCTATAAATAGGAATTCAAGCTTTTAAGTTTGACCTTTCCTGCTATAAATACACTTTCTCATTCCCCTGTTACATACAGGAAAAAAAGTATTCACAGTAATTGTGTGGAGAGTGACAGAATAGATTTCTTTCTATTTACATTTTTTTTTTTTTTTTTTTTTTTTTGGGGGGTAGATCATTTAGCTTTAAACTACAGAACATTAGATGGCTGTTGGGTCAGGAATTAGGTTTAATTGTACACTAAAGCTACCTAACCAACCTATCCGTCAGGATCTGGATGAACAGTTCCCTGGACATGGCGTGCTACAAAATAAATTAACCCAGGAGCCTAAACGGGTTCCAGCAATACGGTTTAGCTTTTTATTTATTTATTTTTTTTTTTCGTCTTCGGAATAGTTAAGATCCAGACTTACCTGGGTTTTGAACCAAAGACCGCCCCAGGCTCCTGACTTAAGAGTTGCTCATAGACTCATTAATTCGACAACATTCTGGGTAAATACCTCTCTCCTCTTTTTATTTATGCTTGTTTTTTATAAATTTGTAGCTGAGTTTTACTTACGTTGCATTTCAAATAGAAACATTTATATTGAATTGTATCTAATGCCTTTGTTATATTATTTCATTTTAATTTGTAATATAGGGGAGCGGCGTGGTCTAGTGGATAGAGCGCTAGTCTGCTGTGCTCTGGGTCCCGAATCCCGGCTATGGCAGAATATTATTTATTCTGTTAATTCAGTCGGGGGGGCGACCCTACGGTATGGAGACCCTCCTGGGGCAGACCCAGCCTCTTTAAATTGGGTACCCAAAATAATTGGGGGAAAACCTGGCGGCTGAGCGCGATCTCGGCTAAATCACCTCATTGCACTGCCGTTAGCCTAGAAACAGTACGAATATCTATATGTACTGAGCCCAAGACCCTTCATGGGCTGTAGTGGTACAGGTTTTTTTTTAATTTATAATATATCCGCACACAAGACTGAAACAACAAGAAGCTGCTCGCCGCTTTCGGTTTCTTCAACACTTACTGGACAGACGCTCTAACCTTCCACTTAACTAAAAAAAGCTCCTCTATATGACCATCAAAAGGTCTATATGGACTTACGTAGTCGAGTTCTGGGGCTCCACTAAACCATCAAATTCCTCTCGTATTCAATCCTTACAATCCAAAATCTTTTGAGTAATCCTAAATGCTCCTTACTTTGTCATTAATAAATTCATCTATAAAGACCTTAATGTTCCATATTCTTCCATAATTTCTGACTTCGCCCGAACCAGGTACCATTTCTTTCATGACAAACTCGAATCCCACTCTAACCCACTAGTCTCAATCGTCGCTTCCTCTACAATCCCTGATAATCCTCCGAGGCGTCTGCCTGATATTCTGCCATAGCCGGAATTCGAACCCAGGACCCGGAGCACAGCAGACTAGCGCTCTATCCACTAGACCACGCCGCTCCCTATTAATTTATTAAACAAAAAAGAAAATAGTGTCGTTTTAAAAGTCTGAATTTTTCAATTTCGAAGATGACAAACGATCTTCGTTTTAGCTCTAATGCACGTTATTAAGTTTATGTTCATTTAGGATGATTATTATGTTTTACTTTTTACGCATGTTGAATAGATAAAATAAATATATAAAATGCTTAGGATCTTCACCCCAAGTTAGTCGTTCGTGGAAACCTTATACAATGGCCAATGAACTATAAAGTTGGTAAAACTATTTTTAAATTCAATAGAGGGTTTTAAAAATAATGGATAAATTGAAGTACGACTATTTAAAAAAAAATTTAATTCAATTTAAAATTTTTAAATAGTGAGTGAAATCAGACGACACTGCTCGATAAGCAGTGAAACATTGTATGTGGAATAATTATGCATGATTTTATATATATTTATATATATATATTATATTCGTGAGATGTCATTCCTATTTCTCCCACGTAGACCCACCACTGATTTTGCCATCATCCAAACACATACCATAAAACGTTTTAGAAATATTTCTAATTTATATTTTTTGAGTTTCTATTTTATTAGTTAATTATTTTTCCTACATTTGTTAAGATAACGCCAAAAGGATTCCTACCATATAGCATATTTGTATAAAATATTTTCTCACATATTACCAGCCCCTTTGATATTACACGAGCTAAAAGCTCGGCGAAAAGAAAACAAACGAAGCAGAAATAGAGGGTTTTTTTTTTTCATTTAGTACAGGCTATTAGCACACTACAACAGTTTTTACTCGGCATCCTTTGCATTCTTCACCACTTTGCTTTTAAATGCCTACATAATCTGAAGGTATTTTTAGTAAATCCGAGAATAATTAATATGTACACGTATGTTTGATAATAAATAAAAATGTATAATTTGTACTATGTTAATTACAATTATTTTTTTTTATTATTTTATTATATTGGGTTGTAAAATAACTTCGTAGAGTTCTTCAATATTTCAATTAAATCCCCACTGTTTTTATAAAATATGTAAGCATGATTAAGTTCTAAAAAAGGATTAGTTAAGGTGCTTTTATGCATCAATTATGTATTAGTTCGGCTGCTGATTTTCATACACCAGCAGCCGAACTAATACCTAAAAAAATTTTTTTTTAAATCTAATTTTCCTATATAGTGAGGAAAGGGATGACACTTCTGTATTCGGTTATGAGGTCGTATCCTCTACAAAGTTGGCACCCGAAAATTAAGGGTACCTGATGGTTGAGTGCGTTCTTAGTTAAATCGTTTCTCAACACTGCCGTAAATAATAGTTTACAACTCTGTAGAGCTCTGGTATTAATATAAATAATAATTAGACTCTATTCTTTTCCCGAAATCTGAACTTACAGTTGACAACAAATTATTAATCTACAAGACAATACTGAAGCCCATCTGGACCTACGGACTTGAACTGTGGGGGACAGCTAAACGTACTAACATCAAACGCATTCAATCCTTTCAATCCAAAGTCCTCCGTACAATAGTAAATGCTCCTTATTATATCTCCAACTATACCTTGCATCACGACCTTAATGTTCCATTTATTTCAGACCTAACTCCATCCAAATTTTTCAAATTACAGCAGAACCTATTTCATCATCCTAATCCTCTAGCTCAATCCCATCCAGCTCCACTCATCCATACAACCCACCTAGAAGGTTGAAACGGCAGTGGCCCCGCGACCTTTTGTAAATATATTGGAGTTCTAGCACTGGCTAGATTCTCCACTCAATGTGATGTATGTATGAGTGTGTGTATGTGTATATATGTATAAGTGAATTCTGATTATTCATTATTGTGTATATATTTTATTGTAATTTTACGCCGTGTAAATATTGTATAAATGTAGTATGTATGATATCTTTCAGCACTACTATTAATGTCCAAATTGGGACAGATTGTAAATATACTCAATAAAAATTGTTGTTGAAAAAAAAAATTTCTTTTCCCGGATATCCCAAACAACATATTTCCATATTTTAATTCCCATTTATTGGATTGTAAAATAAGTTCGTGGTGTTTTTCAATATTTAAATTTTATCCTTAAAGTGATTATAAAGTAATGTTTGCTTGGTCAATGATGTTTACGGATTTCTAAAAAAGAATTAGCTAAGGTGCTTTTTATGCACCGATATTTCTTATCTTTAAGTAGTATTTTGTTTGCTCCAAGTGGAAGAGAAAAAAAAAAGTTAATTTTCGTCATTTAATGCATTTTTATTTCCGATAGGAAAAATTCGCAGTGTATATGAAGAAATGCCTTAGAAGAAAGCACCGTCCGTAAGTGGTTTGACCAAAACCGCTGAAAGATGGTAGGCAACATATAATAATAGATTGAAATAGGTCATGGAAATAGGGGTGGTATTTTGCTTGTCCAAAATGGAAGAGCATTTAATGATTTTATATTTCCGAACAGGAAAATCTGCTGCACAGACAGTTAACAAAATTTGCCGTGTGCATAGCGGTCAAGCCTTAGGGGAAAGCACCGTCGTTCAGAACGGGAATTTGTGACTTAGAAGACGCAAAGCGCTCGGGTCGTCCTTCAGCTATTGATGATGACCAAATTCCAAAACTTACTTGAAAGTTGGCAACATGTAATCGTTTAAAATGGGTCATATATAATTGATTAAAAATATTTACAAGAATCTGAAGTTTTTATTGAAATCACCAGTTAAAAAACGCTATGCACTTATTTTACAACTCAGTACACAGATTCTGTAGTTATAAAAACAATAAATATTAGGGGTACTTAGATGCTGAAAAAGGTAGAAAAAAATTACTAAGAAAAAAAAAAAAATTAGAACCAACCGTTCTGGAAATTAAGAACCATTTTTAAAAATCAATCCTTGCTCTATGTGCTTTGTTATGATTAACTATGACCCTCTTGTGTGCAAACTCACAGGGCTCTTTTCTATTGAATCTTAGGATGCTTTTACAAAATATAGTTCAGTATATTATGCGCGCGTATTTTTGCTTCAAAGGACAAGGACACAGACTTGTTATATATATGTATATATGTGTGCGTGCTGTTGTTAATTATTTATTATAAAGTAACTAGACTATAAGCATTTTATATTTTTTTTTTGGGTTCCAGAATAAAGAGTTTTTACTTTCACTTACTATATATAGTAAGGGAAAGTATTGCGATCGTGAAAATTTTCGAATTTCAGTTTTCAACGGAAATACACATTTTAGGGTCCCCTGAGTCCAAATAACCAAGTCCCGCAAAAGGTTGTGTGTGTGGTAACTCCCTGGGCGGAAACAGTAAGTCCTATGGAACTGAAATTTCATATTTAAGGCAAATATACGCCCGAGACGTTACAAAACCTTTTTCATCAAAATGAGCTTACCAGAAGAGCCACTTTATACCATGCATTTCGCCCCTTTCTTCGATTTTCTCGAAAACGGTTACGACGATTTTGATTAAACTCGCTATATCGATCTAAAATTTAATAGGCTTAAACGGCATGTAGGTTTCATTCTGATCTATTTTTAAAACGAAGGTAAGTGAAAGTCGTGTGTTGCCCGTACCAGATTTTTTCATTTAATTTTCAATTATTTACCTAAACATAACATGTATTAAGTGTAGTGAGCCTAAGAACAGCCATGGACCATGTAGATATTAATACATACATACACACACACAATATATATATATATATAATATATATATATATATATATATATATATATATATATGTTATTTTAACTTTCCCGTGTAGACACACATTGAATAGACCAAAAACGACTTTTGACGTTAGAGGGATTTTAGACCGGCCTGAGAGGGAAAAAAATCCGATGCCTACCCAAGCAAGAAAGCATTGTCCACAGCAGGGTTTTGACCTTAACCCCAAATAGACCTGCCCCAAACCCTCAAACCCACATTCTTAGTATTATGGACCCTTCATAACATTATTTATATAATATTCCCTCCATTGATTAAAATAATTTGAATGCTTTTAATCTTTATAATTGTAATTAATTTTTTAAACATATTTATTGATAATTCAACTGTATTATATACAACAAGTAAATGTGATGGACGTAGTAAACATGTTATGAAATACATATAGAGACGCTATCCATTGGCAGCACTCTAAAAATATTCTAAACTAGAAGGTCTCGAGGCCATATTCTTTTCAGACGCCTCGGAGGATTATGAGGGATCGAATAGGATGATAGGATAGAAACTGGTGGATTAGAGTGGAAATTAAATTTTACATGGAATGATTGATACCTGGTTCGTGCTAATTCAGTATCATATGGAATATTAAGGTATTTATGAACGAGCTTATTCGTGACAAAATAAGGAGCGTTATGGATTTTAATTTATATCGAAGGAATTTATATTTTAAGGATTGGATACGAGATGAATTCGATAGTTTAGTAGAGCCCCATAGCTCTACTCTGTAACTCCATATCGGTTATATGATAGTCTTATAAATAAGTCTTTTGTAATTAAGTGGATGGTTGGAGTGTTTGTCCAGTAAGTGTTGAAGTAGTCGAAAATGTCGGGCAGTTTCTTGTTTCAGTCTTGTATGGGGATTCTGAGTTAGACGTTTGTCAAGGTGGAGTCCTAGATCTGTATCGAATCTGTTCAACAGGGGCTAGTGGTGTGTCATTAAAGGATACTGTAGGGCATCAAGTAATTGGTTTAAGACGAAGGGTAGAGGTTATTTGGTGAATTCAATTTTCGTTCTATATATTTTTTTTCACTCTCTTATATATTAAATATATAGTTAGGGAAAGTATTCAAGTTTTCAAAGGAAATACACGAGTACACTGAGTCAAAATAATCTAGTTGCTCAAAAAGGTCTGTGTGTCCTTTTGTGTGTGTAGTAAGTCTAGAACGAAAACTAAAATTCGTACGAAATTAAAATTTCATATTCAATACATTTATAAATCCAAGATGGTACAGCAACATTTTCATCAAAATCGGTCCCCCAGAACAGCCTCTTTATACCATGCATTTTGCACTTTTTTACGAATTTCTCAAAAACAACTCTAACGATTCTAATTAAATTCGCTGTATCCATGTAAAATTTAAGGGGGTTTTATATCGTATATGTTTCATTCTGATTGAAATAGTCTGAGAGAATTATCTACCTTTTAATTTTATAGCATCGAATTAAATTACCACATCGTGTTAGCCTTGATAAAAAATGAGTAAATATTAAAGCTGAACAAATTCGATATTAAACTAAAGGAGGAAAGGGCAAAAATGTTTTTTTAATATAATAACATATATATAGATGAATAATATACCGTTGCAGAACTCATGATTTTAGAAAAAATATCTTACACATAAAATCGTAAAAGTTAACGGATACTGATGAAAACCCGATATATCCAACTTATTGTTGTAGATAATAATATAAGAAATTATCTAATAAAACACATGTTTCATTAGAAACCAATTAAATTAATTAATCGACCTTTTTTTCATATAAAAAAAATCATTTAATTCATTCCTATTTTAATTAAACAATTCTTTAATTGATTTTTAAAACAACGGCGAGTAAAAGATTTTAAATTTGGTCTAAACTCGCTTCAGATTTTTTAAATTTATTTATTTATTTTACTATTATTAAATAAATACAGCTCGTAAATGTGTAGTAAGCAAATACATGGCTTGTGAAAGAACTGCTCATTGACAGTAACTAACTTTAGACCTCCATTTTGCTTGAGAGAGTTGTCAGTGAAGACCGGATTTCCATGCTTTTACACTTTTACTCCATGCTATTTCTATTTGTATTTGTGTGTCAGCTTCAAACATTTCGAATTCCGATATTTGATTGATCCGATTCATTAACTAGGGATAATATATTTTACGTTTTTTCTATTCTGGGACTAAATGTCAGGCTTTTTTTTTTTTTTTTAAATTTTTATTGCATTATTGCACTTTTGAGTCATGTTTGACTGCTAAATTTAATATCACAATTGATCGAACCAAATTTTCTTTAATAAAAATACATAGAGGTACTAATAAATTTTTCTTGAGGATGTATAGCCGACTGTTAAATTTATCGTAAGTAGAAATAATCAGGAACCTAGTAGAGATGTGTTTCATTGTCTGAAACATTCTATATAGTAAGAATCGGTCATAATTACTGCGAGATTTTTGAGGTGCGATCAGGTTTGAAACAGGGTGACTCCCTTTCACCTGTTTTATTTAATATAGCTTTAGAATATGTCATAGAAAAAGTGACGTACACCGAGAAAGGTCCGAAGAGAGATAAGTCCATTAGGGACTTTAGAAGGTGCAACAACGCGGAATTGCGAAGCTTGTACCATGTGATTATAATTGAGTTGATAGCATCGCGGAGACTCAAATGGGCGAGTAAAGTTGTTGAATATTAGACGAGTCTCTGCAGGCGGAGTTTGGTGGTATCAGCATCGAATCTTTGGGTTCAGTAAGACTATTATTATTATTATTATTATTATTATTATTATAAAAAATCATGAGTCAGTCGTTTTTTGTTAGTAAGTTAATGCTCGAGATGGCTCACTAATGGTACATTTATATATATTTTTTTAACCTTTATATTTAAATCTAAAGTTTTATTTCATACTTATCATCGTCATGTTCTTTATTATATTATTATTATTATTTGTACCTATAATATTTATGTATGTATGTATGTATATTTTTTGTTTTGTTTTATATTTTATCATTGGAACTAAATTCATAATTTTTCATTATCATATCGATATGTACTTCTTTTGTCGTCGTCCTGATGCTCACAACTTGGGACCGAAACTACGGCAAAATTAAAATATTCAAAAGGCGACCAAATCCCGTTTTTTCTACCTATAATAATTATTTATAATTTTATTTTATAATTTTTATCTTATTAAATCTAGAATTATATTATTGTTTAAAAAAAGAAAGAAATGAATGGATATATTTGGAAATCAGTATTTTTCTGTATGAAAACACATCCCTCTAAGACAAGGCGTTTTATTGTTTTTACTCATTTAACGTCTCTTTTATTCATTTCATGTCACTTTCAAAGTTGCCACTAAGTTGTATATCATTTTTGGACTTGTAACTTTTGCTACATGTATTATAAACTTTTCTTTTTGTTCTATTAGACATATGTACTCTAGGGCCGAAGGTCCCTTTTGAGGAGACACACCCAGCCACATCGTGTAACGGCCTGACTCTTCAATGAGTTTCATGTAAAAAAAAAAAAAAAAACCCTGGTTGGGCATGACTAAACCCTTCCTTGTACAAACAGCCATCAAGAAACAGTACTCCCTTACAACTTCTCAACCTTTCATGTCCTCAGTCCTCTTTAATAATTCATTGTACATTAGAAAAATGTTGAAGATAACATTCTAAAAGTAAATACACCATAGCAAATATTTACGCAATGGTTTGATTTGTTTTATAAATATAAAATAACTTATTTATATAAATACGCTTACAACTCAGTTATTTTTTAAGATAGAGACAAATTGTATTGAGATTTAGGATTAGGCCACCGCTACGAATAAAAAAAAAAGTGAACTCTCCCTTAATATACGATTGTTCCTCCGTTATTTTCGAAAATAGAGAAACATTTGTATAGAGTTTTAGAATCAGTACACCGCTAATAAATATTAAACAAGAAATTTCTACTATATGATAATAATAATAATAAATTCTTTATTTATTCTGGGACAAGTCCCTTCGGTATATTTCAGAAAAATAAAATTACAGCTTCAGTGTCTTAGAGTACAAAAAAAAAAAAAAAAAAAAAAAACTACAGATACAGCAAGAAAATAAATAATAGTAATAAATTCATAGGTGGCTTCTTATATTAATTAAGAAAAACAAATTAGAAAAGAATAAAAAAAAATAAAAATATGTTCAGGCATACAGTGCAAAATAAATTTAAAATGCTTTTGAAAATGTGTGAAATAACATTCATTAATCTGTAAATACAGTACAAAATAAAGTATGATAAGTGATATATACGCCCTTAACTCAGTTATTCTGAAAGATAATTTTAAAAAATACCACATTTAGTTGTTATTGCTGTTCGAAAGAAAATTAAATTGACTACAAAACGAAAAAAGTAAAATTAATAAAAAAACCTATACCACTAGGCCTTGATCACGCTCAGGCGCCAGGTTTTTCCCAATTTTTTGGGTATCTACTTTGTAGAGACTGGCTCTGAGCTTGAAGGATCTCCATACCCTAGGGTCGCCCCCTCCCACAGCAAAACGAAAAAATAATCATTAAAACCGCTTTTTAAAATAGCTGAGATAAATCGTTTTGAAATTAACACTGGTGATTGACCATTTTTCTTTAGATTATTTATTGCTTTTCATATTAGTTAATTGCCTTTAAACAGTTATACTCTTATATAGTTAGTTGGAAATAATAAACCATTGTGTAATAATTTGCAGAGTTTTTTTCCTATATAACGTTTCGACTTATCTTGAAACTTTAAATTACAACTTTTGGGAGAGTGTTTTTTTTTCTTGGTCCATGACAAAGGACTTGAATGGCATTTTATCTAAAGATAACATAATAATAGTTCACTACTCCTAGAAAAAATGCTTCTCAATGAAAGCTAGCTTCTGTCTTTAAAACAAGCAAGAATATATTAACATGTTTATTTGCTTGGTTTAAATACATTATATTAAATTTTACATCGATATAGCGAGTTTAATTAAAATCGTCAGAACCGTTTTTGAGATAATCCTTGTCAGGATACAAAATGCATGGTATAAAGTGGTATCTTCGGTTTTGCCAATTTAGATGAAAAAGTTACTGTGTATAGTTCGAGTGTATAGTTGTCTTAAATATGCACACAGACCTACCTGTTCGTAAGACTCGGTTATTTAGACTCCGGAGACCATAAAACATGTTTTGCCGTTGAAAACTGGTATTCGAAAATTTTCACTATTTCAATACTTTTCCTTATCATATATTTCATATATATATATAGGTAAGTAAAAGTAATAATTAATTAATAATGGAATGGGAAAAAGTGTAACAAAAAAAAATAAATGTAACTATAGGATAAAAAATTATAAACAGATATCTGAAGTATTTTCAAGAGTGGCATTTAAAAATGATTCCCTCATACAAGACTGAAACGTCAAGAAACTGCCAAATCTTACACTGAAGTACAAAAGGCTCATCTACATGACCTTACAATAAAAAATCTTTCAAACATTCCTCAATGCTCCTTATTTTGTCACAAATAAAATCATCCATCAAGCCATTAATGTTCCATATGTTGCTAACTTGGCGCGAACCAGGTACCACTCATTTCATGTCAAACTCCATTCACACTCTAACCCACTAGTTTCAATCATTCTACAAACCCTGTTCAATCCTCTACAATCCCTGATAATCCTCGGAGGCGTCTGAGAAGAAGATGACCCTTCTAGTTTAGAATATTGTTTGGAGATCCTCCAAAGGGTAGTATCCCTACATGTGAATCATGACAGTTTATCTTGTATCGCATTTACTAATTGTATTTTATTATACAGTTGTAAATATCAATAATTAACATACAAACAAAAATTTATTGTTCATTAAAAAAAAGTCTGAATTTTTTATTCTCGAAGGTGACGAACGATCTTTTTTTAGCTCTGAAGCACATTATTACGTTTATTTTCAATTATTATATTTGTTTTTCGGAGCCGTTAAATTAAGAAAAGAAGAGTCAGAAAGAAAGGACGGTTGTTGATTTCTTCTCTCGTCTCAATTTGGAAGACAATGCAAGAAGGGCTCCTACGGACATTAGCCTGGACAAAGACAGACAAAATTACCTTCCTAACACTCAAGTCCTGGAACAGTGCAACGTCTTCACGGGGCAACTTTCAATTCCTCAGTTCCTCTCCACCGCTCCTCCGGAATACTAAAGAACAATAACGGTCTAATGTTTCTCCTACGGCTCCAAACGAGCCCAGAAATATTATACAACTTTAATAATATACCGGATTTTTTTATTCAAAACGGAGAATGAGATAACTTAAGTAACGATAAAAAAAAATCTAGTTCGTACAGCACACGAATTGCACTTCTTCGTTTTTTTAAAACCAATTTAATAACTTTTAAATAAAGTTAGAGTTAAAAAATTGTTAAAGAAGGAGTTTTGATAAATTAAATGTGTTTTAGATTAAATCATCTAATAATAGAAATTATTATCTACAACAATTAGTTTTATCCACTATTCATCAATCTCATTCATGTATTCATGCATCTATATTACTTGTTTGCTACCCTCTACACCACAGGTGACCCAACTATATTTCCATCCTAATGCTCAGAAATTTTCTCCTCCCTTTGTTTGTAAAATTATTACATTTTGTATATTTACCGGTCTTTATTTTCGCTTACCTATATATGAAATATGTAGTAAGGGGATGTATTTCGGTCGTGAAAAAAGTTTTAGAAAATGAGTAAAAATTACCAAGTCCCGCAAAAAGGCCTGTGTGGTAAATTTAACTCTAAAATGATAAATTGTATAACAATATAATTTTAAATTTTAGGAAATTATATGCCTGAAGAGTTATAGAAACTTTTTCATTAAGATCGGACAACCAAAACAGCCATTTTATATGATGTATTCTGCACCTTTTTAGGATTTTCTCAAAAACTGCTCAAACGATTTGGTTAAACTCGTTTATATCGATGTAAAATTGATTGGGCTTCAGCATAATATAAATTTGATTCTGATTGAAATAGTCTGACAAGGCTCAAATCCCGATTTTTTAAATTTTCTACCTCTGAATTATCTTTAATTTTGTAGATTCCAAAAAAATGACCTATATTATCTTGTTGGGAAAACGGGTAAATATAAGTTAAACGAATGCGATATCCAACTAAAGGAGAAAAAAGCAAAAACATTTTTTTTTTATTCAATTGTTGTGTTTTTGAACCGTAATATATTTGTATAATATATCGACGGAAGGCTAATGATAACAGAAAAAATATCTTATACACAAACTTGTAAAAGTTAATGGAGAATGATGAAAGGCCGATAAAAGGAACTATTGTTTTAGTAAATTATATAATAGTTGATTTTATAAAACACATGTTTCTATCAAAAATTAATTTAATTAATTCTTTGTTTGTTTCTTTATGTAACGTCACTTTATGCAACTGTGGCTAATCGGACGATGCTGTTGCGTATAGTAGATCTTTTATGAATGCTAACTGAATGAAATATCTATTTTTTTTTTTTTTTTTTTAATATGCGTTTGCCTTATTCTTCACTTTACATTACATTTTACAACTTTGTGCATAACATAATATTGTTTATAATTTTTTTAGCTTTCACGCGTTATACTACTCTTCCATTACTCTTTATTACTCTTTTGCATGTTCAAAAAATTTGGTGCGGGCAACAAACGACTTTCACTTACATCCTTTTTTAGAATCGATTAAAGAATTTTCAAATACAGTAAGCCTAAATAAAATGAGTGAAACCATTAAAGAATTAATTAAATTGAATTTCTATAGAAACATGTGTTTATTAAATAATCTATTATATTTTTATCTAAAATAATCAGTTAGTTTTATCGGCTTTTCATCTTTATTAACCTTTACAAGCTCTTGTGTATTAGATAATATTATTATCTAAAATCTTTAGCTTTCCAACGTTATATCATACATGTGTATTACTGCTCTTATGTTCAAAAACAAAAAAATTGCATTAGAATTTTGTTTTGCAGTTTTCTCCTTTAGTTGGATATCGAATTCGTTCAATGTATGTATTTACTTTTTTTTTTATCAATGCTTATAAGATGATATGGTTATTTTTATAGAATCTACAAAATTAAAGGTACTTTAGATAAAGAATATTTAAAATATCGGCATTTAAGCCCTTCTAGAATATTTTAATCAGAATAAAACCTACATGATATTAAAGCCGATTGAATTTTACATCGATATAACGAGTTTAATCAAAATCGTCTCAACCGTTTTTGAGAAAATCATAAGAAGGTGTAATATGCATGGTATAAAGTGGCTCTTCTGGTTAGGCGATTTTGATGAAAAAGTTTTTGAAAAACCTCGGTGGTATAGTTATCCTAAATATGAAATTTCAGTTTCACAGGGCTTTTCGTTTCCGCCTGGGAGTTACCCCACACACACAAACACACACACTAGGTTTTGGACTCAGGGGACCCTAAAACGTTTATTTCTGTTGAAAACGCGAATTCGAACATTTCACGATCGCAATACTTTCCCTTACTATATATAGTTAGTGAAAGTAAAACACAAAAACTGCATAAAAAATATTTTTCATCTTTTCTCCTCTAGTTAGTTATCAAATTCTTTCAAATTTAACTGTTCTTCATCAATTCTAACAAGGTGATATGCTTAATTAATTCAAATTTACAAAATTAAAGGTATTTCAGAGAAATAAAATTTAAAATATCAACATTAAGTGCTGTCAAGAATATTTCAATAAGAATGAAACCTACAAAATATTTAAGACTCTAAAATTTTACATCGGAATAGCGAGTTTTGTTGGAATCGGTATAGCCATTTTCAAGAAAATCTTAAAAAAGGTTCAAATTGCATGCATGATTCGTCAATTTTGGTGAAAAATACTCAGGAAAACGTCTCAGGCATATAAAGTTAAAAAATATGAAACATCAATGTTATACAACTGGTCGTTGGCCATATGCTGCTTATGCTATATATTTTGTAGTACCTCAGGTATCTTCATGTGTTATAAATGATACTAATTTTATCGTAAACGACACATTCGAAGTTTTGTCACATTCATTTTAAATTATGTTGAGCTGTCGGTGTAAATATAGTATGACTTAATTTTATTATTATTTTATGCTAAGTTATCTTATGCGTTATTGATTATTATTATAGATATATACGCACCAAGGTACTAATTCGATTAAGACCGACATGGAAAGAAGCTGTCAGAGGAGATGAAGAAGTGGAAGGCCGGCCTGCAGGGGAGGGGACCTTTGTGGTGGCCAGGCCCTTAAAATAGAATAGCCCGGGTTTTGTTAACTGTTTTTTGCCCTTCCACGGCCTCCTTAATATTCAACCCCTCCACCAGGTCCCGATAAGCCCTCAGTCCCTATGATGCCCTTGTCAACCCTACCTCTTTTGGATAACATAACAGCTTTATTAAGAATTAGCGAGGGGGTCCTATCCCCTTTGTCTGGGTACGTATCAAAGGGTGCGTGTTTTGATTCAGGCTCTGCGTTTACACGCAACCGCACGATAATAATGTCGAGAGATCCTTTAACAAACTTCACATTCTTTTTAATTACAAGCTTTTAATATATTTGATTACGCAAAGGCAGCTGAATTTATTTAAAAGTAATTAAATAAAACACTATAACATTTGTTGGGGGGAGGGGAGAGGGAAGGAAGGGTGTCTAATCTTTTACGTGGCCTCCGGTTATATTTCGATTACCGTTATTGTTAAAAATCAATCAAAATATGTTTCAATAAAATTAAATATTTTTTCCGGGTCTTATATGGGCCTTGATAACGGGATCTATTGTACGGGCACTTCCATCCTAAACTGCAAATAAGAAACCCTCCTTTTAGTATTCCTCGATATTCCTTCGAAAACCCACTGCGGCTTAAACCTTCCTTTGTGCGATTTCCTCCTCTAGAAAACTGATACATTGATTTCTATCACGTCTCCAAAATCGCCTATAACGGATGGATGTTTTTGTAAATCAAACGCACATGCCTTTCTCAATAAGTTGTTTAAATACAGTGCAATGTCCTAACCCCGACTCCTCCTTGCAGTATTTGATGGAAGTTCTTTCTTTTGACCTAGAAGGTTCTTTCTTATTATTTTAGTGAAGGGGTTCTTTACACCCTCACTTCTAGCACATCCAGTGTGATGTTGCTCCTCTAGCTCGCGAAGTTGTGTTGTGACCATTACGGTAGGCTAATTATTTCGGAACGGATCCAGTCTCCTGCAGTAAGACACTTCAGTCTTCTTTAGTCTGGAATTTTGTACAGATTTGCTCTTAATTTCTAAACTAAACGCGTATGAACCGAAAAAAAAAATCATAAAACATAACGTGGGTTTTCATTCATCAATAATAATCATGGTCTTGCTTTTAGTAAAATTTTCATTGTAATGAGTTACCGATGTATAACGGAAACTTTGAAACAAAATAGACTTTTTTTATTTTAGGCGTGACGTCGGGCCAGCGTGGTCGTCTTTAAGATCTCCTTACGCTGTGCTTGCTTGGTAATTCACGAATTCACTGACTCAAGGATTTGTTTCTTGATATCTATTTATTTATAGCCAAATAGATGAATTTATGATTTAAACTAGAGAAACAAATTGGTAATTAGTATTTTGCTATAATAGGTAATCTATTATAGGGGAAAAGGTAAAGCTGGTAAGGTAATAACAATCACGCTATTTTTACATCAACTCTTCCAACAGTAAAAAAAAATAAATAAAAAAATAAAATATATGTTTTCTTCTTGATACACATAATCAAAAAACTTGACAAAACTATAAATAATGATTGTAGAAAGAATTTCTGAGGAATTTAGAATATAAAACATAAAATGAAATAGGTGGCGTGAACAACGAGGTAACTTGAACGCTTTAGATAACTTGAATGCAACGGAAACACGTTACGGCAATGACGCATTTATATAGCATCCACTATATATTTACTCTGTATGTTCATTATAATAATCATATTATTAAGAAAAAATTTATCCTCAACCGCTCGGTTTTTTGCGCTGTTTTCCGGTAACCATTTTGTGCTCCAGAAAGGTTTCTCTAATAATGCCAATTTTTTAAATTTTTTTCATCTAAAATAACTTTTATTTTCTAGGTTCCTAAAAATTAACCATATTATTTTATTAGCTTTGAGAAAAACTGCCAAATATACAATTTGAACGAATACGATATCCAAGTGGAGGTAAAAAGAAGAACAATATTTTTTTTAGGTAATTTCCTTCCAACCCAGAATATAAGAATAGTCATATAGATGTATAATATGCCGTTGGAACGCTAAAGCTTTTAGAAAAACTGTTACCTTTTATACAAAGTTGTGGAAGGTACTGTAAAGTGACGAATGGGGCATAAACCTCTTTGAGTGTTGTACATAACAATTTAATTTAATCTAAAACATATCATTCCAACGAAACTAAATATAGTTAAAAAAATTTACTCTCACTTAACTATATTTTAATATTTTAACTCTTAACTTTATTTAATAGTTCTGAA
The DNA here is from genome assembly GCA_023052935.1 of Piezodorus guildinii. Lineage (NCBI taxonomy): Eukaryota > Metazoa > Arthropoda > Insecta > Hemiptera > Pentatomidae > Piezodorus > Piezodorus guildinii. The sequence goes on along the minus strand of CM041294.1, from coordinate 79,733,027 downwards.
ATTAATATTAAAAACCCAGGTTAGTGAAACCCGTGTATTGTTGCCAGCCCCAGATTTTTTTTATGCTTTGTTAAATCGGACGAAAAACGCTTCAAGTATGAACCTTGTAAAAACCTATGTTCACAATATTCAACTTTTTACGATCCTTATATTCAGTTATACGTGCATAAAGTAAACTCTCATATATAACTAATTGGAAATAATTTATATGCATTTTGTTTGTTGTTATTTTTAGTGTTAATATTGTATACAGCTATGATTGTTTGTATGATGTTTATTTATTTGCCAACTTTTTATTTATCTCAATTATAGGTTGTTGTTTTGTTTTTTTATTTATTATTATTTTATTGTACATATATGGATTTATTTATTTTCTATTTTATGTAATTTGACTATTATTATCATTTTTAGTATATATAGTATGAATGTGGTCTCATATCAATATTATTATTGTTCATTTTGTAACAAATTGTAATATATCTCAATTAAAAAAAAAAAAAAAATTAGTGTTTACTTGAAATTTTGAATAAATTACAAGAAAGCGATGAGAAACAAGAGACTAATTGTTACCAGGAAGGTGTATTTCCTTGGAATATTAAACATTTGTTTAAGCGCGATGTTTCCATGAATCGAAAGGCTGTTACTTTTACTGCTCAATAAAATCTTTTAACGATTTCGTTGACGACAGTGTGATCAATGAGGCATTTATTCCGTTAATTGACGGTTGTAAATTATCGAAAGGGATAGAAAATGAAAAGAAATGAGTGAAAGCAGCAGTTGTTTTTAATGTTCTACGAACGTTTCAAACCTTTTTTTTTTCGATATGTTCTAAGTGCGGAATTAAACAGATAAAGATCTTTAAAAAAGTTTCTGATCCAGAAGTCCTAAAATAATGTATAATTGTTTTATATTTATAATTTAATTATTTATAATATAACTATAACTATATATGTGTGAATTTCATACAACTATATCTGTGTGAATTTTATACGAACATTAAATGGTTAGTTGAAGTATTAATTAGGAGTATCTATCTAAAGCAACAAAACAATTAATTTTTAAGAAACGGAACCACACTTTGGGTTTGTCTCTCAAGTGTGGCGGAAGGGAGGGCAGTATTGGTTTGTGCGCCTTTTCGGAAGGAAAACTTGAATAGAGGGAGTGGGAAGAGTTCTACCCTTGATGATGGTAGTCTGTAAGCGTTTGTGGAAGAAAATACCAGAAGGAATGCTCAGTACTTGCAGCAATACTCGTATTAAACAAATTGACCGTCGAGGCGATCGGGAAGGTGGGCGATTCTTTCCTCTATCTCTTTGATTTACATATTGAGATTAAAAAAAATTAACTTAATCTAAATGAAACTTCTTTATTTCAGCCGAGGAACGTAAGGTTCTTAAATTAGTAATAAGTATTGGGTTGTAAAATAATTTCGTAATGTTTTTACTTTCACTTACTATATATAGTAAGGGTAAGTATTGCGATCGTGATCATTTTCGAATCCAGTTTTCAACGGAAATACACGTTTTAGGGTCCCCTGAGTCCAAATAACCTAGTCCAGCAAAAAAGGTCTGTGTGTGTCTGTGGTAACTCCTGGGCGGAAACCAAAAGCCCCATGAAACTGAAATTCCATATTTAAGTCAACTATACGCCCGAGATTTTACAAAAACTTTATTATCAAAATGGGACTAACCAGAAGAGCCACTTTATACCATGCATATTGCACCTTTTTATGATTTTATAAATCGTTTTAATACTTCTTAATGATCCTAAATAAAAGTGATCTGAGTTTGCACATCTCAGGTGGTCAACGTAACGTTTGGAGTTGAAAAACCTCAAATTTTTCTATTATGTTTTCACCTCTAACTCGAAAAAGGAGCTTCCTACAGAAAATATCTTTCTTTCCAAACTGAAAGAAAGTAAAATTTTCTAAAAGTTACATCAGTTATTGGATTTCGTTCAATGATATTGCCGCAATGCTCGTCAGAAATAGACAATTTTTTCTTTTTTGTTGAAAAAACCCAATTTGGTCATTAAGAGACAGCTGTAACTTTAAAAAAAACTATTCAAATCGAAAAATATCATAGAATGAAAGTTATAGAGCATCAAACTTCAAGTCCATAAGCCTCTCTGAATTTACAAATATGGTCGTAAGATTCTTCAAAAAATTAGTTTTTATCGATTTTTTCTTTACGACACGTGTTCAAGGTCTTGCGAGGATTTGCTTGATAAGTCTTATTTAAATTATTCTTCAATGACTGATGCCGTATTTTTACTGGCTATTCTCAGTAACTGAAGTTAAGAAAATTCAAGGTTTTTGGCTCCAAAAAGTTAGGCTCACCACCTGCGATGGTGCAAACTCAGATTACTTTTATTTAGGACCATTTAGAGGTATTAATAGTAGTGTACAGGTTTTTTTTGTTTTTTTTAGAGGTATTAAAACGATTTTCTGCCTTTGTCTGAAGTAAACATGATTTTATAAACACAGAGAGGATTAAATTGAAATACTGAAGAACACTACGAACTTATTTTACAGCCAAATATATATGCAGGATCGGTTTTGAAGATTGTTAAGACAAAGCAGGCTGAAGAACGGCCACGAGGCAGAAAGGGTACCCGACAACCCGGACGGCCGTAGAAGGAAGGAAGCTCGACGGCATTCTAGCGCAAGGGTGTGGGCTACAAGAACCTGAAGGCTTCCTCCTTTTAGCGAGGATAACGGAGGATACATTTTTTAAGGTGGATTAAGTAAAATTCCAAGTCTCTAGGTCGACAGCTATTCCAGGACTATCGTGCCAGGTTTCAGAGCTGAATATCTTCGTCCATCTCTTTATATGGATCTTTCATTTTCATTTTCCAAACACAGATTAGAAACTGAATTGAACTATTAAAACCACAGAAAGCTCAATAAAAATGGATAAGGTAAAATGTGTGCATTTTAAAATACTTTTCGGCAGATTCCGAACGAATCCTTATTTAGTATATATTATAGATTAAGGTAATTTTTAAATTTGAAATTAGCCATCTGCTTATGCAATAAGCATATAAGCTAAATAATAGAAATATAAATTAATACAGACACAAACAAAACAAATATTATGAAGATTAACTATTGCATTGAATGATAGATCGTTTTCCTGGAGGTTTGTCTTACCATATAGACGTGCAATAAGGCTGGGTTTGGGAAAATTTTTCCTCAAAGTGATTGAAATAAAATAAATTTCTAATACCTTATTAAAAAAAGTATTTCGAATAACTGCAAAACTATTCATCTCTAGGAAAAAAGGACTCATTTAAAAGAAAATTAAATTTCTAACCGCTTTTATTAGCAAAAAATACTAATTTTTTTATTTATTTTTTTTTGAACAATTATTAATAATTAATTAATTTGTAATCGACAAAAAAAAAAGAAATAAATAAAAGAAATTACCATCCCATCTTAAAATCTGGATTTAAATTTAAATTTTGAATAAAATTAATTTTTAACTAAATTTTAAATTTAATGTAAACTCAAATCTAATATAATGGGTTTCAGTTACAGCTAGTACCCAATAAATCATTGCAAGATTTGACTTCGAAGCCCTCAAAAATTCTTTTAACATTTTCCATGTCACTTTTGGGATTATTCTAAATACTTTCAGATACCGTCCATAGTATGAGCCCTAGTTTATCTTCTGGATTGTAACACTGGAGCTATGACTGTATCTTAGTGGAGTCTCGTTCGCTATTATTATTATTATTACTGTACAAACGTGGGTACCTGAAGGCTCAGGTGCTTATGAGAGGCAGAGGACGGTAAAACTTAATATTACACCAGACGGGAGATGTGTTGAGCCCTAACCGTGCAGCCCTAATTTGGTTGAGGATTTAATTTTCAACAGTTTATGACCTGGCTGGGGATGATATATGTTCCGCTCTCCCATAACCCTACCGCCTCTAAAGTGCTTCTCGCTTGGTTGTAAAAAAATATATATAATATTTTACGTACTTAATATTAGGTATTTGTATTTATTATCATTGTTATATAATGAGAAAGAGAGAAGAACCATGCCTTTTTTTTTCTTTTCTTTTTCTAAATCCTCCATTTATTTAACAAGTAAATACATAAAATATACATAATGTCACGGTGTTAGTAGTCGCAATCTTCCAAAAAGCTCGACTGATTTTTATGTATATTTTGTTGAAATACCTATAACCTCAAATTTTTTGTCTCCTTCTCTCACATTTTTTTATGAATAATATCCAAAAAATTTAACTGTAACGCATGCAAGTTTTTTTTTTCTCAATATTTATTGGTATTTAGAACTGTATTGTACAACACATCTAGTAAATAGGCTAAAAGACAATATGCATGAACAAAGTAAGGCTTATTCAATGTGCAGATATCGGATCTGTTCAAAAGGGACAAGAGGAGTATTATTGAAGGAGGCAGTAGGGCAGGATGTCATAGGTTTACGACAAAAGGTAAAGGTAATTTGGTTGGATTTGTTGGCATTTATTTTAATTCTTCAGTTCTGAAACCATACTTGAAGGTCTCGGATGTGGGATTGGAGAGTTTGAAAGGCAATAGTTGGATCAGTATTGACTGATAACGCACATGTGTCATCTGCACAGGGGGAAAGGAAAGTGTTAGGATGGGACGTGATATCAGCTGTATAAACTGTGTAAAGAATGGGTCCTTGGATTCTCCCTTGAGGAACACCAGATAAATGACTAAAAATGGATAAATAGGAATTATTATGATTTACTTTGAAGGATCTGCCAGTGAGGTAGTACTGGATGATCAGGAATTATGTTGGGGTAAGGGGGGGAGGGAGGAGGGAGGAATTTACGGAGTTTGTAAAGCAATCCCGGGTGCCAGTCTAAGTAAATTTAAATCAACAAAAAATATTCGCGACCAAAGCCGCAGGTTTCAGATAGACGCTGTATAATTTCAATAATAATAAAATCATCGTTGATTTTTTTTTACCTCTATACAGTCCTATGGTTTATGCTAATCTAAACCCACCTGATTTTTATCGATCAGTTAGAAGATCTGATCGCCCACGGATAGTTTAGCATAGAAAACTATTAATTAAAAAATCACTAAATAATGATTAGCTAAAGCTGATATTTCCGACCGGCTTAGCCTGACTCACTACTAATTATTGAGGCTTTCAAGTCCCCCTCGCTACGTGATACACGCGAATTATTGTTAGTTGTTGCCTGCTGTAGGACTGGATAAAGTTTCTCGCTTAATTACATTCACCAAGGCTCCCACTATACTCCCCGATATTCCTCAAAAGCCCCGCCAAATATTAAACTGTTAATTTCAACTTTATCAACTCAAGCTAAACGAAAGGGTTACGTAATCACGAAACGAAGTCAAATAATATGTTTGTGGCTTCCTTTCGAATTTTTAATTAGTTTAAAGCGAGGTAACTGTCTACTCTATTTAAAATTCTGAGCTTGTACTTTAGATGTTATAGTTCTTGTCAGCGAATCACACACCTCTGTCATTATTATTAATTTCTATATTATTTTATTTCTTGAATTATAATATTTTATTTTCTATTGAAGATGTATGGTTGACTGTTGAAATTATCATTAGTAGAAATAATCATGAGTTAGTTGCGTAAAAAATATTTTTATTTATCGTCGTTTCTGCTCAAATATGTGAGCCATCATCAATGAGCCATGTCAAGCATAAAATTACGTTAGTAACGGATGCTTCACACGGTCGCTCACAGGTAGCGCTAGCGGCGGCTTCTTGGGTCATCGCGTGGTATTTCCCTTAGTCGGAGTATCTCTGCCTTTGTATCTCTAATGTGGTCTATCTTTATTTCTCACCCTTTATATACCTTCTCTTCTTGTTCCTCCCATCCTCCTCATAGGATGTGTGCACCTATGAGAAATCCTATCCGCTGCTGTTGCGCTTCTACCTCTCGGAGCATTCCTTTCTTACCAGTCCCCTCTACTATTTGGTAGTTGCGGGCTCGGCCCCTACCTGGCAGAGTAATCTCATACCTGGTACTGCGCTACGTGTTTATACCACGGCGGGTTCCATCTGCCATCTTACTCTCTTCCTAGAATGAACACGCATTGTCGAGACCTTCAGGGCCCTATTCCCCCGTTATCAATAACGATCCCCCGTAAAGGTTTGCTCACTGATGTCCTCACATGTTTGTGATATAAATTGATTACATTTTATTTTTTAAATAATATCTATTATAGTAATTATTAAGTATGTAAAACTTGAAAGACGTTGCTTCCTTTAGAAGAGGAATAGTTAATGCCTTGAAGGAGGCAAGAGTGACCCAATTGGCTAAGTGCTTTCCCAGCTCTCTTCGTAGCAACTTGCAAGGCATCTTTTTATTAAATATTCACATGTGTCGCGATTCCATTCTAAGGTAGTATGTCTAAGGGCAGGCAGGGGTTGAGATTGTGCCGTGTGAAAGGGGGGAGCAGTTTTAAAGTATGAACCGTTTACTTTTTTTTCTCTTCTCTTCATATTTCTTCATTCGCATCTATTCATTTAACTTTACTTTTTGAAACTGTGAAGAATCTGACGATGCTACAGTGGGAGTCATAAATTTTGCCTGTTCAGGTTTAATCATAACAGGGATTTTTAATGAGTACCTGACATCGCAAAGGATCAGGGTATAACAAAGAGTTTTTCATTCTAAAAAAACAATCTCACTGATGTCCTCACATGTTTGAGCCGAAACATTGGCAAAATTAAAATATTTTTCACAGGACTGGCTCCCGTTTATTTCAACCTATGATGTATTATTTTATATAAACTTCATTGCAATGTCTTTATTTTGTCGTGATTTACTTTACCTGAGTCCTTTAAATGAATTTCGTAGGTTCTTAAAATTATTTTTGTAATTTATTTGTCTTCTTATGAGCACGCCTAGTAACAGGGAGGAAGAAGTTGTAGTTCTGCTTCTTGTGTCCGATACGTCCGAGTAGTGTGGTGTGTATTCTATAATCGAACCGATTAGCCTCAGTAGCATAAGTGACATTAAATGAGTAAGCAAACAATTTCTTCTATCGTGAGAGTACTATCAGCACTTAAAACATATGATACAATAAAACCTCGACTCATTAAAAGATAAACATTGATTAAGCGTAGAAGTTAGACAATGATTAATCCCCCAGACGGCAATTTTCTTCAAGCGCTTTCAAACCTCATTAGCGACTAGAATCGACATAAGAAAAGATCTGGACCAGATGCTCACACTACCAAGGACGTCTCAACAGATTTAATGTTTGTAAGTCGCCAAACAGCAGTATATGAAATCATCTTTTAGGCGCCATTTATATGTATGCTCTGTATATTATATATTAGTATTTAATATACTCTGAAGGTAAGCTAGAACATTTACTGTAGTTACATATATTTGTCATGCTCGTTTATTCTTTTAATGTCACTTTTTTGGCTTATCGGATGATGCTACAGTGGGAGTCCTAAATTTACTCTATCCAGGTTTAATCAGGATGTTTAACAAGTATCTGACTTCGCACAGACTCGGGACCAACATTTTAAGTCCTCTCCTTTGGACGTGATAAACAAGGATTTTTCCTTCCTTTAAAATGCTGAGTTTAAACCTGCAATCTTGGTCATTCAAGGCTGCTATATTGGCCACTACTCTAAAGGTGACCTCGTCCGGTTGGACTTATGATAGTCTTGTAGATGAGTCAAGTAGTATTGAGCATATATGTCAAGAAAGTGTTAAAATAACCAAAACAGCGAGGACTATTAGAAATTTAAGTTTGTCATGAAATATATTTTGTGTATTTATGTTTATGTCATATTATATATTAATATGTTGAAGTCCATGAGGAGGGTCATATTTCTGTCCTACCATTCTATCCTATAAGAATTCGGAGTATTGATTGAAAAGTTTAAATTGTTTTTTGTAAAACGTAAATACAAGAGCCCTATGTACTAGAAGTTGTTTTTTAAGGAATCACTGAGTCAATAAAACTGAGAGGAAAAATTTTTATTTAAGAAGGGGCGAATCCAGAGGTAGTTTTTTTTAGGGTTGGAAGAGATTAATTTCCTTATCACTAAAACAACGGGCTTTTTCAAAGGTTACAGTTTCATTTATTCTGTATTATTCTGCTATGAACTAAATATACCTAAACCTCCTTTCTATAATCTGAAGATTACTGATATAAATTGATTACATTTTATTTTTTAAATAATATCTATTATAGTAATTATTAAGTATGTAAAACTTGAAAGACGTTGCTTCCTTAGAAGAGGAATAGTTAATGCCTTGAAGGAGGCAAGAGTGACCCAATTGGCTAAGTGCTTTCCCAGCTCTCTTCGTAGCAACTTGCAAGGCATCTTTTTATTAAATATTCACATGTGTCGCGATTCCATTCTAAGGTAGTATGTCTAAGGGCAGGCAGGGGTTGAGATTGTGCCGTGTGAAAGGGGGGAGCAGTTTTAAAGTATGAACCGTTTACTTTTTTTTCTCTTCTCTTCATATTTCTTCATTCGCATCTATTCATTTAACTTTACTTTTTGAAACTGTGAAGAATCTGACGATGCTACAGTGGGAGTCATAAATTTTGCCTGTTCAGGTTTAATCATAACAGGGATTTTTAATGAGTACCTGACATCGCAAAGGATCAGGGTATAACAAAGAGTTTTTCATTCTAAAAAAAAAAATCCCAAGGTCATCTGCCAAGTTTGATAATAAATTAATAAATTTAAATAATTCTACTGTATAGAAGTTTTGAGATTTACTATCTGATTATGCAATAAGCTAAATATGTAACAAATTATATGTAAGTCTGCGAAACTGCTAGTATACTATAAAGATAGGTAAAAAAATAAACAAATTAACTATCAGTATGTAAGGTTTCTGGGACCAGCGCCTTGATAGTCTTCTGGCGGATGATATAGGTTTTGCAGTGGATAGGTTTGTAGTCAGCGGGTTTTGAATTTAGGGTCAGTCTGTAGTGAAATTATTGTAGCAATCAGTGTCAGTCAATGACGAATGGAATGTCCAGTCAATATGTGTGTCTCGTTAGATAATAACAAGGTCCATTACAATTTTCCTAATTATTTGATTAATATGATAATTTTGATGTTTGCTTTTTTGCAGTTCCTTAACTCGATTGTCATAAATCCAAAAGTTATATCAGTACGTTTAAATAGTTAATTTGTTTGTCAATTGATAATTTTGAACGTTTTCTAGTATATCGAAAAAGTCTATATCGTTGATTCAATTCTTTTCTTTTTCGTTTTAGGTGGATGCCCATGTCGTTGTCAAGTTAATGGCCTGAATTAACTCTGTTCCGAAATAATAATAAAAATTAAAATACAATCGATTAATAAAATCGGAGGTTTGACTTCCCAATGATCACTGTTCAAGCCCTAGGCCCGAGATAGACAACACAATCCTGCCATCGTCGCCGCCGCGGTCTATATTTCGAAGCCTACCAGTCGGTTCAGCGTATACCAAAGTTTTCGGAATTCGTTCTTCACAGAGCCATCAATTTAGCGCACAGTTGAGCTTCGCAATGCTTCAACTCAATTATACTGGCAGGTTACAAGCCCACAACTCCGCGTTATGTTAACTCTGGATTCCACAGTGGTCTCATCTCTCTTTGGACCAAATACTTTACGTTGTAACCTTAATCTCGATAACTTAAGGCGTATGTTAACTTTCCTGAGGCACACTCAGCCTCCTTAAAATAGCTACCCAAAGATGGGGGCAAAAAATGTTTATCTAGACCTTAAAGAGGGTTATCTAGACCTTATCACATCCTATCACGACCGTTGGCCGTGAAACAATACGAATCTTATATTTATTAAACCCGAGACTATTTTCTTTTTTTTATATTAGCATAAGACAAATAATATCAACGTATCAAAATTAATCAATGGGTACCTAACATAACACATTAAAAGATAATCGATCTCAGATGCGAAGAAGGAAAATTTTCAATTTGAGACTTACAAAAACAGACAGGCAGAAAGGTGGTATAGAGTGTGGTGTAGACCTTCTGAATTACCCAGTGGCCTCTGCTCTCTTTGAACCAAATATTTTATACAGTACCTTATTTTAGAAAGCCCTAAGCCGTTGTTCATCTTTCAAAGTAAGCGACCACATTTCATAATAGTAAAGAACCGTCGGAAGAATAATAGTTTTTATAAAATCTAAGGTTTAAATTTCTTGACAGATGTCTTAAACTAAGTAATTGAAAAAAAAAAAAAAAAGACATATTAAATATTTAACTTATATTTATATGGAAAAAAAAAATAATTTGTTATTTTTTTTTTGTTTCAGGTAAGATATTAGGTCTTATTTCTTTCCATTAACAGTCAGTAAGTACATAGTAATAAATACTTTAAAATTAGGTTTAATACCGCCATGTAGCAGAATGTTTATTAAAAAAAAATACATATATATATATATATATATATATATATATATATATATATATATATATATATTAATATTCATTTTAGAAAGAATTTACTAAGCTAAGTAATGAAATTTTAATTAGTTTAAAATATATTAAAGTCCCTCCTCACCATAAAATATTATAATGAGGTCCATTATGTGATATTAGCTTAGCTTATTATTAAACTTATATAACCCTTCACGGTATTATATACCTACCCTGACCCACTTTTATTATAAAATGGAATAATAAAGTTATATTATCCCGAGTCGTATTATTTCTACTGATGTGTCTTTAAAGATTTTTTCCGCCTTGTATTATTATTTTTAATTTAACTTACTTATATATGAAATATATGGTAAGGAAAGATAATGGGATCGGGAACATTTTTGGATTCAAGTATTACCGGTAAATGTGAAAGGTCCCCTGAGTCCTAAGTCCCGAAAAAATGTCTGTGTATGAGTGTGTATTTGTTCAGTCTTACTGCAAAATGATAAGTGGTATAAAACTTAAATTTCCTATTTTAGGAGCGCATATGTAATGTAATGTAACCACTAGTCTGCTGTGCTCCGGGTCCTGGGTTCGAATCCCGGCTGTGGCAGAAATATTATTTATTCTGTTAATTCAGTCGGGGGGCGACCCTAGGGTATGGAGACCCTCCTGGGGCAGACCCAGCCTCTATAAAGTGGGTACCCAAATTAATTGGGGAAAAACCTGGCGGCCGAGCGTGATTAAGGCCTAATCACCTCATTGCACTGCCGTTGGCTTAGAAACAGTACGAATCTCTATATGTACTGAGCCCAAGACACTTCATGGGTTGTAGTGGTACAGGTTTTTTTTTTTATATGTAATGTAACAGCAATTTAAAAAAAAAAATTGTCACAACAGAAAAGCTATTTGTACCTTGCATTCCGCACCATTTTACGATTTTCTCAATTAATTAAAAATGCTATACAGGTTTAAATTTTTATGAGATTTAATTTCATGTATGTTTGATTTTGATAGAAATAGTCTGACAAAGTTTAAATACCGATTTTTTTTTATTTTTCTTAATCTAAAATAACTTTAATTTTGTAGATTAGAAAAAAAAACCAATCATATGATCTTGTTTCTTTGTTTGTTTATTCATAATAAACATAAAAGCATCTTAATGCTGCTGTGACTAATCAGATAATGCTACAATAGGGTCCTAAGTTGTCCAGGTTTTAGTTAGAATAGGGATTTTTAACGAGTACCTGACATCGCGTAGGCTCGTGACCACCTTACGTCCCATCCGAAGGACAGCATAACTAAGGACTTTTTACTCACATCAAAAATACTAGCGCCACCTGCCAGTTGCATTAATAATTGTAGAAGGTAATGTATTGTGGAAAATAAGTGATGGTTGTTGATCATAATGTCTATTGTTAGAAAATGTAATCTGAAAACACGTGTTTCTATCGAGACTCAGTATTCTTTTACCTTTTTTTAACGCTAACTTGATTTAAAAGTCCTTAAATTGGTTTTGACAATGGAGGTGACGTAAATAAGAGTCGTATTTTGGGCACACCAGATTTTTTTTGTTATTTAGTAATGTGATTTTCTTTTCAAGTAATAGTAATTAGTTATTTTATGTGCACAATATTCACGTAAAAATGAAAATTAGCTAGAAATCGATAGATTTCTTAGATCGAAATCGATCGAAATCGATCTATCGAAGAAATCGATAGATTTCTCTCTCGATAGAAATTAGATAGATAGATAGAAAAATGAAAATTAGCTGGAAGGGATCCTAATTTTTTTTTTTTCCTTTCCTTTTACAACTTAAGAGGAGCTAGATGGTTTAGTGGAAATAGCACTTGTTTACAGTTCTCCGGGTCCTGGATCCGAATCCCGGCTGTGGCAGAATATTATTTATTCTGTTTCTTCAGTTGGGGGGCGACCCTAGGGTATGGAGACCATCCTGGGGCTAATCCAGCCTCTATAAAGTGGGTACTCAAAAAAATTGGGGTAAACCTGGTGGCTGATCGTGATCAAGGCATAATCACCTCATTGCACGGCCGCACAGTGGGAAAAAAATCATAATTTAGTAAAATCATAGGCCGAAATTCCATAATTATTGATCTAATAAGGATAAATTAAAAATTCTTTTTTCATTTATTAGTGAGTGTAAAAACATTTTTTAATATTTTTAATTATTTTTCAAAGTTACTGATTTCATAAATGTTTTTTGTATTTGATCAATTTACTTTATATGGGAGCATTCGAATCGACAGAAATGATCTATTATCCGCTTCTGTAGAGTTTTCGGTGTTTATAATTTCCTTACTCAGTAATTTACGACGCATACAGAATTTATAAGGAATTATTTTTTAAAGGCAAAAAAATCGACAAATTTAAATTAACTTAATATTCACATTTCTATATCTTTTAACATATACTAGGTGTAAAAAAATAAATAAATAAACAAAGCATATGCGTATATATGTGTTGTTGAAATATATTTAGTACGGTAATTAGGATCATATACATTAACTATTTAAAAATATTCTTGATATCTTCAGGCCAATCCTCATGTGACTCGTTATTATTTCGCAATCAATGTAATTATGGTATAAACGCAGTTGAGACGTTGATTTCCAAAAGGTACTAAAGGACATTTTTTACGAAACTGATTTTTTTACATATTTGTATTCTCATCACTTTTTGTAATCTAAATCTTTTATTTTATTTTATCTAATGAGCTCTCCAGTCCTTATAATAAAGCGATTTAGAAATTCGGCCATTTTCTAAAATTACTAATGACGCATTTACTTTCGTTCCAATTCATACTAAATAAATGTATTTCAAAACTTTTATATGATTTCATTAATATAGTAAAAGTACAATTCTAGATTTTAATGCAAAAAGACCGAAATTAGGTAGTTTAATAATAGAGTAATGATAGATTTTCGCGCTTCCTGTAAAATTTCCTAGAATGGATATAGTATCTTTTGGAAATCAACGCCTCAATTAATTAACTCCATTTTCTAACGCGAAAATTGACTTTTATAGTCCAATTCAACCTAAGAGTATAGACAGATATTTTATAATAAACCTTGAATTAAGATTTGCTACCCCCTAATAAATTCAGCTCCCTTAATTTTCCCCTAGTTATCTGTGGTCACAGGATTTTGGATACTCGAAGAGCAGGCTAGATATAGCCCAGTTCTGTTAAATATTTGAACATACTCGTCCTTTTAACCACCAACCATTATATATTTGCAGTGCATATTTACACATGAAGGAATTCGGAGAAATATGAGCGTTGACATATTCTTTGTCTCTATGGGTAGTCATGTCATCGCAGCACTAATGGTAAGCAGTTTAAAACAAATTTTAATTTGTTAACTAAGTTTAACTCGTAACAAATTGAATTCCAATTGGTAATATATTCAATTTGGGAAATTTCACTTGGCACTTAGAAAACTCTCATAATTTGTTATTGAACAAATCTATTGATTCATGCTTAGCATATTTATCTATTAATTCTTTTAGCATTAAAATGGAGCGGCGTGGTCTAGTGGATAGTGATTTCAGCCGTGAGGCGATCCTGGGGTATGGTTCTCCTGGGGCTCAACCATCATTTATAAATTTGGGTTCCCAAAATGATGAAAAAATCTAGCGACTGAGTTTGATCTCGGTTGAATCATATATGTACCTAACAGTACCGAACCTCTATATGTACTGAGCCAAGGACCCTTCATGGGTTGTAGAGGAACAGGTGTCGTTTTTTTTAAATTTATTTATTTTTATTTTATTTTAGCTGTGAAATCTATGATTGTTTTTTTACAATATTAATAACTTTATTTTTACGTGATGAAAGGAAAAGTTTCAGTATGATTTAGACTTCAAGTTAGCTAACAGAGCTCTTTGTTTTATATATATCCATATTTTAACCGTCATTTTAAACTAAACAATTTATCAAATAAATTGTTGTTGTATAAAGCTTATATACGACCAATTCTAACATAGGCATGCTCAGATGCACATAGAGTACAAAATAAACTGAAAAAAAATGCAAACACTCAAAAATAAATGTTTAAGATTAAGTGAAATGTATCCATACAATATAGGAGGAAATTGTAAGGCAGCAATATTAATGTAAAATATATTTTATCCTTATGTTTTTAATTAAGAGGGCCTACTTTTGGTACAGCATTTATTTACATTGTATGATTTTAAGGCAATAAAAAATGTGCAGTAAGTGTCTTTCGGAATATTTTGGTGAATGTGGAAAAAGGATTGTGTGTATTTTTTAGATAAATGCGGGTTACTGACTATAATACGAACATGTTCAAATATCGATGATCTCGTAAAAAATGTCCTTAAGACAGTCCCATTTAAATTTACTTTTTTACATCTGCTTGTTGTAGAAATGAAAGAGTGGCGAAAAATTTATGAAGATTATTAACTCTGTGAATAAAATAAAAAGATTTTAAAGAATCTACACCTGATTATTAACTCTTTCAATTTTTTTACGAATATACAATTTTTTGATGTTGAATATTTTAAAATGTATTACAAGTAGATAATTTCGTAAAAGTTATGTAATTTTCGCTCTGTATTTTGTCAGTTTTTTTTTTTTCCTACAATAGTGGTATTGCTCTTTACTCTCTTACTCTCTACGGACTCTTTTAATTTACTACTGTTTCTATGGGTAACCTGTGATGTATTGGCTAGCATAACAGATCCCTATGCCCAAAGTCACGGGTTCAAACCTGGCAGGTGACCTTATGATTATGCCTTTCGAATGGACGTAAAATGGTTGTTTCGAGCCTGTGCAATGTCGGTTACTCATTAAATATCGCTATCCTAGTTAAACCTGGATAGGCATAATTTAGGACTCCGACTGTAACATCATCTGATTAACCTCAGCAGCATTAAGTCACGCTTAATAAATAAACAAATTACTATATCTAAGTATAATTTTGATTCTATTAGTTGGAATCTTCGACCGGACTGTGAGTCAAACTGGACAGAGCTTCCTCGTAGCGTAGTAAACCCCGGCCTTGGCAGCAGACCGCTTCATCCTTTTTTTCTGTTATTGATTACTTTTTTTCCGTTTTTTAAAATTAAAATGTTAAGGACCCGACGGTGAGGTTATTTTAAAGCCGACCTTCTTACAGGCTCAGAGAGGTGAATGTTGTTCCAGTTGAACGTCTTTAAATCAGCTTTATATAATCTGGATTATAGTTTATTTACATGCCCAGGGTCTATTTATGTATTTTTCTTTTATTTTGTTAAGTGCCCCTTCTTTGTATAAGCGTTTTTAGTAGACGTTCTAACGGCGAATAGTGTTATTATAAACTACGGAGATTATTTAATATTTTATTTTGGTACATTATCGATAAAGTATCTTATAAAAAAATCTGGTGAGCCCTACACACGACTTTCACTATAATTAGTCTCCGTTGTTAAAATTTTTAAATTTACTTGAGATGTAAAAAGATCAAAGAATTAATTATATAAAGTTTCGATTAAAACATGTGATTTATTAAATAATCAATTATATTATTATCTATGAAATCTGTTAGTTTTGTTGGCTTTTCACCTCTCTTCATTAACTTATATGATTTTGGATATAGGACAATATTTTTCCTAAAATCTTTAGCTTTTAAATAGTATATTATACATCTATAGTATTATTTTTGTGATTAAAAACACAAAAAGTGCTTACAAAAATATTTTAGCACTTTTCTTCTTTAGTTATTTATCGAATTCGCGCAACTTGTATATTTAGCCGTCATTTATCCATACTAACAAGATTATGTCCCTAATATTTTTAAAACAACATAATTAAAGATACTTTAAAGGAAGAAAATTAATAGAATCGCCATTTAAGCCCTGTCAGACTATTTCAATCAGAATGAAACCTACTTCATATTAAAGCACATTACATTTTACAGCGATATGGCGAGTTTAAATCAAAATCGTTAGAGAATGATTTAGTTATTATTTTGGAATCTACGAAGTTGAAGATACTTTGGAGGAACAAACTTTAAAAAATCTAACTATCTCTTTCAGAAAAAAAATCTATATGCTATTAAAGCACTTTAAATTTTACATCGATATACCGAGTTTTATCAAAATCTTTTTAACCTATTTTGAGAAAATCCTAAAAAGGTTCAAAATGCATTTTATAAAGTGGCTCTTCTGGCAAGCCGAGTTTGATTAAAATGTTGCTGTAACTTCTGAGGTATACAGGTACTCTTTCAAAATATGAAATTTCAATCCTATACAACCTTTTTGTGTGACTTGGTTATTTGGACTCAGGGAACCCTAAAACTTCCGGTATTCCGGTGAAAACTCGAATTCGAAAATTAGAGCAATTATTATTTAACATGACTAATACAAAGATTTTAAACTTAAATTTTATATTATATAATGTCTTGAACTATGAATGGGAATACTAAGGGAGGGACTCGTCATTACTAGCTTTGCCATACATTATTACAACAAGTTACCTCAGGACATTAGCGAAGTTGTTATTTGTCACTGGCGTCCCGCAGCGTCCACGACTCCGCTCTCAGGGCGCATTTACACTGCAGGCTATACCACTCCCAAAACCCGTGCAGTATAGACGCGTCCTGAGAGCCCCGAAGCACATCTCTCGGATCTTTTCCTCTTCTGTGTCTCGAATACGACTGGCCTCTTCTTGTGGATAGAACACCCTCGTGACCTCTATTCCCTCTTCTTTTAAAAATACTCTATTTTTTAAATTTCCGATCTTCTATTATGACAAAGAGCCAGAAGTCGGCAGTCCAGCCTTTGTCCTTACTCTTGTCGGCTTCCTGGGATATCGCGGGGCGCCCATGGGAAATTCAAGTAGGAAACGCCTTTTGAACTTTTCTGACAAAGTTTATTAATATTTATTTAATTAATATTTAAATTATTTAATAATGAACTTACTCCCTTCAGTATCCTCAATACATTTTATATTTACCTCTTTCTTTCTTTAGAAGCTTTCATTATTCTCATACCGAGCCGAAGGTCTAACTTACTCGAGACTCGTGAAACACGGAGTTCCTTCATGCGGAGGACCTTTAGAACACTAATTGTACGTCATTATTACGTGGCTTAGAGGACATGCCCCAGTTAGTAGAAGCAGACAGTGAAGGTCGAAACTGTCTTTGCAGTTCGGTGCGTCGGTAAATTAGTCACTGCCGAGCTGTAGAACGGAATTGATTTCGCTGTTCTTGATATCATCTTATATGTTATAAGCTTTGCATTATATTGATTTCATTTTTATTAGAATTTATCTTTTAAATTATTTTATTTTTGTATTTAATTAGTGTAATTATATTGTTCAGAATTATTTTACTCTAATAATTGTGAGTCCACTTGTTATTTCATGTTATATTATTCTGAAGGGACTTGTTCCAGAATACATTAAGAATTATTATTATTATTATTACTATTAGTTTCGATAAATTAGCTACAGTAGCAATATAGTGACATATTTTCTTCTTAAGGTTTCTACGGACTTATTATTTTCTGTCACTATATAGTTATCAGAATCTCATAGAAGCCGGCAACATGTCTGGTTAAATGTTGGTCCAGAATTTAAGACACGTTCAACACTTGAGAATTACTATAAAAACTGTAATTCATAGTATTTCTTGGTAGGTTCAAAACAGTCTGTTTAGACACCTTAAAGGTATGATACCAGTTCCCAAGAAGAAAGCTTTTATTCCCGAAACGTGTCTTCGGAAGATTAAATCGATTTGCAATAGATAATTGTCCATACTTATATAAGATCCTTCTTTAGGAGTCTTATATTACCTAGTTGATAAACGTCATGCCTATTCCAGACTTGCGATTTGATTACTTAGTTGCATTTAAATGATGCATAGCCCACTTTCGATTTGTCCCGCATGACAAGGTATCAAACATTAACTGCTATTAGATACGTCTATATTTTACTACCTCAGCATTGTATTCATGAGACTGTATTCTGTATTCGCCTCAGCGTTTGCTAATTACCCTTCGGATATGTTTAACATTTCGTTGCCTCCGTCATTACTATTCATAGACGTGTCGCATAATTTTGTGCTGACCGTACGCCGCGATAAAACACGCTCCCCCCAGCTCAGTAACTGATTACTGACTACTAATACGGCTACCTCGGCGGAGCCTATCTTAAGTGCCGATGGCTTTGTCACATCGCCATGTGTGTTGCTGAATCGATAGGGCAGGGATTGTTTCTATTTGATTATCTTGTCAAAATAGAAATAAATCTATAATAGAGTTGTGATTGCTTGGGCAATATATTATAAGGCCTCAGCCTGTCTCTGTTTCAAGTTTCCCGTAGGCTTAATAGGTATTTATTTATATACTATTAGAAAAATCCGGCTATTCCTCTATATAGGCAAAATTCTATTCATTTTTTTTCCATTTTTGTTATTTTTACAGGCTTTTTAAACTTATACTTACTTTTTTTTTATATTTTATAATCCCCAACAATATTTATCGTTTAAGACCCTTCGGTTCAACCCTTTAAGTTATTAACATTTCTTCCTTAAACTTTTCTAAGTAAAATAGGTGGAAATAATCAGGAGTCAGTTTTTTCTTTAAATATCTTAATTTTGACAACGTTTCGGCTCAAACTTATGAGCCATCATCAGGGCATTACTGAGCCACGTCCAAGCATAAACTGTTTATGCTTCAGTTTATGCTTGGACATTGGGGAGCCCGTGGCTGAGTGGCTAGCGCGCTAGTCTCTCATGCTACAGGTTCTGAGTTCGAATCCCAGTCCCGGCGGGGCTTTTATAAGGAAAAAAAAAATGTGGATTCACTCACAACCTCTCCCCGGGTATGTGAGACCCGTCAGCCAAAGGGTGGCCACTCACAAAATTAGTCGTTGGGAGTGATGACCCTACACTAAAAATTGCATCATGAAACGTGAGTGTAAACTTGCAGGAGTTTACACCGCGAGGCCCAGGGCCTACACGGCCTGTCGTGCCACTGGAAGATTATGCTTGGACATGGCGCAGTAATGGGACTTTTTCAAGAATTTAAGTAAAGGGAATTTACTCACAGCCCCTCCTCCGGATATATGAGACCCGTCAGCTAACTAGTGGCCACTCACAAAATTAGGCGTAGGGAGTGATGACCCCTCCCAGAAAATTACACCGCGAGACCAAGAGCCTACACGGCTTGTCGCGCCACTGAAAAAAATAAAATTATATATATATATATTAGTATTATTATCATATATGTATTATGTATATACAGATGTGTTATTAACTTAAATTAATAGAGTTGGGGTTCTGCTAACGGTATAAATGAGTACTTTCTCTTAGTAATAAACGGATATTATTTAGCCGATATCCAGCTCTACCGCCATATTTTCTCCTGTATATATACTCACAAAAAACCTAAACAACGACAACATAATTGCATGCACTAGAAATTATGATACTGTGCAATTATGAAATAGTCTATTATTTTAGTGGAAAATACAACGGAATAAAAAATATATGCCCATCTAATCATTGAGAAAGAATGTTTTACACTTCAATCAGTTTCTTTCGATTGTTTGTTTGTATGTTGTATAGTTAATTCGTCTTTAACGATTTATTTTGACCTACTTGACCCCTGTCCTTGGTACTACTTTTATTTTTATTTTAGCGAAACCTGTGAGCGGATGTATTTAATCTAAACGAGCGGAGAATGGCAAAAATGAAAATTCCTCAGGTTTTTGTAAATTCCACTTTGACCTTAGAGGAGGAAGAATTCGGGTTGAGCCCCCTTCGGTCCTGTTTGTACAGATGCGTTCGTCTCTGGAATGCTCCCCGTCAACTAGGACGTGGAGGAAAAACCTTCTCCAGTGCATGTTTTAACCTTTTTTTATTTTATTTGTGTTTCCCCCTACAAAGTGAAATTATTGCTATGTTTTTGACCGCCTGCTTTTCTAAGGTAGCGGTAGCTACAAAAATAGTATTAATTAATATATTTAATGTATTTATATACGATACTTTTAAAACAATTGGAATTCTTCTCCAAAGGTATCGTGTTTACGTATCTCAGCAGGTGGCATTCAGGAGAAGATTAAAGTAAACAAGTTTCAATAAATGATATTATTATTTTTAAAAACAACTTACACTTATACAATTTATTTAAGCTATGCCTGGGAATACTGAGGGTCATTACAGTTAACCTGGCCATACAATATTACAAGCAAGAAATACCTTTAAAACATGTAGCTGGCTGGCGAAGATGGAATCAGTTTTAGCCGTTCCTCTTAGGCTTCATCCTCCAGCTGCTCTCGGACCCTCAGCGGACCTCTCATCGATCTCTGATTCTTCTCTTCTCATGGATGGAACTTGACTCTCCTCTTGCTGGATATCCACTCTTGTGGCTGGAACAAGACTGGCACACTCAGCTTCTAAAATTGCACCCTCATCACCTCACCACCTCTTTTTTTCAAATGCCGATCAGCTACCAGACAAAGGAAGGCGGGGCTGATATGGGAAGTACCCCTGGGGTCTAGGAAGTTTTCCGAGGTATCGCTGGGGGCCCCATGGAGGTAAACGCCTTTTGATGCTTTGCCGACAAAGGCTTATTAATATTTACATGATTAATATTACAATTATTTAACAATGAACTCCCCTCAGTATCCTCAATACATAAATATATATATATATATATATATATATATATATATATATATATATATATATATATATATATATAACATGTTGCTGGTTGACTTCGGGTATGACGAAAAAAATTTTGAATATTAAATGATTGACCGTGTAATGACAATTAAGGATGAGATGGTTCGGGTGGTGGTAAAAATATTAAAAAATTGTAAAAAAAAAACTCTTAATTAACCAACGTTTCGGTTCATATTGCGGCTCTTCATCAGGGCTTCCGGGCAAGAGTTGAGAAGCAACTTCCTCTTGACTCGTTCTTTTTATTTATTTATTTTTTAAAAGCTAAATTTATTTTAGTTTCAACAAAAGTATACGTAAATTAGGGACAAATTAACAATTTGATCTTTAAATAAATTATTTTGTGTTCTGTTACCAAAGGGAAAAATCCTTTTGATAAATTTAGAAAATATTTCATTAGGGGGAAGCTATCGGATTTAATTAAAAAAGAATTCCTTAGTATTTAACCTAACATTTATCCTTTAGAATTAATTTATCTTTACCTTTATTTCACTGCCTATAAAATGTTACAGCCTTCATCCTCGTCCCTCTAAATGTTTTTTTTTTTTAGGCCTTTTCACTTTGAAGTCGGTCTTTTGTGATTACACTATGCCCAGATCCTTGAAATAAATCTGTCCATCTGAGTAAGGAGATAAGAAACCGATATAAATATATTTTCACTGTACCACTCTGGTCTTAAAAAATAGTAGCACTTCCTTAACGGTGTGTTTTCAGATTGATGATTTTATCTTCCGATAAAGCATTATATGATATCAGATTTTTGTAATATTATAGTTAATTATATGTTGGTTGATTTATTTTTTTTATAATAAACTGAATTATATGATTATATCTAAATCATCAAAACTAGAAATTAGACAGAAATTGAATACATACACATACCTAATTAAATCCATATAGAGGCCTCACAGATATATGGCTCAGCAAAAATGACACACACAAAAACTGCAATTATTTCAATGAAAACATTTGAAAGTACATAACAACAGTTCCTTGGTAAACAATAGAACCCTACATATAGCTTACAACAAGAAACAGGTGACCAATACATACGAACTCTTTATTTGCATGTTCATAGTTTTTACATGGACATGGCAATAGTCTTATAAATGACTACTCAATAGATGAAATACCTTTTAAGAAAAGGCTGAATAGAAGCTGGATGAGAGACCTCTGTTAAATTAGAGCCTGGGAAGAAGTGCTGCTGGGCACATTCCTTCCCCATGCCTATCATGTCTCCTGCTGCAGTTTTATGTACCACATTTTCTTATTATCAGATAGATTCTGACAGGCGTTAATAGGAAAAAGTATAAAGACAAAAAAATTATTGTAAAATTTAATAGAGGTACAAAACTATATCAATGTAATATTTTTTTTAAACCTATAATGACTTGTTACTTGGACTGTTGTTGAGAATTATCAATGATGTGAAGGAGAATAAGAGAGTTTAAGTTGATTGAAATGTGATTTAAATTTTAATATCCACTTTAAACTAGTTATTTAATGAATGGTCTGTTCAGATCTTTAGTCTCTCAAATCCAATTAATAACTAACAAATCAACGTCGCACCAAATCAATCATGAATTTAGTCAGCTTATTTAAAACCAATTATAAATAATTAAATTATAGAAGAATAGTTGACGGTGTGTAGATATTGAGAAGGTCATTAGGGGTGCAGTCATATAAATTCTTGTTAAGTTAAGAACCTCATTTATTATACTATTTTTTGGATTTTTTGAGAGCTCAACTATTGCCCTGAAGATGGCCTGAAATATAGGCCGAAACGTTAGCACGATTAATTAGATTCTTTTGTTGAAGAGAAGTTGTACCGGGTGTAGTCATAAAACACTTAATTAAGTAGAAAAGTTAATTTATTATTGCCAACGTTTCGGCCTAAATTTCAGGCCTTCTACTGGGCATTATGAAGTTTCCAATTTTATGAGAGTATTGACATATTGTGCGCCATATATATATGTAACTCTTTTATCACAATGTTACTTCTTTAATTTTTTTTTAAACTCCATACCTCATTATTTACCTTTTAATAATTTTTTTTCTTTTGCCCTGTTGTTTTTAATGACATATCTTATTTGTTAATTATCATAATACTGTTCCAATTTGTTTCTAATTATTAGTTTGATTTCTTTAACTAATCATCTTTATATATTGTATTCTACAACTGGTTGTTATCTTTTGTTTTATAGCTCTGAAGGAGGCCTGAAATGAAAGCCGAAATGTTGGCATTTAGGTTTAAATAAATTAAGTGTTTTGATGACTGGACCGGCAATGAATTCCTCACCGATATCTATACACGAAGTCTACCATTCTCACATCATCATATATTCTTTTAATAGAAGTGTTTTTATGACTATACCTCTAAACATCTTGATTGGAATGTATGTATTTTATACCTTTCAGCATATATAAATGATTATGTATTCGCAGATCCGTTTGACAAGTATGGATGTGGTTCTGAAGAGGTTCAAAATATTTTTTGGTAAAAATTTTGGAAACAAATAGAATAGAAGTTTGGCGTCCTTCCGAAAAATACAAATTTTATAAATAAAGAGAATGCTACATAATACTTGCTTTATTACGGAATAAGAACCTTCCAACAGCACGTCATCTTACAGACCTATTAGCCTACTTCCGATCCTCTCAAAAATTTTCGAAAAGCTCCTACTAAAACGAATCCTAGATAAATTTAAAAATTTTCTTTCGCATCAGTTTGGATTTCGTTCTCAACATTCCACAGTTCAGCAAGGACTCCGAGTTGTGGATCACATTTCCTCTGCCCTTGAGTGCAAGGAGTATTGTTCGGGTGCCTTTCTGGACATAGCTCAAGCTTTTGACCGGGTGTGGCACCCGGGATTGCTCTTTAAGCTCAAAACCCATTTACCTCAATCCTTATACCTAATCCTCCGATCCTATTTATCAAACCGCTCCTTCCGAGTTCGCTGTGGTTCCGAATTTTCCAAACATTATACTGTTGAGGCCGGTGTTCCTCAAGGCAGCGTCTTAGGACCCGTCCTCTACATCCTCTACACCGCCGATATCCCTACCGATCCCGATACCTTTCTGGCAACATTTGCTGACGACACAGCCATTTTATCATCCAATTCCGATCCTGAAGTAGCATCTCTAAATCTCCAAAGGCACTTTTCCCTTGTCGAAGACTGGTGTAAGGCTTGGCGAATTAAGGTGAACGAAAGCAAATGTACACACGTCACCTTCACTCTTCGACGTAAATCCTGTCCAACAGTTAAATTCAATTCCATACCGCTTCCTTCCTCAGACACAGTCCGGTACCTTGGCTTTTTACTAGACAAAAGACTGACGTGGAACCCACATACGAGACTTAAAAGGATAGAACTCAACCGCAGATTCGGCCGGTTATACAAATTACTAAACAGAAAATCTCATCTTACAGTCGACAACAAATTACTAATATATAAGACAGTACTGAAACCTATATGGACCTACGGACTTGAACTATGGGGGACAACTAAACATTCTAACATCAAACGTATCCAATCCTTCCAATCCAAAGTCCTCCGAACAATAGTTAATGCTCCTTATTACGTTACCAACTGTACCCTACACCATGACCTTAATATTCCATTTATTTTAGATCTGGTACCATCCAAATTCTCCAAATTCCATCAGAACCTTCTTCATCATCCTAATCCTCTTGCTCAATCGCTTTCCAGCTTCACCCATCCCTACAATCCTCCTCGAAGATTGAAACGGCAGTGGCCCCGCGACGTTTTGTAAACATTTATCTGGAGTTCTGACACTGGTCAGATCCTCCACTCATGTACTGTATGTTTGTGGCTATTCCGCTCTGGCTCGGCCTCCACTGGCATACACCAGTGAAGCGCTGAGTGGGAGGCGCTGGGATCTCTTGGATTCTGCTTCTCCCCCCACTTGTGGGGGGAGCAGCCGAGTCTAGGGTTCCTTTGGCTGATTGTATATATTGTATATAGTTAAGTATGCTTGTATGATTTTTATTTATTTCCCAACTTGTATTTATCTCTACTACAGGTTGTTGTTTTGATTTGTTTCTTGTTGCTTTTTTTTTTTTGTATATATTTGAATTTATTTATTTCCGATTTTATGTAAATTGACTTTATCATTATTGGCTGTATATATTGTATGAATGTGTACTACATCTCTATTACTACTGTTCATTATGCAACAAACTGTAATATTTCTCAATAAAAAAAAAAAAAAAAAAAAAAAAAAAAAAAAAAAAAAAAAAATTATTGCCAACGTTTCGGCCTAAATTTCAGGCCTTCTACTAGCCATTATGAAGTTTCCAATTTTATGAGAGTATTGACATATTGTGCGCCATATATATGTAACTCTTTTATCACAATGTTACTTCTTTAATTTTTTTTTTAAACTCCATACCTCATTATTTACCTTTTAATAATTTTTTTTCTTTTGCCCTGTTGTTTTTAATGACATATCTTATTTGTTAATTATCATAATACTGTTCCAATTTGTTTCTAATTATTAGTTTGATTTCTTTAACTAATCATCTTTATATATTGTATTCTACAACTGGTTGTTATCTTTTGTTTTATAGCTCTGAAGGAGGCCTGAAATGAAAGCCGAAATGTTGGCATTTAGGTTTAAATAAATTAAGTGTTTTGATGACTGGACCGGCAATGAA
Source organism: Piezodorus guildinii (assembly GCA_023052935.1). Classification (NCBI taxonomy): domain Eukaryota; kingdom Metazoa; phylum Arthropoda; class Insecta; order Hemiptera; family Pentatomidae; genus Piezodorus; species Piezodorus guildinii. The sequence continues at coordinate 79,707,245 of CM041294.1, read as the reverse complement.
TTCCTCACCGATATCTATACACGAAGTCTACCATTCTCACATCATCATATATTCTTTTAATAGAAGTGTTTTTATGACTATACCTCTAAACATCTTGATTGGAATGTATGTATTTTATACCTTTCAGTATATATAAATGATTATGTATTCGCAGATCCGTTTGACAAGTAGGGATGTGGTTCTGAAGAGGTTCAAAATATTTTTTGGTAAAAAACATTTTGGAAACAAATAGAATAGAAGTTTGGCGTCCTTCCGAAAAATACAAATTTTATAAATAAAGAGAATGCTACATAATACTTGCTTTATTACGGAATAAGAAGAAACGTGGGCGGAAAAATAAAATTAAACATTATGCAAATTCTGACAAAATTGCAGAAATTCGTTTTTTTAATCTTCATATTTTGTATTCTACCTAGACAAAAGCAAGAATTGACAACAAGATAATGTGCTATAAAGCATAAGCAGCGGTTACGATAGGCATGGCGAAGGAAAGTGCCCAGTAGCACCTCTTCCTAGTCTTTAATTTAGGATTAAAAGTTTCCTCACACAAGACTGAAACGACAAGAAGCTGTTCGAAGATATCGATTACTACAACACTTACTAGACAAACGTTCAAAACTTCCAGTATATTACAAAAGACCCATTTACATTACTGTTATCAGACCTATTTGGACATATGGAATCAGCTTTGCAGCTCTACTAATAGTTAAGTAATTTCTCCCGCATCCAGTCCTTACAATCCAAAATCTTTCGAAAAATCCTGAATACCCCTTATTTTGTCACAAATCAACTCCTCCATAAAGCTCTAAACATCCCATTTATTGCAGACATATCCCGTGATAGATACTCCTCTTTTTATTCTAAACTGCCTGCCCACAGAAGCCCACATGTCCGTAATTTATCTTCCTTATATATCCCTTTTAACCTTACGAGGCGATTGGAAAGAAGGTGGCCTCGGGACCTACTATCTTAAAATAGTTAGTTCGTTTTCAAGACATTTTCATAACTTTTTTTTCATTCTGCATATTTACTAATTGTGTTGTTTAATACAGTTGTAAATTACTATAAATAAATAATATAAAAAAAAAGATGAAAAGTAATTTATTTTTAATGCGTTAATCTATCTCATAAACGCTATAATATTTGATAGTATGAAAGCAAAATATATCATTATTTCGCATTTGCTTAAAAAACAATAGATGTATTGCTTGAATGTTTTGCTTTATAACAGAAATACCCCATTATTTGCCTCGAAGCCTCCACCAACCCGGATACCGGGAGGCTTGGAGGATATGCCTGCCATATCGGAATGAAAAACTGGTTTGGGAAATAGATGGCGCTGGGTGTAAGCTCGAGCCTTCTTTGGTCAAGTATCCGCTCCTTTCTTCCTTCTTCGTCCCCACTTACCGTTATAGTCTTGTAGTTTCTTCTCTCTACTGCAGTACTTTTCTCTTTGAGTGAATTCATTATATATATATATATGATCTCGTCCTAATCATCTCCCATTTGAAGTATCTTATACATAACGACACCTCTGGTGTAGTGGCTACCAAATCAGCCTTATATGCCCAAAGTTGAGGGCTCAAACCTTGCAGGTGGCTCTAAGATTTTTTAATCGTAGTAGAATATGCTTAGTTATGCCTTCCTTCAGTGGGGACGTAAAAAGGTGGTCCCGAGTCTGCGCGATGTCTGGTACTCCTTAGGATCCCTATCCTAATTAAACCTCAATAGGCCAAATTTAGTACTCCCACTGTAGCATCGTCCGAATAGCCACAATAGCAAAGTGACGTTAAATGAATAAAAAATTAACAAGTCTCGTATAAAGAATCTAATAAACCTGAGATCCTACATGGATAGTGGTAAAGGTTTTTATTATTTTTTTGCGTATGGCTGTAAACAGGAGGCTCGGAGTTAGTCCCTGTAGAATTGTTTATTTGCCTTTAATTTGTGATTTTTAATCCTATTTTATAGTAGACCTAAGTAGTTTAACGTCAGTTTATTCTGTTGTGGCCTATCCAAGTTTAATACGGATAGCTATCCGTCTATCTTTAACGAGTACCTGATATCGCACATAGTCGGGACCATTATTTTACATTCCCAACGAAGCATTACATGAACAGGAATTTTTAATCCATTAAAAAAATCTAGAGCGATATGCCGGATCGAACTCTTGACATTAGGCATAGAAGGCTATTTGATAGCCACTACCACACAGGTGGTCCCGAGATGATTTAGATAATTCTATCAAAAAATAGCTTATTGAGATTTAAGGCTATGTCTAATGGTGTCGAAAAAGTTAAGGTGTCACTTAAGCTGCATGGAGTCTGAAGCCTAAGAGTTCGAAACATGCTCAGGTGGTTAGGAGTTTCACCCTTATCTCAAGTTGTAAACTATGAAGTAATCCTTTTAATTGGAGTTGCTAAGCTCGTCAAACCTTAATATAATAAACCAAGTATGTCTGTTGGATACTCACAGAGACTTGGGCTAGGAGTGTACGTCAGTCGGGCATCCATTTGTAGTTTACAGGATTGTATACAACACAAGCTTCGGAGAAACCATGAATAGCGTCCCTTCTCATCCTAAATGGATTAGCCTACGCACTATCCTCTATGACAGGCTATAGTGGAGATGAAAATGTATATCCTTGGGTCACCTGTAGCAGAGTGGTTAGCAAACAGCCTTCTCTGCCCAAGCTCCGGGTTACAAACCCTCAGGTGGCCCTAGGATTTTTTAATAGGAGTAAAAAATCCTTAGTTATGCCGTCTTTCGGCGGGGACGTTATAGGTTGGTGCCGAACCTATGCGATGTCAGGTACTCGTTAAAGATCCCTATCCTAATAAAACCTGGATAGACAAAATTTAGGACTCCCACTGTAGCATCGTCCGATTAGCCACAGCAGCGTAAAGGGACGTTAAATAAATAAACAAACAACAAATACATTTATTACTATCTATAGAAAGTTTCACATTTTGACTTGAGAAGGACGACCATTTAATTATTTATAATTGGTTTTAAATACGCTGACTGAAGTGACTAAATGATTGATTTGGTGCGACGTTGAATTGTTAGTTATTAATTGGGATTTGAGATACTTAAGATCTGAATAGACAATTAATTAAGTAACGAGTTTGAAGTGGATATTAAAATTAAATCGACATTTCAATCAACTTAAGCTTTCTTATTCTTCTTCACAAAATTGATAATTCTCAACAACGGTGCAGCCTAATAAGTCATTTTAAGTTTTTAAAAAACAACTCATTGATATAATGTCGTACTCTCTATTGAATTTTACATTTATTTTCATAATCAATTTTTTGTCTTCATTTTTTTTCATATTAACACCTGTCAGAATCTATCTGATTATAAGAAAATGTAGTACATGAAACTGAATTAGGAGACATGGTATGGGGAAGGAAAGTGCCCAGCAGCACCCCTTCCTAGGCTTTACTTTAGCAGAGGAGGTCTCTCATCCAGCTTCTCTTTAGCCTTCTTCTAACAGGTTTTTCAGCTATTGACTTGTCATTTATTAATCTCTTCCATATCGTGTCCATGTAGTTTACTATAAAAATACGAATAGAGAGTTCGTATGTGTTGGTCAACTGTTGGTTATTTTAAGTCGGTATGTAGGGTTTTGTTTTGCATGTAGGTTAGCCGTTATGATAAACCTTGGTAGGAAAAATTTAGGACTCCAATTAGCATCGTAGCATCGTCCGATTAGCCACAGCAGCATAAAGATATGTTAAATAAACAATCAAAACAAACAAGGATCAGATGTATATTCTTTATTCATTTATCATCACTCTTATGCTACTGTGACTGATCGGAAAAAAAAAAAAAAGAACTAATAGAAAATGGCTAATAAGACTACAGTTGGAGTCCTAAATTTTGTTTATTTAGGATAGGGATCTTAAACGAGTACTTGGTATCGCAAAGGCTCAGGACCACCATTTTACATATCTTTCGAAGGGTTGCAAAACCAAGGATTTTTTACTCTCTTTTAAAAATCCTAGGTCTATCTGCAGGATTTGAATCTATGACATTGGATACAAAATGCTGTTATGCTAACCAATACACCAAAGGCGACCCTATTTAATAATTTTCATTGAATTATAATTTTGTGAAAAATCTTGATAAATCGTTCAATAATTAGTTAGCTTGTTCTTTTGCTATCATGGTATGTATATAATTTACAGAATAAATATACACTTTAGATCTTTTGGCATTCATATTACTTTTATTAGAATGTCATCCAAACAACTTTGAAAATTGGTCCTCCACTAGCCCTTTTGCTCAAATCTCAGTGAATTAGACTCTTATGTTTATTGTTTGTTTATTCAACATCACTTAATTCTAATGTGACTAATCTAGAAGATGCTATAGTGGAAGTTCAAAATTTTGTCTCTGAAATTGCTCTGAACCACCTTTTAACGTTTTCTCTGAAGGACGGCGTAACATAGGATTTTGGTTACCTCTTAAGAATCTAGCTGATTCGAATTCGCGATCTTGGGCATAGAAGGTTGTTATGCTGTCACTACACCATAGGTGAACCCTAGGATCAATAGGATGTACTGTCTTGAAGTAATTACTGAGCTAAATAATAGAGAACTGAGTGATATTTGATGAAGAGGAATGTAAGAATCGTGACATAACAGCTATATCTCCAGTAATACTCAAATAATGCTGGGAATTTTATTCGCAAAGTGGCCTGAAGGACGTTTATTTTATTCTAGAAACCTCAAATTTTAGAAGGAAGAAGGATTTGAAATCATTCCATTAAAATGCATCTTTATTGGAAATAATAAGACAAAAAGGAGCTCGGTTTACATTGGTCAATGTTTCATTTTCTTATATTTCTCATACCTACAGTTCCCAACATTTCAATATACATTTACACTTAAAATACAAATTTACGATTGTAATCTTTAATTCTAGTGCTATCTGATTTTGTTTCTATACAATTTTTAGTTTTGTTTGATGGGTTTTTGTAATTTTTATCTCTAAAATGAACAATTCTAGGTTAATTGGTCTGTTATCTATCACAATTGTGCACACTCATTTCATTTGCTAAGATCACATAAGTTATGTTTATACTATGCTCTTTCTACTGTAGTTGGCTGAATGATTTTGTTGGTCCCTTCTTTTCTATATTTATGTTCGAATACTCTTACAAATAGTTTATTTTGTCTTTAAAACATTGAGTCTTTGCTCACCTCTTATATGTTTCAATGACGTCGAAACGAGCTGTGTAGCCTCATCCGCTGATCGAGCACTAGTGTTGAAAATCTTCGAATTCCGGGTTCGATTGTGGCAGAACATTATTTATTCTTTCATATCATCAGGAGAAAGGAGGTGACCCTGGGGTATGGATACTCTCCTGGAGAACTGCCAGCCTCTATAAAGTGGGTTCCCGAAAATGGAGGAGAAACCTAACTTGATCTTGGCCTAATCACCTAATTGACCGACAGTTGGCCTAGAAACGAATTAAACGAACCAAAGCTATTTCGCTCCCAATAATCTTTACCTAAAATTTTATAATGCAGCTTTTTTATGATTACTTTTAATTGTGAAAGTTTTATAAAGACGGATTCTTACTCCCATTAATTATAATAAAGTATGATATTATGATTATGTTAAGCATATTCTGTAACCTGGTTGTTATCACAATTAACTGGAACCTCTTCTTCCAATTGGGTTTTTCTCTTCAGGAAGCATGGAATGGGATTTTGATGAGGTTCGAACGTGTGTGTGTTTACAGGCCTAATCTCGGTTAGTGGGAAAGGAGCTGGGTTTCCGAATGGTTGTTGAAAAAAAAGATGTAATCATCCAAAGTGGTGGCTGGCATTCTTGTGGCCTTGGCTTGGGAGTTTTAAAGGCTACACAGAAGTGGAGTGGTATTATCGGACTGCGGTACTCCAGCTAGCTGGAGGCATCCTCCGGACAATATGGTCGTCCTCCCATTGTCCGCTCGCCAGAATCTACCAGGAGTTGAAAGGTGGGGTGTTTAAAGCAGTCTGTCAATTGCGTTAGACAATCAGCTACCTATCTAAAGAAGTGCTTCAAATTATTTTTTAATTTTCTTCTTCTTTTTCCTAGAAGGCACGCTCTATTCATGGATACACGTTCTATTTCCAAGTGTTACTATTGTTATTTAATTATTTCTGTGTAATTATTTTTATCTTTGAAGTTTCTTTTTACTTCCTCATCCTTAGACGTACATAATAACACACTGTTTTTATAGTTTAGAAAGGTAATCAACACCTTCATAATTTGTTCCTATATTTCTCCTTATCGAATTTTTACCTTTTATCCATTATGAAAGTGACTGTCAACACCCCATGTGTCAGGAAGTGGAAGGATCCCCATGTGTCATCACCTACCTATTTTGATGATTTTTTTTTTTTTTTTTTTTTTTTTTGGGAAACGAGACATAAAACCATTAAACTGTTTAAAATATCAGGGGTCAACACTCCACAGGAGTCGCATAAAAAAAAAAATAGGTGCGCTAAAAACATATTTTATCTAATATCTCAGGTTCTAGTTGACAGAAAAATAATTTTGTTGTCAAATTTACCCTGTTTCAAAGCGGAATAGTGAAATAAAAAAAATATGCCAATAAAATATTTGAATCAGAGGAATCTCAATCAGAGTACACTTTTTGAGAAATCTCATCAAAAGTACTTTTTTGATCCGATTATTTATTAATTTTTATTCTGTATGTATTTATATGAGTGAATAAATTTATTTTTATGTTTTTTTAAATAAAACAAGTGATCCATATTTTCACTCAACAATCTTTTTATTTCTTTTTTCTCCCCAACGTTTCAGCCTTTTGCCATTTTCAGGATCCTTTAATCTGCCTGTCTATTGCATACTGTACTCGCAGTAGATAATAACGAGTTGACAAGGCTAGTTTCAGCCTTAAGTATATTTTTTATATAATGTGACAAGGTATATATATTTTAATGTATGCAATAGAAAGGATAGCTTAAAGGATCCTTGAAAATCGCAAAAGGCTGAAACGTTAGGGAGAAAAAAGAAAAAAAAAAGATTATATTGAGAATATATAGTCGACTGTAGAAACTATTACTGGTGAGATAATCAGGAGTCAGTCTTTTTCTAAATATTTTTAAGTTTGCCGACGTTTCGGTGAAGCTTGTGAGCATCATCTGGGTATTATTGAGCCAAAACGTCGGCAAAATTAAAAATATTTAGAAAATACTGACTCCTGATTATTCCACCTATAAAAAAAAAAGATAGTTGAGTGAAAAATATGGGTCTCTAGTTTTATATGAAAATAACCTCAAAAGAGATTATTAATATTTTTAGGGTTATAACACAGCGTAAAATAAATATTTTAGTGGCAAGAAACTTAAGGATAACATAAGGAAGAAACATGGCATGAGATAATGGAAAATATTTCATTTCGTTATGAGAATTAGTGTATATGTGTATATATATATATATGTATTTATATATATATATATATATATATATATATATATATATATATATATATATATATATATGTTGCTACACCACTATATATTTATGATGATTAAATTAAGGGGTCCGCGAAAAAGTTTTGTTAGGAACCACTAAGCTAGAGAGTAAGGATGGTTATATTTTCTTAAAATAGGTAGGACACAGAATAAACGCATGTATTTGGACTCCTATGTAGTCACGATGTAAACGCAAGTAGTTACGATTTTTTGTATGAAGTTGTTTTTATAAATTATAATACACATATAAGTTTAGATTAAAAATATGAAATCAAAGGGATTTCAGAAGGTTCGTGTAACATTGATGAGGAAGTAGTAACAGAAAAATGGAGAATATCAAGCCTTTTTTTGTCATCCGTTTCCGGATCTAGCGAGGCATAAAACACAGGTAGGAGCGACGCGCGGCAGGATGTGAAGGAAATATCGGTGGTTGGATACATTTGTATTCACCTGACAGCGGAGGCGGGACTTTTTTCGGGAGGAAGCGCGAGATGGAGTAATGAACTTACCGACCGGAAACAAAGAAGGTCCTTATCAAACCCGTCCTCACTGACAAAGGATTCCTATTCATCCTTCGTCTCCAGGAGGAGGAACAGAAAGGTCTTGTCTTGTGCAAACTATTGTCTTCACGCCGATCAAAGGCTCTTCGCCGAGTATTGTAGTCTAGCTAGATCGATCGCCTATTATTAGCTTAGAGGCATTAACAGAAGCAATTAAAAAGAGGCCTTGTCGGTTTAGAGGCATCTCGGTGTATGCAAGTGTTGAGGAGTTGGTTGAGAGATCGCTTTTGTGCGAAAATTGGAACACATATTGTTTTAGCTGTGGCTTTCAATCAGGAGCGTAAAGCAAATATTTTTTCATAATTCATGAACCTATAGGAGTCACCTGCGGTGTAGTGGCTTGCATAACATCTGTATACACTCAAGGTCGCGAGTTCAAACCTAACAGGTGGCCCTAGGATTTTTTAATGGGAGCTAAAAATCCTTAGTTATGCTATTCTTCGGAGGGGATTGTCCCAAGCCTGTGCTACATTGGGTATTCTTTAAATATTCCTATCCTAATAAAACCTGGAAAGGCAAAATTAGAATTCCCACAGTAGCATCGTCTAATTAGTCACAATGGTGCATAAAATAACGTTAAATGAATAAACATGAATAACCAATATATGTGCTGGAAAAAAGTTCGATTCAAATAAAATGTTATTTTAAATACATTTCATACAATTCCGAAGTATTGGGCCTAGATGGAAAGATGTGTTTCAGACTAAATATTCTAGCAATATAACTTATTACAATACTCATTTAAATTTATGCCATTTCGTCTTTCTTTATTACCTTTTTCAGCTTTGTATATAAAATAACATTATTTTAATCTTTAGCTTTCCAACGGAATATTATTAATTTATACAAGTATTCTTAACACAGAAAAAATATTTTCTCCTTTTCTCCTTTAGTACATAATCAAATTTGTGCTCATATACCATATTTACCCGCGTATATCAATTTTAACAAGATGAAATGGTTAATTTTTTTCGAATCCACAAAATTAAAGATACTTACAACGAAGACAATCTAAAATATCGTCATTTAATCCCTGTCTTAGAATAGAAAATTAGTGGGAATTGAATAGTTGAACATTCAATAGGAAGCGGTGTGGTCTAGTGGATAGACCACTAGACTGATTTTCTCCGAGTCCCGGTTTCGAAATAGTATAAAAATCCTTTGTTATCTCTTGTCTCGAGCCTGTGCGATATCAGGTACTCGTTGAAGATACCTTATCCTAATTAAGCTTAGGATAGTGTAGCATTATATTTGATATTATTGTCCGACTTAATCGTAATGCCTTCCTCCTCTCCTGCAACTATAGCGACAGTGCTTTCACTTGTCTGTCTGTCAAGTTGTTGAACGCCCTTACATTTTTTTAGTCCTATATTGAAAGGACACGATCGGTATCGTTCCATCAGCTATCCGAGTTTTCGTTCCTTGGTCCTGAATAATTCAGTCGCTTATCCTGTAAGGATCCGACCGACTGTGGTCCAGGTAGAAGAGGATTTAATTTTTTGTAGTGACCTTCCCCTTGGCAGACCTCACAACACTCTATACTACCTTTCTGCCTGTCTGCCTCTGTATGTCTCAAATTGAAAAATATTCCTTCATCGCATCTGAGATCGATTATTTTTTAATGTGTTATGCTAACTACCCGTTTATAATTTTTTTTTATGTTATTTTATGCTTAAAAAGGAACAAACAAAAAAACACTCTGTTGGTATTATTTGTTATATTGTCCATGAACCAGCAACGAAAAATGCAACCCATTTTACAAAAAATTTTAGTATGCTTTATGTAAAGCATCTATAATGGTAAAGCAGAAAATACGAAAAAAAAAAGAAGAGAATATCGCTCGATTTTTAAATAATTATGGTTATTATCATACAAACTGCTCATTCTATAATATCTATACGATAATCGTTATAAAGTAAATCATCAAATATTTAATAAGGTTAGTGGTAGAATACATTTCTATGTTCAATATACAACGATACAGAGGTATTGCAAAAACGAACATTCTAACATTATTATGTCTATTATCATGGAAACAGCTCATCCTACAAGAATAATTGATATAACTATTAATATAGAAAATTAAATCACCTTTAATTTGAGTTGTAAAACACGTCTGTATGACTAATAATTTTAGAGATAGGATTTTTACAAAAAAAAAAAAAAACGGAAACGGAGAAACTTCTTATTTTTATCATTAATTTAATTGATATCATGAATACGGCTGTTCCTAATAATATAATGGTTATAAACTACATTACGAGGCATAAAATTGCCTTTAATTTGAGTAGTAATAGAAATACCTAGCTCTAATACTCACCTACACAATGTCAGTGCAATGGTTTACATGGGTCAGAATTTCTGACCCTTAAAACGCGTCTGCCCACCCACCTGTGAATAGCGGACTAGCTTCGTTTAATTCGTATTATTGCCTAATATTATGTGGTCAAAAGAAAAATCGTGATCGAATGAGTCATAATTACTTCTTTTTGGTTCTATATTTTTTGCTTTTCCTTCATAGATGTGTTAAATAAAACTTTGTGGTAAAATGGATTGCAGTTTTCTTTGCTGGCTCACGGACTAATGTGCTCATACTTGAAAAAGAACTTTACCACTATCACTCATAATGGGTCTTGGCTTTAATACATATAGAGATTCGTACTGCCGGAGGTGATGAGGTCTAGATAACGTTTTTCCCAATATTTTGTGTAGCAACTTTAAAGGCTGGGTGTTCCCCAGGAGAGTTAACATACCCCAGGTTGGTGGTTATAGACAGAGCTTGTACCTTGTCAGTATAATTGAGTTGATAGCATCGCTGCGACTCGAATAAGCCTATAAATTTGAAGTTATTGTGCTCTGTGAATATTTAATTCTGCTGGCATGAAAGGGATGTTTAAATGACCAACTGTTTCTATTCAATACAGTTATTATTAAAAAGGAACTAACACAAATCTATCACAATTCGTATATACAGCAATAGTGCATAGGAATATGACTGAGAATACTGAGGAGATCGTTACTACTATATTTCCCTTACAAAACCTTAGGACACTAGTGCGCTCGTGAAGATGAAGTTTGCCACTTTCTCGGCTTCTCTTGGATTTCTGACTCTTCTGTGTCTCCTACACGACTCTCCTCTCCTCGTGGATGGAACCCGACTCCTTGTAGATGGAACACCCTTGTCCCTTCTTTTCAAAAATACTACATTTTGGAAATTGCTGGTCTCCTATCATGACATAGGGCTGAAGTGCCCGAAGTCGGCGGTCCAGCTTTATGTAAAAGCTTATTAACGTTTACTTGATCAATATTAAAATTACCTAATAGTGAATTTACTTCCCTTAGTATCCTCAATACATAGCAATATATATGTATGTATATATATGGATTAATATGAAAGACAAGCGAGGAAATATGGGTAAAAAAGAAGAAAACAAGAGATCAATATTTTTTTTTTTTTTTTTTATTGTATGTTGAAATTTGTATTTTAAAAAATAGTCCTATGAGGAAAAATAAGCACGCTTTGTAAAAGCAACCCAATATACTTGGGGCAGCATCCATTGTTCAATGAAGTGTATCTCTCTCGCATATGTTAGGGAGGGGCGTATGTATGTTGTTTCAGGTTATATTTTATATATTTCATTTTGAATTTCTCTTACCACTATCGGGACTAGTTTCCACCTCAATTTCACAACGATCAACTAATGATCCTATTTTTTTTAATATTTATTAAAAATCAAAATATGTTAGTTTAGGATGGAATATAGAAATCATTTTGCGTGCTAAATGTTCTGTGATAAAGGGAAATATCAACTCAAAAGATCGTGCGTTGCTTTGTTGTTTCTCATTTGTTGAAAGTTTTAGAAGGCGGAGACCTTTAAGAAACTTTATTTCGTGTACTCAACTTTTTCTTTGGTCTATTGGGTAAGTATTTTCCTTTCGACGAATTTCAATTAAACTTATGTTTCAAAGTACATTGACTAAAACTTTTTCAATATTAAAGTAAAATTACCTACAGCTGAAGGTTATGTGATGGTATTTATGTTTATTTATTTATTATCAATAAATAAATTATGTTTGATATCTTAAATTGTGATAAAAATAAATATTATGAACAATAATATTGTTTCTATGGCCTTTGAAAAATTAATTGTATTTTGATGCGTAAACTTCAACCTTAAATTCTTTCAAAAAACCACTATTAAGTTTATCACTAAATTTTTTAAATAGTTAATTAATGTTTTAACTTGACGAAATATCGTTTGATATTTGCTTGATATTAATAGCTCGTTTCATGTGATTATGTCCGTTACTATTATTTCAGAAATTCAAGGAACTGAGTTTCCACTCGCCCACAACACGCCCTGATGATGGTGGTCGAAACGTAGGCAAAAAATAAATGGTTGAAACTACTTATTGGTTTCATTCACAGACAGCCACCGATGATGATGATTTGTTCGTTATTTTTTGTTGAAATAAAATTTCATTTAATAATTGTTTTTTTTTTGTTTTTTTTTTTGAGGGAGTTAACTGGATAACTAACTTTAGCCTTCTCAGAGGATTATCAGGATTAGAAGGTGAGAAGTGGTTATGAGTGGACGAGTAGTATGGAATCCGAAGATACATATCTATTTCGGGTCAAATTTGCAACTAATTAACTATTGGGGGACTTTATGGATTATTTAATAGGTGATTTAGTTAGAAGGATTTGAGATGACGGAACTGAACGCAGGAGTTTTATTGTTTATTGAAGCCCCAAGAATGCTCAATCCTTTGCGTAGAAATATGCCTATTAATAGTTTTGTAAATATTTTTCCTGTATCAAGGAGCAGTTACCTGTCATTTCAATTGAAGTGTGAGGATTCCAAATAAGACGTTTTTCTTGATTGAGTCTAATCATATGAGGAAAAAATCGATTGTTTAGTGTATATTCATATGTATAAACTCGAATACACACCATTATTAACATCTAATAATATTCTCTGGGTTTATTGCGTTGAAAAAATAAATTATTACCAAAGGAATCTTTTGGAAAGTGAAGGTTTATTTCATAATTTCCCTTTGATGTATATATTTAAAATGATATATTACAATATAATAGGAGTGAGATATTATCCTCCCAAAGACTCCTTGATCCCGACCATTACACAGCCCCTAATCTTCTCGAGACAAGACATTAAGAGCGAGAGGCTGGAAGAGAAAGGCCTGGAGGCAGAGCTATAAGACATCCTGTTTCCTTAGATAAGGGATATAGCAGGAGCCCTCTCCATCTAATTGGTCCTCCTCTTCCTTATCTCTTTTACTCTCTCCAGGAGGCCTTGTCAAGGTCGTCCCTGGAAGGCTCTAAGTGGACGCTGGAGCGAACAGGATGGGTGACCGCTAATAGAAGAAGTCGTCATAGTTTTATGTTCGGATAGAAAATGGAGTTCAAGAGATTTTTGGATTTATAGAAGCTCTTAAGATTGGTTTTTATTGTACTAAACTGCTCCTGTGATTACATGTGATTGAAGAAAGGATAAGTTGTGAACTACCAATCACTTATAGAGTTACTTTAATATCTCCTCGAAACTATATTTAAAAACGAATGAGGGACAACTTAAAATTTCCTTAGGAAACTGACTATTGTACTTAATAACTTGAAGGTAAAAAATGTCTACATTTCTTAACATCAATGACAGTAAAGTTTATTTTTATTTCATTTTCATTCTTATTTTTATTTATTCTACTGTTTTCGTTGTGTTAATTCCTTTATTTGTTGTAGATATTTGAACTTTTTATTTCTATCTTTCTCTTTTCACCATTGAAAAATAACTGTATATATTTATTACTTTAAAATGGGTACCTAAAGTTTGGAGAAAAACCTGGCGGCTCTGTGTGATTTAGGCCTAATCACCTCCTTGCAGGGTCGTTGGCTGTGAAAAAGTACGAATCTTATTAAGTACTGAGCCCAAGATCCTTCATGGATTGTCGAGGTACAGGATTTTTTTTTATATATTTTTTGTAATCACTTATGTTATTAGTTTTTTTTTTACTTTTTGTGTATTCTTTGGCCAGTTATAATTCTTATTGTACAATTATGTTATTATTAAGAGATCTTGTCCCAGAATAAAGACTTTTGTTATTCATTCATTCATATTAGATGAGAGTCTCTTTATGTTGGTCATGACCTCACAAAGAGAAGATCCTAAATGTGTCTCACCGATTTAGGTGAATTTATTTTTAGGTAAAGCTAGACATTAAACCATTGGACTTTGCAAAATAATAGGGGTCAATGCTCCCTAGAGTCGCGTAAAAGGATTGAAAAGTTTGCATGCGAAAAATAGACTTTATTTAATATCTCTGGTTCTAGTGAAGGTAAAAAAATAAGTTCAGTGTCAAAATTACCCTATTTCAAATCGAAATAATTTAAAAAATAAGAAATTAAAATATTTAGGATTTATGGTTGGTAATAGAATCAATAAATATATCAATCAGTAATGTATGTATATGTATATATATATATATATATATATATATATATATATATATATATATATATAGAAACCGGGCTGACTATAGACTGCCCGCAATGCAGAACGGTCACGAAGGCTCAGCAGGCCTATAAGACGGACACGGTTGGGTGCACATGAGGGTTTTATTATATACGGTTGGGAAGTTTCACATAAGAGCGAATTATTTATAGTATGATACTTCATTTGTTATTTAGCCCTATTCAAAAAATATTCAGACTATAATAAGCTGCGTGTTTTAAGGTCTGGAATTTAGTGATGAATAACTGCTTAACTTCAAATAATTTTACTCTATTATGCACACTTGAAGAAGATTTCCGAATTTTGCAGTAATGTTCTACCCTAACCAAAACGTCGATAAATTTACAATGCTCTTTTTGTTTACATACCAGGTGAGTATTTTTTATAATCTGTTCAAAATGTCTACAATTTTATGGCTGTGAAGGTATTAAATATTCCATGGACACTCCTGGAAACAGGAAAGTGTTTTCGGCTATTGTTCTGTTCTTATTATTGCCACGATTTCTTATAGAAGTTTAGAACGAATGTTATATTTATATATAACACACACACAGTCTCACTCACTACCTACCTCTATCCCCTCCTCCCGAAAGAAAACAAAAACTTTTCTATTCTTCCCTGAAGTGAAGTGGAACAGTGAGTGGACACCATGGATATTTTATATCATACACTCGTACAGTTACCCTCCATTTTTGAAACAACGTGTTTCTTATACGAGTATTATCTATACAAAGAAATATTTATTTTTAATTATACAAAATTAAAAAAAAAAAAGTTGCTAGCTTATTTATTTAACGTCACTATTATACTACTTTGGCGAACCGTACAATGCCACAATGAGAGTCTTGGGTTTTGTAAAACCATGTTTAATTATAATAGGGATCTTTAACGCGTACTGGGCATTCCGCAGGCTTGGAATCACCACTTTACGTTCCCTCCGAAGGACGGTATAACCAAGGAATTCTTACTCCCTTAAAAACATTCTGGGAACTTCTGTTGGGTTTCAGTCAGCTAACATTGGCGTAGAAGACTTTTAAACTAACCACTACACCACAGCTGATCCAATTAAATAAAATATATATTACGTATGAATGGATATTCTTATATTTTCCATGAGCGTTACTGAATTTATTTTAGTATAAAAATGCAAGCATTACTAAATAATATGAAAAGTATTCAATAAACCATATCCATGTTTATAACTCTGTTTTATACATTACTTATGTATTACGTTTAATTTTATATTCTCTTGCCTTTATATGCATTCCGTACTTCTTTTAAGTTTTAAATTGTCATGTAATTGAGACTTCTATTGGCATTTATGTAGTTCGGTTCGAATAAAGAGGTTATTTATAAAATAAATAATGATCAACTTTGGAAATAAACGATTTTGGTAAACCAGCAAACATGGTGTTCTGCTCACTGGTAACCTTGAAAAGAAAGTTGGCAACGCTCCAGCAAACTAACCAAAAACACTCGACCCTAGATTGAAACTTGTTTATTCCCTCCTAGACAATAAATCTCAACTCCCTATACCACTAAGACTTTTTTCTGAAGGGTCGTTCTGAAAGACAGATGTCCTAAAAGTGTCCGCGTTTTGAGCGTTTCCAAACCTTTTGTTAGAAGTTGGACATCATGGTTTATTGATATATGTGTATTTTATGCACAGGGATTTATGATTTTTTAATTTTTTTTATTATTGATTAGAAACTTTTTACAGTATTTCCTACTCAGATATTATAGATGTCTGTGCTATAAGTACAGCTGTCGTCATAAAAATTGCATTACTTTCTTATGGCCTTTTCCCTCCACTTGTGGAGGGAGCAGCCGAGTCTAGGGTCCCTTTAGCAGATTGTATATATTGTATATAGTTAAGTTTGCTTGTATGATTTTTATTTATTTCCCAACTTGTATTTATCTCTACTACAGGTTGTTGTTTTGATTTGTTTCTTGTTGTTTTTTTTTTGTTTTTATTAATTGTTATTTTTTTTTGTATATATTTTAATTTATTTATTTCCGATTTTATGTAATTTGACCTTATCATTATTTTCTGTATATATTGTATGAATGTGTACTACATCACTATTACTACTGTTCATTATGTAACAAATTGTAATATTTCTAAATAAAAAGGGAAAAAAAACTTTCTTTTGGTAAAGAATTTGTTCCAATGGAATATTTAGGTTTTTGTCTACTTATTTATATCTTAAGCTTGAGGAAGTAAAGAAATTAAAAAAAAATACTAACGTTTATTAGTTGTTGGTTAGTATAACTACTACTCGATTAAAATTTTTAATTATGTTGAATTTTAAACATTTTGCCATCAGAAACAATTATCATTGTAAGATTACATGAATTAGAACATTCTTCACGGAAAACAGCGGTGACACAATTTTTTTTTTTCTAAACCTCTTGGGAGTTGGGGAAGGAATAGAGGAAGGAATCTGGGATCTCTTTTTCTGCATTACATGCATTCTAAGAGGGGACAGAGGATACGAAACATTTTCGGTATGTGGGAGCGAATGGGAGTCACGTCTAGTGATGGGGCTCACTTGTCTTTCTGAGTCAGTTAGTCAAGTTATGGTTTCTCAGTCTAGTCTGAGGGTCTGTACATAGTCTTGCCAGCGCTGTGGTGTGTTAAATAGTGGGTTCGTGCAGTACCGGAGACTGTCAAAGAATTTGATATGTCTGCGGGAGATAAACTCTTACACGGTCAGAAGTTTGAAGGTGTCGTGTATTTGGTCTGTCTTCGTCCTCTGTAGGGAAGTATACCTCACTATTCGTCTCAGTACTCCATTTTGAAACTGCTGGAGCTTTTATGCTATGGTTGGTGATATATTAGTTAGTTAGTTAGTCTCTCAGTCTAATGACACAAATCAATAGTAATCATTGTTTTGAAAATTTATATTATAATTCATTTCACGATAGAACTTAAACTTCTATATTTTTATGTGCTTTTCTTTAATTTTCAATATATGATATTATTTTACTGTGTAATCGGTAATTTTTTTAAAACATGCGGTTATGTTTAATTTTAGATACATTTTTTTTTATTGAGTGATGCAACTTGTATGACCATAAATGTATCTAATCAGACTCAATTTTTTTTATTTCGCTGAATTTTTTATCTCCCAACTTCTTTTCTGATGTCTCCAATAGGTGTATATTATTATGATATGTGATATGTTATAAAACCATTCATAAAGCATTAATCTAATTTCTGAATGAGCTACATTATTAAGCTTGTTTATTATTCATTTATTTTATTCATATAAGCAAATATATGATTAATTATTAAGGAAAAATACTATAATCTCTTTAATTACACAGAAAAAAAAAAAAAATATATATATATATATATATATATATATATATATATATATATATATATTATACTAATGTGTTCCCTTCTTTTTGTTTCAGGTAAGTGTCGGATCTAATTTTACTAATTGCGTTCTTGAGACAGGTGTGCCTTACTACTTAATTATTATTACTTTATTAAATATAAT
This sequence comes from Piezodorus guildinii, assembly GCA_023052935.1. NCBI lineage: Eukaryota > Metazoa > Arthropoda > Insecta > Hemiptera > Pentatomidae > Piezodorus > Piezodorus guildinii. The sequence goes on along the minus strand of CM041294.1, from coordinate 79,689,150 downwards.
TTCTTTATTAAAACAGCTTTATATATTTTCATTGGAGAGTGAGTTTCGTACCAAAATAAATTCATGTAACAAATTTTTTGTATGTATTTTTTTCGTAAATATACATAAAAACATAAAGTGTCGTATGTCTTCTGTAAGTTTTAAGATTTGTAACGTTAAAAAAAAAACTATCATGTATTTTTAAAATTATAGAAAGTTATAGAGAGTAACGAAAACTGCAAAAACATAGCATAAGAGCATTCGATGCCCAAGGTCGCCGAAACAAATCCGGCAAATGGCCTTAGGATTTTTTTTAAGGGAACAAGAAATAATTGGTTTTGCTCGTAAGGGACGTAACATGGTGGTCCCGTGCCTGTGCAATCTCTATTCTAATAAAACCTAAATATGGAAAATTCATTAATCTTACTGCACTGGTTAGCGACAGTAGCATAAATAAGAGATGTGCTAATACACAAAAAACTGAGAACTGTGCTCAAATAATGAACTAGTTCAAGTACAGACTAAAGCCTATGTTCTTTTTTAGGTCTATTAATAGTTACTTTAGGCCATCTTTTTCCCAAGAGTGAATGTTGTAACCTCTTTGGCTGATGGGATGCCACTCGATGAGTAGTAGGATGGACATGATTCATAGATCCCCGCTAACTCGCCACTCCCACTTCTGAATGTCCTTAGGTTTTATTGCTCCCCTCCCCCCTTCCTCCCCAAGGAAAGTGTCCGCAGATAGTCCTCTTTTATTGCTGCCTCGCTATCTTCGTATCCTTTGATCTTCTGGGAACCTCATGCTGGATCCTCTCCTTCAGTTTATGGGCATCTGCTTGTCAGGACAATAGGGAGTAAAGTGCTTGTGTTAAATGAGGTTTCGGAATTCCTAGTTCGTGGTCAGTATGATGTTGCAAGAGAGATTCAGGGAATGATAGATAGAGCTCGAAGATTGATCAAATGAAAATGTTACTAATATTTTTAAAATTGTTAAAAAAATATTTGAATTTAAAAATACAGTTACGTAGAGTCATTGTATTTATAATAAAAACTGAAACATCGAACATTTTGGTATTTCGCCAATTCAGGTATCATCAGGTAGGGGTGGGCATGATCGAATGACGATTATGCGATAATTCGATTATTTCAACCATTCGAATTAATCGATTATCGGATTAATCGCTTTGGATAAGAGCGAATGATTATTCGAACTGAACTGTTGAACAATAATCGAGGGATTATAAGGAGCTTTCGGACAATCTAAAGACTTTTTTTTTTTTCTTCTGTTGGTCACATAAATTATATGCATATTTGCACCTAGGATCAGCCACTTATTTAAATCATCGAAGTCCGATCGTCCGATTATGACGATCATTCGATTATCCCCACCCCTATCATCAGGACAAAAGGAGAAAAATTAAAATACTCTGCACATTTTACTTATTCAGATCGGAAAAGTCAAAACAAAACAGGTTGGTGTCTTGTTTGAACTATCGATGCGAGACGTGCTGGTTTTTGTTTATAATATTTATTTTATATTTTTGATTCCGATGATTTAGTACTGTTGGGTGAAGACGTGGAAACAATAAAAATAAACACAATTACTTTAATTAGAGACAGTTTTTTTTTTTTTTTTTTTTTTATATTTCTTTATTGAGATATATTACAATTTGTTACAAAATGAACAATAATAATATTGATAAGAGACCACATTCATACTATATATACAGAAAATAATAATAATGGTCAAATTACATAAAATAGAACATAAATAAATTCATATATATACAATAAATTAATAATAATAAATAAAAAACAAAACAAATCGAAACAAAAACCTATTATTGAAATAAATAAAAAGTTGGCAAATAAATAAACATCTTACACACAATCATAACAATATACAATATATACAATTGCTAAGGGACCCCAGCAAGCGCTTTTCCCTCCACTTGTGGAGGAAAAAGCGGAATCCAAGAGATCCCAGCGCCTCTATCTCAGCCGCATCACTGGTCTGAGCCAGTGGAGGCTGAGTTAGGGCGCTGTAGCCACAAACATACCGTACATGAGTGGAGGATCTGACCATTGTCAGAACTCCAATTTAAATGTTTACAATAGGTCTCGTGGCCACTGCCGTTTCAATCTTCGAGGAGGATTGTAGGGATGGGTGGTGCTGGATAGGGATTGCGCTAGAGGGTTAGGATGATGACTAAGGTTCTGATGAAATTTGGAAAATTTGGATGGTACCAGGTCTAAAACAAACGGAATATTAAGGTCATGGTGTAGGGTACAGTTGGTAACGTAATAAGGAGCATTTACTATTGTTCGGAGGACTTTGGATTGGAAGGATTGGATGCGTTTGATGTTAGAAAGTTTAGCTGTCCCCCACAGTTCAAGTCCGTAGGTCCATATAGGTTTCAGTACTGTCTTGTATATTAGTAATTTGTTGTCAAGAGTAAGATGAGATTTTCTGTTTAGTAGTCTGTATAACTGGCCGAATCTGCGGTTGAGTTCTTTTCTTTTGAGTCTTGTATGTGGGTTCCACGTCAGTCTTTTGTCTAGTAAAAAGCCGAGATACCGGACTGTGTCTGAGGAAGGAAGCGGTATGGAATTGAAATTAACCGTTGGACAGGATTTGCGTCGAAGGGTGAATGTGACGTGAGTGCATTTGCTTTCGTTCACCTTAATGCGCCAAGCATTGCACCAGTCTTCGACAAGGGAAAGATGCTTTTGGAGATTTAGCGATGCTACTTCAGGATCGGAATTGGATGACAAAATGGCGGTATCATCAGCAAATGTTGCCAGAAAGGTATCGGGATCGGTAGGAATATCGGCGGTGTAGAGGATGTAGAGGACGGGTCCTAAGACGCTGCCTTGAGGAACACCGGCCTCAACAGTATAATGTTTGGAAAATTCGGAACCACTGCGAACTCGGAAGGAGCGGTTTGATAAATAGGATCGGAGGATTAGGTATAAGGATTGAGGTAAATGGGTTTTGAGCTTAAAGAGCAGTCCCGGGTGCCACACCCGGTCAAAAGCTTGAGCTATGTCCAGAAAGGCACCCGAACAATACTCCTTGCACTCAAGGGCGGAGGAAATGTGGTCTACAACTCGGAGTCCTTGGTGAACCGTGGAATGTTGAGGACGAAATCCAAACTGATGTGAAGGAAAATTGTGAAATTTGGCTAGGATTCGTTTTAATAAGAGTTTTTCGAAGATTTTGGAGAGGATCGGGAGCAGGCTAATAGGTCTGTAAGATGAAGTGCTGTGGGAAGGTTTGCCTGGTTTTAGGAAAAGGATGATAGTTGAATGTTTCCATATGAGAGGGAAATAGGTAGTGCGTAGGATACAGTTATAGAGATATGCAAGAAATGTAATGGCTTTGGGAGGAAGTTGTCTTAAGATCTGAGGAGTAAGGAGGTCGTATCCTGGGGATTTACGGAGAGGAAGCTTTTTAAGAAGATATTTAACCTCAGATGGATAAACTGCTTTAGGTGGTAAGGATAGTGGTATTGGTGACATAAGGAACTCTTCAACTGTTGCAGTATGGGTTGGATTGAGCTCAGGATGAGGAGTGAAAACTTTGGAAAGGTGCTGCGCGAATTCCTCGGCTTTATCCTTGTCGGAAGCAGCCCAGGAACTATCACAGCGCCGAAGAGGGTGGGAAATGGTGTGGGATTTTAGAATTCTCTTCGTGACACTCCATAAGGAATTGTCACGAGTCGAGAGAGAGGAGAGGTAGGAATTGTAGGATTGGGAACGGAATATCGCCAACTCTCGCTTTAATTTTCTACAAAGAAAGTTGTAAGAGCGGCGATCTTCTGGGTGGCGGGTGCGTTGCCATAATGATCTGGCTCGGCGTTTGGTGTTGATGAGGTCCTTCAGGTGTTGTGGTAAATGGCTTTTGTTAGGAATTCTTTGGGATTGTTTGGGAGAGGAGGCAGTCCAGGCAGCTTGTTGAATTGTGGTTGTAAAGGAAAATACGGCATCATCTAGGTCAGTTTGGGTTTTGAGAGGTACTCTGAGGTCAATATCATTGGTAAGGATTTCGCGGAAGAGGTTCCAGTTGACAGGGCCTCTAATGAATGACGGTGGGAAAGGTTTCGGAATAGGAGTTATGGATACATTTAGGATTAATGGACTATGATCAGAGGATAGTTCATCAAGGCGAGTTACGGAATAGTTCAGGGAGCCTAATCCGCAGTGGATGAAGAAGTCGAGGATGTCAGGATTACGGTTAGGATCTGTCGGCCAGTAGGTAGGAGAATCGGGAGGTAGGAGATTAAAGCGTCGGGAGTTGAGTGCAGACTGCAACGTCCGTCCACGAGAATTGGTGGTTCTAGAACCCCACTGTTGATTCTTAGCGTTTAAGTCGGCACCCAAAATGAAGTGATTTCCCAAGGAGTTGAGGAAGGATCCAAATTGGGCAGAGGAAATAGGATGTTTAGGAGGGCAGTATGCTGATGCGATGATAAGCGGAAAGGAAAAGGTTTTGATTACAATGGAAGTTGCTTGTAGGTAATCGTGGGCGGGAAGTGGGTGTAAGTGATGGATAACGGATCGGCGGACAATGACAGCAGTACCGGCATGGGCTTTGCCGTCTGGATGGTCTGTCCGGTATATTATGTATTCTGGTATTTTGAAGTACTGTTTAGTGGTTAGTCTAGTTTCAGTAATGAGTGCAACATCAATGTTTTTGTCTTGCAGTACGGCTGTAAGTTCGTCAGTGTGAGTTCTAACACCATTCGCATTCCAAAGGAGAATGGATAAGGAATTAGGTGAGGTCATTTATGGTTTTTGTAAGGCAGGAATGAGATTTGATACAAGGTTTGTAAGGAGTGATATTAGAGGCATTACAAGGGATTTCATTTCGGAGATAAAGGATGTCATCAAACTGGTAAGGTCTGTGGCGTTTGAAGGAGGAGGAATATGAGAGATTTGTGGTGGATTAGGATTCTTAGGATTGGTTACATTTTGAGAAAGAGGTATATGTGGAATGGATTGAGGTATATTTATTAGTTCCGGCAGGGCCACGGCTTCGGTACTTTGATTCCCACCTCCAAGTAGGTGGGCAAATGATACATTGGCATCAATAAGTTTAGAGGGTTCTCTTCTGGTGCTTGCATGTCTTGTTGTTTCATCCAGTACTTGAGGTTTTTGAAACCTGGTCCTGAGTTCCTTATAGATTTGGCATCCTTTATAGTTGGCCGGGTGGTCCTTGAGGCAGTGAGCACATACAGCGGGTGTTGATTTTGGTTTCGTACATTCCACAGACCGGTGCTGTTCTCCGCATTTCACGCAGCGTGGTATGTGATGACAATAAGTTTTAGTATGACCATATGCTTGACAATTATGGCACTGAATTATCTCTCTCTTTGTGTAAGGTTTTTCAACTCTTACACTGGAATAGTACAATCTATTGAGGTCATAGATTTTTTCAACTCCTTCAGCTGGTTCCAAATCCACAAAAAAGAGAGGTAGAGGAATTTTATCCTTTAGGACGTTAGTGACTTGCCGCACTTTATAGCCCATCTCCGTTAGTTCTTCTTTAATATCTTCAACTGGTGTCGAGGGGTGTAAGTTTCTGATTACAACCCTTAAAGCTCTCTCTTGGCGTAGCTGGTAGGTATGGAAATCTGCTTTGGTTTCAGTTAGGTATTTCACTATTTTTCTATATGTCTCGGCAGTAGTAGGAGATATTTTGGTATCATTGGTTCTACTCATACAGTAGTAGCTGGTAGATTCGGTAATTTTGTTCAATTGCGCACACAACAACTGGAAATTTCTAATGTTTTTGACAAATATTGGAGGAGGCCGTGGTTCACTGGGTATAGGAGTAGATTCCATGTTTTCTTTTTCATTATGTAAAATCTGAAAAGGATTTGGGGTGAAAAACGGTGATTCGTCAGTCATCCCTTGTGACGATGTGCCAGGTTGTGGTTCAGATTCTGAATTAGTACCTGAAGGGGTTGCTTGTAATCTTTTATTAGTATCACGGCGAGGTCTTTGTTTCGTAGGAGACGGGATTGAACCACTAGATCTAGATCTTTTAGTTGAAGCTTTGGAGGACATTACTTGATGATAATATCGCATTTCATGTAAGGAAAATAATTAAATAATAACCAGATGTGGGGAAAAAAAAATAACTTAGAAAAGTTAAGCAAGACCAGCCTTGCCTAGCTATTGGCAATCAGCTGATATGAAGAGGTGACTCAGCATTCACTTTACAGTGTAAATTGTAAACCAACTTACCGTTGTTTGCTCCAATATTTACTGTTGTTGTTATCCTGAAGCCTGGTGATGTTTTCAAGACTTTTCTGAAGTGATATCCAACTGAAAAAGCAAGAAATCCAAGAGCCGATTTGAAAGATGACCGCTATACTCATGCGCATGCGCAGAACTTATTAAGAATTAGAGACAGTAAATAAAGATAAGGCTTAGAATAAATGCGGATAAGAAAAAATATATCATTAGTAGTAGAAACGGTGATAATCTCGGTGATATTGATATAACAAGAAAATCGTTTGGACAGGTGGATAAATTTAGGTATTTAGGATCTTAGGTTACTAGAAAAAAAGAAATTCAAAATTAAATAAAGCCGCGGTGAAAAGCAGGAAACGCATATTATTCAGTTGCTTAACGACTTACAATTAGTTCGAGATTACTGTCAAGAGATTTATAGAGTAGAATCTACCAGAATATTATTCTCCCCACGGTTCTCTAAGGGTGTGAAATGTGGTTGCTTACTTTGAAGGATGAACTACGTCTTAAGATTTTTAAGAATAAGGTTTTACTTTAAATTTTTAGCCTGAAGAGTGATTTGGCCACTGGAGGATTTAGGGAGCTATACAAGATGGAATTACAGAGCTTGTAACCTTGTGACGGGCAGGAGTCCAAGAGGTGTGCCGAGGAGTAAGTGGGAGAAATTTTGTAAGTCAGGTCTCTGGGGCTTGGACTCTGCAGGCAAGGATTGGTGGTATCGTCATCGAATTATTTTTAAGTCCGTAATTATATTTTTGATCCCTTCGCCTGTACTGCTGATGGTTGAACTAGAGAAATATCGACAAATGCGTTGTTTCAGTTTTTATTTATATTTTCAATAATAAAACCTAGTCTATATTACATTTTATGCATTAGATGGGTTTGAAATTAGGTAAATTCTAGTTGTTGAGAAGTTCCAGAATATGAGATAAGATTGCTCGCTAATAACTTTTACAAGCTTGTGTATAAGAGAATATTTTTTTCCAAAATTAAAGCAACAAGAATTACGAAGACGTTACAAAAACCTTTCACGTTAATTGGATTACAGATAACCAGTTAATTTACGAAACAAGCGACTAATATACACGACTCTACTGAGACCAATATGGACATACGGAGCAGAACTTTGGGGTTCTGCTAAACACGTACACACAAACAATTCAGACTAAAATTTTAAGAAAAATTATTCACGCACCATGGTTTTCGAATCACACAAACACAATGACTCACAACATGAACCCATCGGCCTAAAAACTTAATCTACACGAACCCGTACAACCCACCGACGACTTTTGAGGCGGTGGCCTAGAGATTGCCTTGCTTTAACCGACTTTCGGAAGTCATCACATTTGCTTATTGCAATTTTTTTTTTTTTTTTTTGCAGATAGCAAATAAACTTAAAGCTCAAACAAAAACAATTGTAAATAAATAAATAAAAAAAGAAAATTGCGTCTATCAGCTCTCCTACAGTTAGGCAGGATCTAGAGAACTGGTCAGTTGAAGCAAAGACCACTTTTTCCACCCGACCCTCCTGGAGAATTCTCCAGAAACACGTGACGAGCCTTCAGATAATCCTGTGGCTGCGAGATCTCGGAACTATGGCGTCTTCTGGGTAGAAGAAGTTTATCCTGAACGGTAACTCCTTAGATAATGAAATCTACATCGTTCGGTTTTAATTGGAATAAAAAAAAATATAGGGAGGCTGTCGATAGAAGTGAAAACTTTTTTAAATTCTCGATTTTCACTGGAATTTTGTTGGAAAGAAGAGTATTTGCATTTGTATCAAGGAAATTTAGATATTTAAGAATAAGCTTTTTTATAGTTATATCGATATTTTGAGTCAAGAGAATTAAGATATTCATTATATTAACTTTATATACAGTAAGATGTAAGTTCTAAGACATATTTTATCTACATGTCTTTATACATTCATTTGCAAATGATTTTAATTCAATAAAATACTGAAATTAAAGTATTATAAATATCGACATTTTTGTGCCAATATTACACCGGTATCGATAACGCCGATAATCGATCTCGGAAATTGATATCTTTATCCAGACACATATACACAGAGCGCATGCGCCAGTCTAGAGCATGTTGGTGACGTTACCATGGTTACAAAATCAAAGCTTTTACCCGTACCAAAAATCAATAAATGTTAATTTAAAAAAAAAACTCTAACCTTAAGACATGTGAGTGCTACATTAAAAACTTTCAACACAAATAAAGATACAGTTACCAGTCTTCAATGTGATTCATTAGTTGTTTGATGAAAAACCGTGGTGTTGTGTATACGTCGGAACTTCTCTTTTACTTAATATTTTCGAGCTCTCCATTTTCTTGATTAGTTTTTAATGTAATGGAATCTTCCATTGACTTGACTTTAATAAAGAATATGTATGTAGATGTTTATATCAAAGCTTTTTAAAGAGAATTCACAAGTTTGTCTTTTCTACTTTCCCTCTGGATTTATTCTTAAATGAATAAGTTTTAACATGTTATAAAAGTGAATTTTTTTTTATTTTCTAAATAGTTTCAAAACTGTTGATATATTTATTATTATTGATAAATAATATTATAATAAAATATTTCTCATTTATAAATAAATATAGACTTCAAATATTAAGTTTAGTATTGGACCAAAATAAATAAATGTAAAAAATGATTTTAAAGATAAAACTATTAAAATTGTAAAAAAAGAAAACTTAAAAACTAGTATTGCGAGTTTACGTCTTTAAACATAAACAAACAAACAAAAACTAGTGCTTTTCTTCCATAAAAAGACAATGCTTGAAATATTTGCTGCTGCGATGCAATTCTTGACTTCTTCCATCACAGTAAGTGAATCACTTTTTATTAATAATTGCAGTACTTTTTCTGCTATTCTTTCAAAATACATTTTCATTTTTTCAAGTAAAAATTATACGTGTCCACTACTATAAAATAATAAGCCACTGATCATTAAACCTCCAGGTTTCTAAATACTGTCCAATATAAACTTTTTATTTCTTTTAATAGACAACATAATTACGTTTTCTTAGATGTAAACCGTACATAATTTTGGTTCGTCCTGAGGTGTAGTGGTTATCATTACAGCTTTTCATGCCCAAGACTGCAGATAATCATAGAGTTTTCTTGAAGGGAGTTAAAAAGTCCTTGTATGCTGTCTTTCAAAGAGGACGTAAAAAGGTGGTCCTGAGCCTATGCGATGGATAGTAATTGAACCTGGACAGGCTAAATGTATGAACATCGTCCGATTATCCACAGTAGTATAAAAATGACGTTATATATGAACAACGTTATTAATTTAATATGTTGTGTATACTTGTTTTTTTTTTTTTTTTGTTTTTTTAGATACTCCCCCCATCATATTATCAGGGATAAACTACATACGTAGAAAATTAAAATCATAAGTAATCTCATCAAAATCGTAAACAGCTATTTCCGAGAATATTGTAAAATGAACTAATATATTTTTTTGCATGTTTGGTTAGTCAATTTTAGTAACGATAGCGGTTTATTTAAGTAAACGGATTATTACTGATATTTACTGTACATTTAAAAAGTTATTTTTTTCTTGAAATTCGACTTTGTTTATTAGAAAATTGACGATGTTACATTAGAAGGTGTAAAATTTGCCTTTCAGGTTTAATTATAATAGAGATCTTTATCCATAACTGATACGTACAGGTTCGGATCAAATTACTTTCCTCTGAACAACATATGATTAACTAATACAGTGATTTAAAATCTTTTAAATTGAATTTAAGAGACTGTTATACTTTAAAAAATACCACCTGTGACCCTTGGATTATTTTATTTTTTCTTTCTGGTAAATTTACATATGTGATAAAATGACTCAATTCAGTATATATTTTCTTAATTTTTTGCATATTGTGTTAATAAGGAGCTGGGTGATGGTCTAAAAAACAGGCTTTGCTATGTAATAAATTATATGCTCATTAAAAATCCTTCATCTTTTGTAATGTGACGATGTTGGTTCTGGGTCTCCCTCTCACCTCATATAAATAATTTATTTCCTTACTCGTCGTAAATTAAATACATAAACATTCAAAGTGCAAGTTATGCAGATCAGTCCGGTCTTGTCCGACCAGAAATGAATCACTCTCCTGCATTTTAATTAATTACTTAATTTTACTATCGCTAGTACAGTATTAGTATTTCAGTACATGGTGACGTATAGAATATTAATATATAGGCATTTGATTCTATTGTGACGGAGATCTAACCAGAAGGAATAACGTATCAAGGAAAATACATATATTTTATATACATACATACCAAATATATATATATATATATATATATATATATATATATATATATATATATATAAATGAGTAAAACTAATAAATAATTACTAAATTGAATTTCTATAGAAACATGTGTTTTATTAAAAAATCTATTATATTATTATCTAAAAAAATTATTTTGATCGGCTTTTCATCACTCTATATCAACATTTACATGTTTGCGTATAAGATAATATATATTTTTTTAAATCTTTAGCTTTCTAACGCTATATTATACATGTATATTAACGTTCTTATATTCAAAAATTGCATTAAAAAAATATTTTGGCAGTTTTCTCTTTCAGTTAGATATCGAATTTGTTTACCTTATATATTTACTAGTCTTTTTATCAATGATAGCAAGATGATATGATTTAATTTGTCTTTAGGGGAAGAAAATTTAAAGTTTTGGCATTTAAGCCCTGTCAGACTATTACAATAAAAATGAAACCTATATGATATTAAAGCCAATTAAATTTTATTATCGATATACTGAGTTTAATAAAAATCGTTAGAGCCGTTTTTCGAAAATCGTAAAATGGTGCAAAATGCATGGTTTAAAGTGGCTGTTCTGCTTAGCTAATTTTATTGTAAATGTTTCTGTAACCTTTTTTGCGTATAATAGTTTCAAATACGAAATTTCAGTTTCATAGGACTTATCGTTTTTGCGTTAGAGTTGCCACACACGTACACACATACCCACAGAACGTTTTCCGGTACTTGGACTCTGGGGATCCTAAAACGTGTATTTCCGTTGAAAACACAAATTCTAAAATTTTCACGATCGCAATTCTTTCTCTCACTATATATTTCATATATAGGTATGTGAAAGTAAAAAATTGTTCGTTCAAGCTTTATACCTTATACAGGCATGCGATAAATTGTTATCTTTAAATTCGAATTGTAAGACAAGCACTTGCACTTAAATGCACAAAAAATCAACTTTAAGATAAGAGCTAAATTGCTATAAGAAGTAGGATTCGGAGACAAAGCTTGGAAAATATCTCGGACCATAGCGGACTTAACCCTTCGTGAGACGCCCACCTAGCTCCTTTATATCGCCCTCTATGCTAATACATAATGAGTCCTCTACCCCTAGCTTTGGAGATACATTACAGCCCGTATTGTATCCAGAGAATCTATTCCAGGATTTCTGTTTATCCAGGTTAATTGGCTCTTATCACCAAGCCCGGATATTGCTAATATCAATATGTGCCACTCCTGTCTAAATTATATTACCGCACCTGTCTCCAGTGAAATTTGGTGTAGGTTGTCTCAATCAATTTACGACATGATTTAATTTAAAAAAAAAAAGAAGAAAGAAACAAAAAACCTGATCTGTAAAACCATTTTATAGCCAACCAGATTAAGTATTCATATTTTATTTCTCATCCGACCAAACCATTAAAGAAATGTTTAATCTCAACTGCACAAAATATTGCTAATTTTGTGTTATCTGCTCTGCCTAGAGTTTTTTTTTAATAGTATTTTAAATATAAACTGCAATGATATTTATTATTTAGTAACAGCTCTTTTAACCACTATAATTATTTTAGCCATAAATTAACGATACGAAATACAAATATTTAAGTAAAATACTTAAAATACAAACAAGGCGTAGATAATTACATTATAAAATAAAAAGGAAAAATAAAAATATTAAAAATCCAAAACCAGTACTTAATTCCGTTTGTAATAAATTGAAGTTTAATCTTTCAAGTGTTATTAGTTTTGTGGCCGACTACAAAACACCCAGTTTTGTAATAGTGTCGCAACGTCTATATCATTACCAATTTTTCTTCGAACGAAAAACGATTTATCAAAATATGCCAGACTGCGAGGATAATACTATATTTATGAGAAATTGTTAAGTTCTTTGTTGCATATATGTTTTTAGTTAATACTTTTTTTTATTTTTTATATAATATTACAAATAGTCGAGTTTTAGTGCACCTTAGAAGAAGGACGTCTTGAGATACCTTCTCGTAGTCGCTCTGATGAAGGCCCATAATTTAGGACGAAACGTCGGCTCATTTATACAATAAATGTTGTTTATTAGTGTGTTACTTCTTAATGACCGGATCCCCAACCATCTTATCCATTAAACAAATATTAACTTCACCCTCCATAAAATTTGAGGTCTCGCATTTTTTCTAGATGCGTAAAACACAAATAACGAATCTAAAAAGAGTCAGTCCTCCGTATGAAGTTAAAATTTATACACAGAATTATGGCCCGAACCAGGTATCAATCCTTCCATGACAAACTTCAATTCCTAGCTTCCTCTTCCATTCCCGACAATCCTCCGACGCGTTTGAAAAAAACATGGCCATGAGACCTTCTAGTTTAGATTACCTATTGGAGTGCTGCCAATGGGCAGTTTCTCTTACTGTCTTTTTCGTGTGTTTTATCTAACAGTTAATTTACTAAATGTATTTATCAATATAGTTGTATATATCAATAAATAAATTTTTAAAAATGAATATATAATATAATATATATATATATATATATATATATATATATATATATATATATATATATATATATATAAAGAATTTAGCTTATCCTGGTTGAAAGAGAGTAAAGTTTCCTACAAAACGAATTATAAATCATAGAAATTGGTTAAGAAACAGCTGAGATATGGCGTTTAGAACTAACCAACCGTTATTAAGCAGAGAGGTTAATGAGATAAGTAGTGGGCGCACTAGTTTTTGTGTACATTCGTAGAATAATGTGTAAACAAGAAGCCTAGACCACCTTCGAAGTTGTCAAGTGTTATTTTAGAAAGGTGAGGTAGATGAAGAGATGGCCTGATTATGTACATTGCTCTGTTTGCTGTTAGCTGCTTGGTCATCCCTGGGCTTCTACCTCGGGGGTCCCGGCGTATGTAAACCGGATGGGGGTCAATAGAAAGGGAGTCGAAGGAAAATATGTTAATAGTAATAAACCATAACGGAGGAAGATAATCTGGATGGAGGGAAAAAAGAACAATGAACCAGTAGTAAACCTGTAAGGAGACTGGCCATTGAATAATACAATAATAAATATATGGTAGAAGAAATGGTGATGATTTCAGTAATTATGAATGCATGAACCCTTGAATATGTGAAGAAATCCAAGTAATTAGGACTAAGAAATTCAGGTATATGAGCCATAATAGTTTTTATTAACTATGTTATTATAATATTAGTTATTAGTAGAGAAAGGATATACAAATGTTACAAAGCAATAACCATATTTATAAAGAGAATTATTTTACTTTGTTTATAATGTATAATTAAATACATTAATTAGTTTGGAAGTTATGACTTTTTTATGATTTTCTCGAAAATAGCTCTAAATGAATTTTGATTAAACTCTCTACATCGATGTAAATTTGATGGGTTTTAATATCAGATAGGTTTCATTCTGATTAAAATAGTCTGAAAGAGGCTACATACCTAATTGTTGTAATTTCTTCCCTCTAAAATATCTTTGGTTATGTAGATAAAAAACAATTAACCTTATCATTTAGCGAAACTGAATATAATTCATTAAACTTTTTTCATGTTACCTTCATTTAACATTTCTTAAATTAATTTTACCGACCGAGGTAAAGGGATAGTCGTGTAGTGCCCGCTACAGATTTTTATAATTACTTTATTTCTTCTACAAGTTAATGCTTCATGTTCTCAATGCGATTTTGGACTAAAAATAAAACCTCATCCATAGAGGTATATATTTAATATCCACATTTTTTATTACTGGTTTAGCTATACTTGAAAAAAACGAATTAATTTAATAAAAGACTTTTGAAAGTTCCATTTATTCCTTAGGATTAAAAGAAAAGTTTCATTTGAAAAGGTAATGGAAAAGTTTAATATTTTATTATGAAAACTGACAGAGGGCAGTTGAGTCTCTACCTACACAGACTTCATGGCTTCTTTGATAATCTACTTATTGACTTTTGGTACTTAAGCCCAGTACTTATAAAAAAAAGAAGAAATAGAAGAAATTCAAAGATTTTTCGAATATTTATTTGTATGAATAACTATGTAATAGGTTTATTATAATTGAGTTATGTTACCATCTATTGTTCCGGGTACCGTTTTTTTGCCTAGGCTTTGCAAGGAGAGAATGCAAGTGTAAATATAAACCAAAATTACCTACCATAACAATAAGAGAATAGAGATTTTCCTGGGGCACACCCAGTCTCTATAAAGCGTGTACCCAAAAATGAGGCTAAGTGTCATCTCGGCCTATATCCTCCTTAAACGGAAACAGTGCGAATCTCCATATGTACTGGACCCGGCTTATTCGATTTTTCAATGTTAGCTTGGGTAGTGTAAGTTGTTTGTTGTCTTGAGATAGATAATATCTTTTCTGTGAGAGGGGATGAGAGATGTGTCGGCAAACAAGGACTCAAAGATATAGGAGTGTCTGAAGAGGTCCTTCACTATCCTAGCTCGTGGGAAGGAACGATATAGTGTGAAACCATCATTAGATATCCTTCTGAACAAAAACAAATACATTTTAAAAGTTGTTAGTAGAGTATTTGACAGTCATGTAACTTCAAATCTCTCTCTATATATAAAATATGATTCTTATTTTTCTTTTAATTACTTCTGAAAACTGGACTGATTTTGATGTTGTTTTTACTATCACTTAGGGCATTCTTTCCTGAAGGTTTGTAAGTAGAAATACCTTACAATTTAGCTTTTCTTTAGGAGGGAAAAACAAATTTTCTGTAACAAAATCACATAACATAGTAAAGTAACATTATTCGTGAAATATCATTAGTAATATGGATGTAAGATTTTAGAAAGTTGATATGCAATAAAAGAAATCATACGAGTTATGTATGTTAATATAAAGTTTTTGTAGGCCCGTAAACCTATGAACATATGTTAGTGGTTTAGAGAGAGATTATGATGGTTAAATATAATCGCCGTAAAGTATCGTACAAGGTATATTTTTTCATTCAGTTCTTAAGGTTTTATAAACATTATTACGTACCAAATTGTAACTAAGTTGTTAAAATAAATGTTATGTTGTTATAAATCCGCCAACTAACATTGTTAGTAATTATTTCATTACTTTTAAGTTATTTCATGAAAACAGATCCAACACTGCAAAATAAATCGGATTACCATGGTAACTAAATTAAACCTTTAAAATGTATTTTAAATAGCCTCTCTATTCTAATATTATAAAGCTGAAGAGTTTGTTTGGTTTTTTGAATGTGCTATTCTCAGAAGCTACTGGTTCGAATAGAAAAATTGTTTATTTTTGGATAGTCCATTTACCGAGAAATGCTTTAGGTTGTATAACATCAAGATGTGACCAATAGGAGTGAAGAATCAGTGGAAAATCTGAAAAAAGAAAAGAAAAAAAACGGGGAAAATTAACCTCGCATCCCAATGATTCCAAATGATATACTTTATAATTTTAAAATAATTTAATTTCCCTTTAAGTTATCTTTTGCCGTAACAATTAATAAATCACTGGGGCAAACATTTAAACACGTAGGAATTGATTTACGTCAAGACTGCCTTTCACACGGCCAAGTACATGTCGCATTGTCAAGATCGGGTTGCGGAGAAAATCAGTATCTTCTTCTGCCACAAGAAAATAAAGCTGAAAATATTATTTTCGCAGAAGTACTTTAAAATATTTTTTTTTTTAATTTCTCAATCGCGATCAGAATAACAGAAATTGACGCAGTTCAAATCGCGGGCAACAGCTAGTTTAAAATATAAAATAAAACCTAACAGGATAGGAACCGTTCTTATTTCTGTAGTTTTTGAATTAATACATTGCGATCGAGTTTTAATTATATGGGAAGATTTAATTTTCCGTTATCTGTGCTTCACTTTAAAAAAACAAACAAATAAACTGAAGCAATTTTGATTTACGTTTTCAGTTCTGTCGATTTTCAAATATATATTATAAAATAAACGTATTTTCCTGCTAATTGCACTTTTGATGAACTAAAATACCTAACTAATAATCGGATTTTACTAAGCTAATTTTAGAAGTTGAATCATTACCTATAAAGAGAACGGTCGTAGCCAGTTATTGAATTATAATAAAGAGGTCATTAACATCTTATTAATTAAATACTCTCGCTAAATGATAAAGCCTTTTAATTACCCAATTAGGTCTTAATTGAATCAGTTGACTCGATGAGGTGGAAATCTGCGTGTATAATCATAAAGCATTTCATTATTTATTCAATTTTATAGCAGATGAATGGAATATAACAAAAAGAATTCTATAATTTAATTATTATAAACAATGAATAAATAAAAAAAAGTGATTAAATTAAATTCTGGTTGCAGCGTAATTTAATACCGTGGTTATTGCAAAAAAAAATATTCTAAAACGAAAATAAAATAACGAGGCTTTTAGTCAGCTAAGGGGTAGTGAATAGCTTAAAAGTATTCTGTGCCCAAGCTAAGGTTTCAAATCCGGCAACTGGCCCTAGGTTTTTTTTAAAGAAAAAGAAAATACCTTCCTTAGGCAGATACATAAAATAGTGGTCCTATCTCTAACCTAAAATTTCGAACTTAAAGTCGTAAATGCGCCCATAAGTTTGAATAAAAAACAAATGTTAGAGTAATAGATATGTACAATTGAAATATATAATGTTTAATATAATGCCCAACAGACAGAAGAAACATAATTATTTATTATTTGCAATGGTGAAATAAGGAAAAAAACGAACAAAAAGTTATTGTTTTTTTTTAGTATGAATTTTTTCTTCTGAAAATAAATATGATGTTCCACAAGATAAAGAATTTGGTGCGGGCAACACACGACTTTCACTTACCTCCATTTTTAACATCAATTAATTTTTTTTTTAAATACAGTTAGAGATAAAAACAAGTGAAACTATTAAAGAATTAATTAAATTGAATTTCTATAGAAACATATGTTTTTATTAAAAAATCGATTATATTTTTATCTAAAATAATCATTTAGTTTTATCGGCTTTTCATCAATCTTTATTAACTTTTAAAAACTTGTGTATAAGATAATATTTTTTCTAAAATCTTTAGCTTTCCAACAGTATGTAATAGATGTATACTACTGTTCTTATGTTTAAAATAAAAAAAAATTGCATTAAAAAATTTTTTTTCAGTTTTCAACTTTAGTTGTTTATCAAATTCGATTAACTTTAGATGTTAATAGATATTTAGATGTAAATTATTAATGGTAACAAGATTATATAGTTATTTTTTATAGAATCTACAGAATTAAAAGTACTTAGGATGAAGAAAATTTATAATATCGGCATTTAAGCCCTGTCATACTATTTCAATCAGAATGAAACTCATATGAAAGCTCATTAAATTTTACATCGATATAGGGAGCTTAATCAAAATCGTTAGAGCCGTTTTTGAGAAAATCATAAAAAGGTGCGAAATGCATTGTACGAAGTAGATCTTCCGGTTAGCTGATTTTGATGAAAAAGATTCTGTAAGATCTCGGGCGTATAGTTGTCTTAAATATGAAATTTCAGTTTCATAGGACTTTTTTTTCCGCCAGGGAGTTACCACACACACACAGACTTTTTTGCTTGACTTGGTTATTTGAACTCAAGGGACCCTAAGACATGTATTTCCGGTAAAAACTGGAATTCGAAAATTTTTACGATCGCAATACTTTCAATTACTATATATTTCATATATAGGTAAGTGAAAGTAAAAAAATAAATAAATTGAAAAATATTATTTTATATTATTATATTTATTATTAATATATATATATATATATATATATATATATATATATATATATATATATATAAAGTTAGTAAATTACCTGTAAGATTATAATAGAATTATTAGTAATATTTTAATTTTTAATGTAATGCAATTTTCTTTTTTTTTAATTCTTTGTATAGTTATTACAAGTCATTGGGCCTTTTATTGATGCCGTAAATAAATATATAAAGACCACTTAATTACAGATTGATGTTAGGAGTTTTATCAAACAAATTTGTTTGAGCTTTATTGGTTATTTAATATGGTAATATAAAGTGGAACTTCTGGTCAGTCGAATTTTGTGGAAAGTTCTTGTAACATTTTAAAATTCCAGTTTCGTCGACCAGTTCCTTTTGGGAATAGACATACTACGTTAGAAGTAAAATTTTAACATAAATTTCTTTGTTTATTTTCGTCTTTTTGGATGTTAGCCATGTTTCCATTGATTCCCTTCGGGTTAGGTCGTTTTCACCCAAACAAAGTTTTAACGGTGATGTAAAAAAAAAACAAAAAAAACTAATAAAAATCGAAGCTAGACGTTCTGACGTTTGATATTCTACGTAATATCTCGAGTTTCCAATATTATGCCTGTTGTTTATGTTAAGGTAGTAAAAACAACGCCTCCCGGCTCGTGAGTATAGGTTCTGTAAATCCATGTTTTCGAAATTATTGCTCAATAAAACCGCTGACATTCGGAAAGCCATAGGTCGATACCAAGCCTGGGAACATGGATTTAAGTTTGGATAAAGATAGTGTATGTGTGTGTGTGTGTGAGAGAGAGAATATAGAGAGAGAGATGTACTTTCTATGGTGTGACCTCGCAAGGACGACAACCCCCCATGGCCTGCCGTTTCGCCTGGACCAGTTCTTTCTCCTCGCTGCCGCCGTCTGTTCCAACATCATGCTATATTTCCAAACATCAATAACAATTAACCTTAGGGAACCCAAAAGCTCGATTCCGATAGTACTAAATGTTGCCTACACGTTTTTTTTCAATAATAACCGTCCAACGAACATGAGTACAATATACAGGGTCTTCGTAATTGCACGGCACTGTTTTAAGGATTTTTTCATTAACACAAAATAAACAAAAAAGTTCATGTTAACATATATCTCAAACTCATTTATTAAACAGATATAAAAGGTTAAAGATTTAATAATAAAATAACTTTATTTTGGGACTATATACCTTAAGAATAACAATGTCGTACGGTAAATATACACTTCAATATACATGTCTGGCCGAGAGACCAACGATCAAACTAAAAAACTCTGCTATAAAATAATAGAGCTGAACTATTTCCTAGTAAATAACATAAATAAATTAGTCCATAACTCTAGGATTTTGATAAAATAAATTTTATCTTACGTTGAAATAGGTTTGTGGATTAAGAATTTTACATTTAGTGTGCGTCTCTTTGGGATCCTAGGTGTTGGAAAAAGGATTTGAATGAGAAAAGAGAAAGGCATGACGAATATGATTAGATAGGGAATACCCAGAGCGGATATAAAAGGAATTACCAAAAGATTTTGTTCTATGGGTAGGAATGGAAAGGTCAGATAGGCATGATCTGGTTTCAAGTGTTGAATTTGAATGAATTGGGATTTAAAGTGAAGGATACTGTGAATGTATGAAGGATGTTGAGATTTAATGACTTGGTAGAGGTATGTACCGAGGAAATATTGTCTACGTATGGAAGGTAGGAGCCACTTCAATTCGCTGTATAAGTGGGTTATTGGCGACCTAAAAGTACCGAATATAAATCTTATACAGGGTGTTTCGTAATTCACGGCACTATTTTAAATATGTTTTCAATAACACAAAATTAACAACAAAGTTCATATTAACATATATCTCCAACTCATTTATTAAACAGATATCAAAGGTTAAAGATTTATTATTTATTTTCTAAATTAAGACCTAACTGTACAAAGTTTAACGTGTTAATACTAAATAACAGGTTTAAATCATCTGAAAAACAAATTAACGATAAGCAATGACAGTAGTTGCTCATCTGTTTGTCTAGTTCTGTGTGTTTTAGTGTGGGTGAATACTGTGACACAGTTCAATTTTTTATTATCTTGGGAGACACCACAAATTTATTCACTTTTGCAGAACAAACAGACTTGCTGTTTACTTATGATACTTATAATATTGATTCTTACTAACAGCAGTATCCAGGTTCATTTAATTCTGTGGTAAGTCAACTTAAACAACTACAATTTTAGCTGATGACTGAAGATAGAGGTGAATCTTATTTGGCCGAGATTTGGCCAGTAAAAGACTTCTTACAATATAGAAAAGCCAGGGAATCTCTTTGAGCTGATTTGCTAGACACCCTGACTCAGTTTTGATAATAGAAAGATATGTGAAGAGTTTTAGAATCAGAAAACTGCGATGAACAAAGAAATTAAAAAAAATCTTATATGGTCAAGCCAGTACTTATAAGAGATGTGTTTCTTCCAAACCTCGGTTATTAATGATGAAAAAAAACGTGTTAAAGTGTCCTGGAGTCAGGAATTTTTATTAGAATTGTTTTAATGAAATTCAAAGAAAAATATATAGTAAAGAAGTCTAGTATAAAGAGTTTTTTTTTTTGTGTGTGTTTAATTATGGGGAAAAAGGTATTTTCTGTTAAAATACAGGATGGAGTGATGCCTGAGCTAGAGGCCCCTATCTAGGACAAGCTATATAATCCCTACTTCTCTTCTCGCTATCGTATTTCTAGAAAACACCCCCGCTACGTGTCACCCAAGATCCCTCCTCCAACCCCTCATCTCCTCCAGCCCCCGAGGGACGGTAAAGCCATTACATAAAGTAGGAGAGGAATTGGGCCGATATCGGGGTACTAAGTGGGGCTTAGCTCGGGCTAACAAGTTAAGTCCCCTTCAAAGGCCGCTAAGGAGTCTGCCTAAGTGCGCCAACCGCTTCCTCTTGGGGGGGTACTTCGGGCTCCGCCAGGATGTGGAGGGTTGAGGGCAATTCCTATGGTGGTATCAGTTTCACCTTTATCGTCTTCACCTTATAGGAAAGGGTTAGTGGTTTTGGTCTAGTGAAGGAATAATTTAGTTTGCTACGGAATAAAATACTTATAGGGAATCAAAAAAAAATCTGGTGCGCGCAACACACTACTTTTACTTACATCCGTTTTTAAAATTAATTTAAGAATTTTTAAATATATTTAGAGATAAAAATAAATTATTTACCTAGATTTTCAATAGAAACGTGTGTTTTAATAAATAATCTACTATAATATTATCTATGACAATCAGTAAGTTTTATCGACTTTTCTTCACTCTCCGTTACTGTTACAATTTTGTCTATAACATAATATTTCATCTAAAATCTGTAGCTTTTCATTGGTACACTAATACATCTATATTACTGTTTTTATGTTCAAAAATTGCATAAAAACATATTTTTGCTGTTTTCTCCTTTTGTTGGATATGGAATTAACTCTTATATATTTATATATTTCTTATCAATTCTAACATGATGATATGGTTAATTTATTGAAATATACAAAATTAAAGGTACTTAAGGACTAGAAAATTTAAACTATCTGCAATTAAGCCCTGTCAGACTGTTTCAATCACATTGAAACCTACATCTTATCAAAGCCTATTAAATCTTATATCGATACAGCGAGTTTTATCAGGAACCGTTTTTGAGAAAATCGCAAAAGGGTACGAAATGCATACTATTAAGTGGCTCTACTGGTCGCCGATTTTGTTGATAAAGTTACTGTATTATAAGTTATCAAATTTCACTTTTATACAAATTACTGTTGTCGAGCTAGGCTTAACACCTACTCACACACAAATACCATTTTACGGAATTTAGATCCAGGGGACTCTAAAACCTGTATTTCCGTTGAAAACTGTAATTCGGAAATTTTCACGATCGCAATACATTCCCATACTTAATATTTCATATGCAGGTAAGTGAAAGTAATAAGGTAAGACGTTAAGATGTGCCATTACACACAGCCTTTTAGACGAGAGACTTGCTACGCGACTAAACTTACCGAAGGCGGCCTGAGTACAGTCCCACATTACTTTTTATAGACTCCCTAGAAAGGGTTTAATATTAAACTCGACGGCCCTAGCGAGTGGTGTTAATGTCACTCCATCTAGGGGAATAATTATTAAAATATACGACCTGCCCGCTCTCTATATTTAGTTAAGATAAGCTTATTATTTACTTTACTCTTATTTTCTGCAAATCGCGGGGTTAATATGCAAAACCACAAAATAAGACTGTTGTTCGTGCTAATTTTAAACGTTTGTAATGGTCTCAACCTCTATAAAATCTGACTACCTTCCACTTAAATTAGACTGTATAAACAAACCCTGTACATGCAGAGCACACGTTTTCCTGTTCCACTAAAACTTTATACAAATTCAAAGTGAATTTATTATAATTTTTAGTTTTAACTAAACACTTCTTAAACTTCATACCATGTTTTTAAAAATCGTATGCTTTTATTTTTTTCATAGTGGAAATAATTAGTTGACCGATAAGAAACGTTGGCAGAAAATAAATGGTTAATTAAAACTACTTAATTGTTTCATTCACTGACCGCCACTCGGACTAATGCCTTCTAGTAGTTTTATTTTTTTAATTTTAATGTCTGCTTGAAAGTTAGTAAATTTCTGAACAAAGCGTGTGTTAGTTAAAAATCTGAAATGTTCTTTCGAAAATCAATTTATTAATTGAATAAGAAAAAAAATCCTTATTTCCTTTTCTCAAATTATTAGACTTCATATATTTCCATTCCTTATATATTGGTGAACTGAGAAAAAAGTTGTAGTAATGGGCATCTACAAATATCTACTCCAGTCGTTTTAATCTTTTAAAAGGATTCCAAGCAAAACGTTTTTTATGATTAAGTCCTAGGTGTATGATTTTTAACTGAATAAGTGTAATATCGTTAACCGTGGGACAAAGGTTTAAGAGCCAGGAAAAACGTTCAATGGGAAAATTTAGGATTGAACTGGATAGATAAAATGTCTTTCAGAATTAAAGTTTGATATTTAGCCATCACATCTATCATCATTTTAGCACAAATGTTACGACTATAAAGTATGCGTGTATCGCATTCTATACATCTCCATTCTTATAATACACCTGTACCTCCGCAGTCCATTAGGGTCTTGGGTTTATTACTTCTAGAGATTAGTACTGTGTCTAAGGAGATAGTTAGGCCTAGATTACGCTCAGCCAAAACCTCCCATGGTCTCTATACCTCAAGGGTTGCTGAATACCTGTAATAATTGAATAAAAAATTCTGCGAAAGCCACGGTTCGAACCCGGGACCTGGAGAACCGCAGACTAGTGCTCTGCACAAGATCCCGCTGCACCCAGTGATTATAATGTTATGTTTTAATTATAATTTGTGAGTGATCTTAGGTATAACATTTGCATTTGAGACTAATATTGTTGCTTAACTTGCATGAATCACCTATTAACAAAATACCAGTAGTTCGAAAATTTACAGATTTTTTTATGCAATCTTAGTGAAAAATTACCTTTGCAAATCTAACGACTTAAGGGGATAACAATTTATCATTGAGAAATAACTAATAAGCGTTACTTACTAAGATTAGAACGGTACCCGCTGTGGATATTGCGAGAGGTCGCTTCAGGATTTCTCTGAAAGTTCACCTCCGGGAATATATTAGCCCTAGATGGAGCTGACATCGCCGTAGCCTCTAGTTCTGATGGTCGGGCGTAATTTATCGTCCCTCTTGTCGGTTAGTTCTCAGCATCGCCTGCAGGTAGCGATAGCATCTGAGTCCGCCGACGGACGTCCTGACCCACTTGCTGTGACAAGGAGGCATTGTGTCGCAGGGGTTGGCACACCAGAGGTCATGTCCAGGCATTCGGGTCTCCTCCAGGAGTCAAGGTGAAGAGAATGAAGTTTGGAAAACGTGTTGGATTGTAGTCTTTGAAACTGTGTTCCTTTAGCCGTTAACTTACGATTTCATAAAAAATAAAATGAATTAATTTAATATACTGGTTAGTATCTACTGTTACAGAAGCTTATTTCCGAATTTCTCACTGTGCAGTTCTTGTACTTCACAGAAAAATTTAGTGGTTGAACTCGTGGAGGAGAAGCCTGTTAATTGGAGATTCTGGTGTTACATAATTTACGGGTATTCGAGATGGGTTAAAAACTAACTATAAGAGGCTTATGTTCTTCATGGCCAATTATTGGTTTTGAAGACAAATTGTCGAATTGTAAGCAATCAAGTGATTATTTAAATGACTGGTAGAAAGGATTTTTGTAATTCGCATTTTGCTGGTGTATTCATTTAACGTCATTTGATGCTGTTTTGGCTAATCGGGCGATACTAGCTTGGCAGTTCTAAAGGTTGCCTATCCAGGTTTAATTAGGATAGGGATCTTTAACGAGCACCTGACGTCGAACAGGCTCGGGACCTCCTTTTTACGTTCCCTCCGAAGGACGGCATAACTAAAGATTTTTTACTCTCCTAGACCTAGTCGCCAAATTTAAACCCACTACCTTGGGTATAGAAAGTTGTTATGCTAGCCACCACACCTCAGGTGGCTCCCATTTTTTACTTGCTAACAGTTAATAACTATCTAATACAAAAAAAAATATTTTTTACGTAAATTATATTTGGGAGTCGTTTTAGGCTATTTTAGCTGTGCCGTGTTGATAAAGAAGAAGAGGAAACCATTATTGACTGTTATAACGTGGTCTAAAAATGGCTAAAATCGATAAATTATAGAATGAATGAATAAAGCCTTTATTGCAAGGATAAAATTTAAAATTACAATATTTACTTTTAGTTCTAAAATAATTTCTAATATAATCTAATAAAAAGTTCTCATATAATTGAAAAAAATATATAATCCTAAGTGAAAAAAATAATAATAATGCATATACTTGTTAAATGAAAAAAAAAAAATGAAAAAAAAAAACAAAAACAAAACTATATAATTTAATGTTCCTTAGTTGCTTAAAATATTTACAATATGTCATCCCTTCAGGCCTCTCCTTACGGAGGTGATGTTCTAACTTCCCCGGTGACCAAACTTATTGGGAAGTGAAATTAAAGAATAATTATTTATAATTAGTTAAATGTATTGAACATATTGTTAGCGGCAATACTGCCAAAATAGTTTATTTTTTTCCTATTTCAATACATTTTTGTAACGACATGTTGTCATTATAAGTTTCCATAATCCGATTCACTCTGTACCGTTGATTGATAGTTGCGAATAAATAATTTAACTTAGTAAAACATAGATAAAACTCCAATATATTTTCTCATAAAATTGAGCAGAAAACTACTTAGTTACGCATGGTTTTAAATATATAGTAATTTCGAAAAAAAAAAAAAAAATCGAAAAAAGTATGCATTTGATATGGCTGCCAGGTCCCCTGACGGACGAGTCAATTTAAGCCTACCAACCCCTGCCCTGCCCTTGCTAAGTAGGCCATTAAAATTTAGGTGGCTTTTAGTAGAATACTCGTACCCGTACCAGAGGCATATCATAACATAATATCATAATTCTTCATTTCGATTAAGCTCTGGCTAATCCTTTCATAGTTGAACAATTTAATATTACAATTAATTTGAAATGGGTTACCCCAAAACAATGTGTTTTAAAATAGTTAAGGATCTGATTCCTTGGACCTATTCTTTACACAGTTTATACAGCTGATATCCCAACCCATCTTAACACCTTCCTTTCTACCTAAGCTGATGACACTTGTGTGTTATCAGTCAATAACGTTCCAACTATTGCCTCTCAAGCTCTCCAATCCCACATACTATTCCTTTGAGGTATGGTATCGGAATTGGCGAATTGAAATAAATTCCAACAAATCTCTTGTAAAACTATGGCTTCCTGCCCTACAGTATCCTTTAATAATATCCTCCTTGTTCCAGTTGAACAAATCTGCCACTTTGGACTTTTACTTGACAAATTTCTTACATCGAATCCGCACACAAGACTGAAACGACAAGAAACTGCTCGCCACTTTCGGTTACTTCAACACTTACTGGAAAGACGCTCTAACCTTCCACATAACTACAAAAGGCTCGTCTACATCACCATCAGAATACCTCTCTGGACTTACGGAGTTGAGCTTTTGGACTCCACTGAACCACTAAATTCTTCCCGTCTTCAATCCTTACAATTCAAAATCCTTCGAAAAATCCTCAACGCTCCTCCTTTGTCACGAATAAGCTCATCTATAAAGACGTCAATATTCCTTATGTAGTTGATTGGTCCCGAACCTGATATCAATCCTTCCATGACAAATTCCACTCCTAATCTAACCCCCTAGTTTCAATCCTAGCTTCCTCTTCCATTCCTGATATTTCTCCGAGGCGTCTGAAAAGAAATTATTCTCGAGACCTTGTAGTTTAGATTACCTATTGGAGTGCTGACAATGTGCAGTTTTTCTTCATGTATTTTATTTAACAGCTAATTTATTAGATGTATTAACCAATGCAGTTGTAAATATCAATAAATAAATAAATTAACACAACATAAAAGGAACTGATTCGGTTATCTTCCTGTTAATCTTGAAAATTAACCTTCTAATCCCTCTTAACCAGACAGAGACCCGCGATGCACCATGAAGTGGAGTATCGTATGGTATAGTGTATTACATATATAGGAGAAGGACTTAGTACGTGGAGGCAATAGTTTATGCAGGGAATATCATTATTCAAATGTATCAAAGGACGCATACACAAGAGGCTCTGTATGCCACTACCTCGCCCATATATTCATATAACGCTGTCTCATCTAATGCCATACCAAATGTCAGTTATTATACCATCTATATTATGTATGTTATGTTTTATTTAATTTGTTAGTATAAATAAATAATTTATTACTAATCTATATTAAAATTATTAATATAAATAATAATTTATTTATATTCTCTTCTATCCAAATCGTCAGAACTAAAAGTAAGATAGAAACTGAATACATACAAATAATAGAGGGATAGAGGATGACAAGTCCATCATTTTCAGGTGTTGGGTTAGTGGTGCTATCCATTAGCCCAAAAAGAGTACTTTTAAGTGACGATTGATTTGAAGGGGAAATAAATTACAGGTTCACAGTATAATAAAATGTTTGCTGAAGAATTTGGACTACTCCATGTCAAAATGTAGAAGTAGCTGATAGGTAGGGGGAGGGGTGACCAAGTGGGTTGCCTAGCAACTACGGATGACCAATACTTGAGACCAATTAATTACGAGTTCGCATCTCGGGCCAGGGGGCGAGGCGTTCTTTATCTCAGCATTTATCCCCCTTCCTCAACCCCTGGCCAGAGAAACTCCCGTATAGCTTTCTAAGGCAAGATAGGGGTTAAAAAAAACGTAATAATAATGAAGTAGCTTATAGGCCATGATAATTTAGCTTCGTACTCTGTAACAAATTAATATTAATGATAATTTACTGTTTAACTTTATGATTATCTTCATTTTTTTATTTTATGATGCAAATGTAATCATTAAGCTAAACAGGAAATTATCTTTAGTATTAACCATCTAATTTCTCCTAAGAAGACAAAGATCAGAACTGCGGCTCAAGCAATACACCATGAAGAGAAGTATCATATGGTATATCATATCATATGGAGAAGCATATGATTTTTTTTTTAATTTAAAGTTGTGGAGCGGCGTGGTGTAGTAGGTGGAGCACCCATCTGCTATTCTCCAAGCCCTGTTTTGTGTCCCGCTTGTGACATAATTATTTATTCTGTTGTTTCAGCCGTGGAGCGAAACTACTGGGATATGGAGACCCTCCTAGGGCATACCCAGCCTCTATAAAGTGGGTACTTCAAAAATTGGGGAAGGAAACTGGCGCCCGAACGTGATCTAGGCTTAATCACATACTTGCACGGGCGTTGGACGTGAAAAAGTCCCTATAAGTACTTAATCCTAGACCTTTAATAGGTTGTAGAGCTGAAGGTTTTTCTTTTAATAAAACGGTTATAAGTAAAATACTTTTTATACAATTTTTTTTTTCTTTAAATAGGAAAATTTTTTGTAATCAAGTCATCAAAAATTATTCCTGTAACATAAGTAGTATTATAGACGTATAATATACCTTTGGAAAACGCTAAAATTTTAGAAAGGTTTATATGCAATAAAATAAGTCTTACAAACAAATAGAAAGTTGTTATAATCTCTTAAATTTATGAACATATGTTATCTGTAATGCAATGTGGGAGGTTGTGTTCATGCCTTGTTGCCGCAGTTCAGTTATATTATAGTTATATTCTTCCTAACTGAACGCAAAATTTTAGAATAGAATGGAATAGAATAGAAAATAATTTTTATTCTGGGAATGGATTCCTTAAGAATAACAGATTTGTACAGTGGAAATATACAACATGTCTGGCTAACAGACGAAAGGATCATGATTAACTAATATTTACAAGCATGGATAATTAAATAAAATACAAAAAAAAAAAGAATAAATATAAACAATTTTTAGAAAATAATAGTGTTAGACAAAATGGAAAATAAACGAATTGATAACAGAGTTTAAAGGTAAAATAAGAAGAAAAAACATAAACATTAACTTTATTCTAATACATAGTCTTCTAAGAGTAACGTTAGCTTTGATATAATAAGGGAACAATATATATCTAAGAATTAATGAAAAATAAACCAATTCGACATTTCGGCATAACATCTTACGTAACTTGTTAAAATAACTGGGAAGCTGTTTTAAATATACCAACTAATATTGTTATTAATTATTTCTACTATTACATTATTTCATTAAAATCAGATGTAAACTAAACGGAATTCTTATGAAACCTCAATGTAACAAAAAAAATTTCATTAAATATGATTAGACTATAATTTACCGTTTGAAATGATTTTAGAAAAGTTAATATGCAACATTTGAATTTGAACACGTTAATAGAAAGTTGTTACAAGCATATAAACTTGTGAACATCTGTTCCTCTCTAATTTCTTTTATTATTTTTTGTACACAACTTTATCCAAAAGTTCTTTTGTTGATTTTAACAACAGAGGTAAGTGAAAGTCGTGTGTTGCGGGTACCAAATTATTTTTGTTTGTTTGTTTATTCATTTAACGTCACTTTATGCTACTGTGGCTAATCATACGATGCTCCAGTGGGAGTCCTAAATTGCCTATCTAGATTTTATTAGGATAGGGATTTGTAACAAGTACCTGACATCGTAACGGATCGGGACCTCCGAAGGACGCCATAACTAAGGATTTTAAAAAATCCTTGGGCTACCTGTAGGTTTAAACCCGTGGCCTTTGTTTTCCAGTTCCGCTGACGCACAATCTAATCCATACCTTCTGTTGTATGTATTTTTAGACACGAAATAAATAGATGCGATCAATCTTACAACTTTATTGGATCGAGGAAGTTATTGTTATTGTAGGAAAAGAAATGGGTGAGGAAGGAATGAGGTATATATACCTGTCCTTAATTACAATCTCGGGCCCGTGGGCTGGAGTGTAGGTGTCCCTGTGGGCTGGCCCTCCTGCCTTATGTTCTTCTGTCTTCTATCCTCTGTCTTAATATCTCAACTCTAAATGCTCCTTATATTCTGTGGAAACCTAAGACGGGAATAACCCATTTTACTAGGTAAGGAATAATCCTACAGACGGATTTGTGTGTGGTTGTATTCAGAAGTTGTATCAAGTTCCAAATTGATATGATTAAATCAAGCGGTAAATGTATAATAATAGAAATAATATACGGATCATTTGAACGGTTTATAGCTATTATTAGCAAGGCATCGCGTGGGTTGTAGGCGCCAGGCGAAATTGTGCCAGGCACGCCTTTTAAAAATTGGCAAGCAGGCTATTTCCTTGTGTTTGCGAGTTTGATATCAATCCTCTTTCGCTATATAGTATTAAGGTTATTAAAAAAATAAAAGTAATGCAACGATAAGTATAAGAACGGTGATTCTGTATAACAGTGCTTCCCAACCGGATTTTCGCGGATCCCTTCATCCAATAATTTCAATGTAAAGAACCACCAAGTAACAATTACTTCTTAATTTGCATTATTTGGCGTGTCGATTCTACGTCACAAACATAGGATCCACACACGAATTAGCCTTAGTGGTATGCCGGTGCTCAATAATTCTATGCTTTAATTGGGTTGTTTAACATGAAATGTCCGTTTTTATAGTTTCTGAAATACATAAAGGATTTTGCAGGCCTCTGTCTTTTTCTTCCGAATGTTTACATATTTAAAGTACTATCTTTGTATTATAAACATTAGCTTCCCAATTAATTACCCACTTTTTAGTATGCCTCTACATATGAATATGGAAACACGCGATTTTCGAGTAATATTTTTGTACGAGTTTAAACTCGGCCAGCAGTCTGCCTTCAGCAGCTGAGGTCGCTAGAAATATTTGCAAGGCGTTTTAGGGAAGGGAGTGTGAATGAATGGACCGTTCGCCGTTGGTTTGCTAAGTTTTCAGCTGGGGATACCGACTTGA
Organism: Piezodorus guildinii; assembly: GCA_023052935.1. Taxonomy (NCBI): domain Eukaryota; kingdom Metazoa; phylum Arthropoda; class Insecta; order Hemiptera; family Pentatomidae; genus Piezodorus; species Piezodorus guildinii. Next base: position 79,658,340 of record CM041294.1, on the reverse strand, counting down.
AAAACTTGCCCCGAGGAAGACTTCCGTCCGTAATAGACAACGATGTCTTCAAACATACAGTAGAAGGAAACTCCTACCAAACAGTTAAAGGACTCTCAGCACAACTAAATGCAAGTGCATCCACCGTTTTCAGACATTTAAAGTGTAATGGGAAAGTAAAAAAGCTCGTTACATGGGTACCTCATGACCTCACTGAGCGGCAGCAAGACCCCATGTTTCAAAACATACCGTGCCAAAATTGAAAGAACTGGGCTACGAAGTTCTTCCGCACCCACCATATTCTCTCTCCCGACTTGTCTCCAACAGATTACCACCTGTTCAGGAATTTAGACAACTTGGTCAAAGAAAAATTTTTTGAAAATGATCAAGTGAAAAGTGCGTTTTCAGATTTTGTTCACTTTAAAGCTCAGAGTTTTTCAGTTCGGGGATAAAAAAAGTTGGTGTCACTTCGGGACAAATGTGTAGAAAAAGGAGGTAAATACTTCGAATAAAATTATCTTGTTTTCATATCGTATTTTTAATAAAAATCCTTTAACTTGAAAACGGACATTTCATATGACACAACCCAATAAAAGGATCCTATGTTTGTGACGGAGGATTGAAACGTTAAATAAATCAAATTAAAAAGAAGTAATTGTTAAATATCTGAAACCCGAATAAATTCAAATAAAATTATATATTGTTTAATTAGTTCTCAACTATTGATAATTTAAGTTTTCTAATGTTCTTAGGTTTCTGTCAATAAATAAACAAACCTAAGAACACACAACTTGTGTGTGTGTGTGTATATATAATTTCTTGTTTTACAACCTTCAAGATATGAAAGCAAATCCTATATGGCCAGTACATGTTTGGCATGATTTAATAATAAGTTAGTTTCGTAATAAAAAATAATAAGAATAAAATAATATAAATTAAGTAACTCTAGCATGAAATAAATTAAAATTAGGGAGAAAAGGGACTCCCTTAGGGTAAAAGAGAGAGAACAAAAAAATAATAATAATAATAAATGTTTAAATATAAATTCTGTCAGTTCTTTTTTCAGATTTTGGATTGAGTGTTAATGAAGAACTGTTTGATCATGGACAGTTTTCGTTTATTTTTTTTTTTTTGTTTATTCTTTTTTTTTTTTTTTTTTGTAAAAAAGAAGGCTTCTTCTTCTACTGGAATTACCTCTTCTCTTTCCTTCCCATATTTTCTGCATCTAAATAGAATGGGTCGCGAGTGTTCAGGGACTTTGCATGTTACACAACTACAGTTATTTTCTATTTTTATTAAGTTAAGATATTTTTTGTGCAACCATGGTTAGTCCGCAGGTTTACTAATTATGCAATTTCTTTGCGATCAAGTTAGCTGGTTTTGGATAAATCCTAAATATTGGATACAGATATATTTATATTTCCAGTGAGACAAACTGTATTATGTACATTTCATGTGAATTACCACAGCCACCGAAACTATGTATACCGGAAGTGACCTAGATGTGGAAACGGAAAATAAGAAAAACAAACCAGGCTCTAGGAATTTACTTAATCCAGGAAACATTTAAATTGCTATTTTCCCCTAAACTACATTTTAATTCTTAGTTTCGAAAAAATTAACCATAAATTCTAACAAGATATTAATGAAAAGTATGAGAATATTGAATATGAAAGAATCTGATTACCAACTTAAGGGAAAACGTGCAAAGGTATTTTTTAAGTTATTGTTATTTTTTTTAACATATGAATAGATATATAATATACCATTGAAAAGCTGAAGATTCAAGAAAAAATGTTTCTTATGTGGGAATTTGTGGAAAGTAATTTATATTGACGAATATGGCAAAACTTATATGATTTTGTTACATAGAAATATCTATTATAATATCATTCAATCTCAAATATATGTTTCTATCGAGTCTCAATGTAATTCTTTAAACTATAACATCGCTTAATAGTTAGTTCCTAAATTGGTTTTAACATGGAAGGTGTGTTTTGAGTATCAGATTTTTTTTTTAATTCTGTTAAGTCTACTAATAGTTCTCTATTGTTCTATTTTATTTTTATTGAGAATCGATTTTTATTATTTTTTATTTTATGTATTTTTTTTCTATTTTTTTATTTATTGATTTTATTTTTTAAATTTAAACTTTTTTTTTTTAATTTATTTATTTATTTTTACATAAGTTAGTTAATCGTCTTCTGAAGATGTTTTGGGCAATAATAACCACTCGCAGTTTTTTGCCCTTTTTTTTTTTTTTTTTTTTTTTTTTATTCATATTTTATTGAATTTTACAACTGTATTAACATAAATACAATAAGTAAAACTGTTGAGTTAGAATAAAGGGCGTGAAAGGCTTGTGAAGAAACTACCCAGTGGTAGAACTTCGATGTTTATTTAAGTAAGTAGATCCCGAGGCCATCTTCTTTTCAATCGCCTAGGAGGGTTGTCAGGAATATGTGAGGTTGATAGGTTGCGGACAAGAGGGTTTATATGGGCTGGGAGTTTGGAATTAAAAGTGGTATATCTGGTACGAGAAAGGTCTGTAACAAATGGGATATTAAGGTCGTTATGGATTATTTTATTTGTGACGAAATAAGGAGCATTTAGGATTTTGCGAAGGATTTTGGATTGTAAGGATTGGATACGGGAGAAATTAGATGGCTTCGTAGAGCCCCATAGCTCGATTCCATATGTCCAGATGGGTCTGATGACGGTAATATAAATGAGCTTTTTGTAATGAATTGGAAGTTTTGAACGTTTGTCGAGTAAGTGTTGTAGTAATCGGTATCTACGGGCAGTCTCTTGTCGTTTTAGTCTCGTGTGAGGATTCCATGTAAGACGTTTATCAAGATGGAGTCCTAGGTATCGGATTTGTTCAACAGGAATGAGTGGGGTATTGTTGAAGGATACTGTGGGGCAGGAGGTCATCGGTTTGCGACGAAGGGTAAAGGTAATTTGGTGGGATTTATTAGGATTTATTTTAATCCTCCAGTTCTGACACCATTTCTCAATGGCTGTTATGTGGGACTGAAGGGTTTGGGATGCAGCGGTTGGATCATTATGGACGGATAACACACAAGTGTCATCCGCGTAAGTTGTGAGGACAGTGCTAGGATGGAGTGGAATATCAGCTGTATATACCGTATAAAGGATGGGACCTAGGATACTACCCTGAGGTACACCTGCAGACTGAGAAAATGTGGAAGAATAGGAAAGATTATGATTTACTTTGAACGTTCTATCAGTAAGGTAGGAACGGATTATCAGGAAGTATGTAGCGGGAAGGAATTGACGGAGTTTATAAAGGAGTCCTGGGTGCCAGACTCGGTCGAACGCTTGTTCTACGTCAAGAAAAGCACCCGTGCAATACATTCCACGCTCCAATGTAGAGGATATAACATCCACCACACGGTGACATTGCTGAATTGTAGAATGGGATGTCCGAAATCCAAACTGATGGTCAGGAATTACGTGATTCATTTCTAGGATCGGATACAGGCGTTTCAAAATGAGTTTTTCTAGGATCTTTCCCATGATGGGTAAAAGGGAGATCGGACGGTATGAGGATGGATGTTCAGGAGGCTTTTGGGGTTTTGGGATCATTTTGATTATTGACAGTTTCCATGGTTCAGGGAAATAGGTGGTTCGGAGAGTAACGTTGAATATATAAGTGAGGTAGAGGATTGCTTTTCGAGGTAGCTGTTTTAGGATATAGGATGTGATGAGATCATGACCAGGTGCTTTTTTAAAACGTAATTGATGGATAACATTAATTATTTCAGAAGGATGAAAGGCTTTAGGAGGAGGGGACATTTGGAGTGGAATAGTTAGTTCTGCTTCAATTTGGTCAATATGGGTTGGATTAAGGATATCAGGATGTGGATTAAATATTTTGGAAAGGTGTTCACCAAATATTTGAGTCTTTTCTTCATCTGATCGAGACCAGGTAGAAGATTCGGTAAGGAGTGGGTGATTAAAGGTTTTGAATTTGAGCAAATTTTTGGTAGTTGTCCATAAAGATTTGTCAGTTGGTCTTAGGTTTTCTGTGAAGTCCCGAAATGTTTGTATTTTGAATTTTCTAATTTCAGTTTTGAGTTTGTTAGTTAGATGAGTATAGTATGTTTTGTCGGACGGGTATCTGGACCTATGCCACTTAGCCCTTGCTCGCCGTTTCTCTGCTAATAAGTTTCGAATGTGATATGGTAAGTTAGTGTCGCGGGAGTAATTATTTTTGGGATGTGATGAGTTGTTATTAATTGCAGTACCTATTGTTCTTGTTAGTTTTTCGATAGCAAAGTTAATTTGTTGTTCTGTTTTTAGTGGAATCGTTAAGTCAAGTTCGTTTTCTAATTCAGAGCGAAAGTTGTCCCAGTCAACATGTCCTGTAATTAAAGAAGGAGGGAAGGATTTAGGAATAGGGTCTGAATGAAGAAGCAGCAGAACTGGGCTATGGTCTGAGGAGAGGTCTTCTAAGGATGTTACTGTAGATTGAAAGGTGGGAATTTGGGATGTGACGAATATATCAAGAATATCTGGGCGCTTTTTAAGGGAAGTAGGCCAGTAAGTAGGATCTTTGGGTGATAAGACGGAATAGCTGTTGGAAGTGGTGACTTGGGAGAGAATCCTGCCACGAGTGTTGGATGTTCGGCATCCCCACCGTTGATCTTTGGCGTTGTAATCTCCCCCGGCAATGAAGCGCGGACCAAAGGACTGAAATAAGGAATTAAATTGGTGAGAGGAGAGGGAATTGCCAGGAGGGCAATATACAGCTGAGATGGTAATATTAAATGGACGGCAGGATAAGGTAATAGAAGTCGATTGGATGGCGTCAGTTGGAGTAGAAGGAATCAGGGAGTGAGTTAAGGAATTGTGAATAAGGATACAAGAGCCAGCGTGGGATGTTTTGTCAGGGTGATCTGATCTGTGTGTGATGTAGTCACGTATGTAAAAGTGTGAATGAGGTGTGAAATGGGTTTCAGTCACAAGTGCAATGTCTATGTTATTGTCGTGAATAAATAAGTCAAGCTCGTCTCGGTGATTAAGCAGTCCATTAGCGTTCCATAATAGAATAGCCAGGGTCCTCCTACTCATCGTGGGAGATTGAAGGGGATTTCTGAAAGGAGTCTAGTAAGGAGAGTAATAAGGGGCTTGATGGTATTTTGGAGATCTAGGAGAAAAGATGAAAGAATAGGAATAATATCAGATGAATGTTGGTAGGAATAGGAGTAGGAGGGGGTGTCTTTAGGCAGAGGATTCATAGGTCTTGGAGGAGGTTGAACCCTTCTCTGAGGTTGTTGACAAGGGATCATGTTTAATGGAGCTTCTAGTGAGTGGTTTTCAGGAGCTGATGATATAGATGGAAGAGGCTGGTTGGAAATGGTCTGAGGAGGTATCAGTGGTGGTAACTTCACTCTTAGGGATGAGTTTTGAGGATCACTTTTAGGGACTTTGAACACTGGATGGGAATTCTGAGATTGAGGATGCGATTTTTGGGGTTGTGGATGGATAGTCTGGGGAGGACCATAGGAAGTCTGGGAATGATGATGGGGTGGCTGAGGCTGTTTTGAGGTTTGAGGCGATTGAGGTCGTGGTGTATGGTGAGAAGCTATTGCAGAAATGGTTGTGGTCTTGGAGTTGAAGCTCGAAGTGTGTTGATTCTCATCGATGACGGTAGGGTGCTGGAACAGAGGTGTACTCTTGATGGACCGGCATGGTTTTTCGTTAACTGGCTCTGAGTTTCTTTGAGTAAAAGCTGCTGCATATAAACCTTTTTGTCTTAGCAGGTTTTTATATACAATGCATCCTTTATAGTTAGCAGGATGTGCTTCACTACACAAAGCACATTTTGCAGGGGTGTCTCTAGATTTTTGGCAGGTGCTGGAAGCGTGAGATCCTGCACATTTGACACATCTGGGAGGATGGTGGCAATAGGTTTTCGTGTGCCCTAGAGTTTGGCAGTTTGCGCATTGTAAAATTTCAGGTCTCATCTTGGGCTCCTCAAATCTAATGCAGGAGTATACTAGCCTATTGACTTTGAAGATTTCATGATTACCAGGTGCTGGTTCAAGGTCTACAAAGAATAAGGGCAGAGGATACTTTTGAACAGGATGAGTGATGCATGATATGTGTCTAACATTAAATCCTAATTCGTCTAGGTCTTTCTTGATGGCCTCTGTGGGGGTGGTGCTGTGAAGACCTCGTAAAACCACTCTATAAGGTTTCTCTTCTTTCAGCTGATAACAGTGAAAGTCGTACTTTTTCTGTGTTAAGTGGTAAACTAATTTTTTATAAATGTCTTTATTTGGAGTGTTAATCTTGATGTCTTGTAATCTTGAAAAACATTGAAAATTTTGTTGTCCAATCAGAGCTGAGATTTCCTGGCCAAACTTCATGAAGTCACGAATGTTACTGACATATATAGGTGGCGGCTCGGGTTCGTTTGATTCTCGGGGTGCTAAAGGAGCATTAGACGAATTATTGGTGGCTGCAATGTTATTGCTGGAAGGTAGGTCGTGAGAAGTAGTTTGAGATGGAGTTGTGTTGGCTGAGTTTGAACTCTGATTTTCGTTTTCGGCTGGAAGTGCTTGTTTAGACTTGGCTTTCTTCTTTTTTTTCTTGTTGGGTGAGTTCCCTGCGGAACCCGGTAGTACATTCCTATCACGTTTCTGGAGCGTTCGACGTTTTAAATACTGCGAATCCGTTTCGCTAACTTCACTAAAGGCTGTGTCATCGTCCGTATCCATGATTGAATTTTTGTCAGTGGACATAATAATGATATAAAATTAAAAAAGAAAAAAATAATTAAATTAAAAAATAATACATGGATCAAAAAATAAATGGATTGATAATATTTAACTAATATCGTATTTACAATGATTTACATAGGTATTTAAATTTAAAAAAAATAAAAAACATTTTCTAAAATATTTTTATACAAAATTAAATAAAGAAATTAAAATAAAAAATGTCTTATACAAAATGAAAGAAGAAAATGATATTTGAAAAAAAGAAAAAAAATTGGAAAAAAAAAAAAAAAAAAATTAAACGTCTCTTGTGCTACGAACTCAGTTCTATCCGAGCGGAGTGAGGAGCGCTACCTCCGAGCCACTGGTGATCTGATAAGAACTAGTCCTAGTGAGTGATAGCCTATGACAGCCTGTACAGGCAGCAGCCTGCTTACCACGTGGCGCACCTTTAGGCTATTAACACTACTCCAAAAGTTAACTAATAATCACTCACCTCACTGAATTACAGTATAAACTTAATTACTGTCGTAAAAAGACGATGTTTATAAACGTTGGCAATAATCCGTGAGTTAATACCACAGTTATAAAGATGCTAGTGCAGAGCGATAACTAAGCGTGACATTAGTTTCGGCCATGACACTGGTACTCCTTTTTGCCCTTAAAACCAAAAAACTAATATTTCCTCTAGGTATGATCCCGGTAACTGTACCAGTTGCTTCTGCAATCAATATAGGTTAGGTTTTAAAGGCACTCACATCTCTATTCTCTCGGAGATTCCTCAACTATCTCCAGGTTCAAGTCAAATAAGGAAGAGGAGGAGGGAACTAGATGCTTTGTTCAAGTCCTCCACTCACGGCTAAGTTTAAGTTTTCACTTTTAAGTAGTCTCGACTTTGGATCAGGATTCCACATTATCAACTTCTGTCATTGCTCAAGAACTAATTTATTAATTGCACTGAGAAAAATCTGGTGGATGCTTCATATATCACCCTTTTTGTAATAAATTTTAATAGTTGTAATTAACATAAACTATATAGAATAAATAAGTTAATTGTCTGATGTGATTCTATTATCTCTCATTCAAACAACTTCTTAAACTTTGAATGGGGTCAACTTTTGTTCCATCATTTTAAAATTAAATGAAAAAAATGGTTCGAGAAGTACAAGACTTTTATTTACTTCCGCTACTACAATAAAATAAACCACTAGGTTGACTAGTGACGCAGCTGATTGAGAGGCACTGGGATATCCTGGCATTATTCCTCGACATCGACTGTTGGGTCTCGGGGGTTTGATTCGGAGTTCTCTGGGGTAATATATAAGTATTGTATATAGCTATAAATGTGGTCAAGGTTATTATTTTTTTCTTCTTTATTTAGTTTTTTGTTATAATTCTTCTTTTTCATTATTTATGTTAGTTTACTCTGTATATAGGTATAGGTACATGGGATTAATGATTTCTTATAGTTTTAGTACTCATTCCTCTAGAGTGCTGCAGATTTTATTATTTTTAAATGAACCAGTTAAAAAGAAACAAAAAAAAAATTAATAAATTTCAATTGAAAACAATATTATATTAATTTTCTATTTTTATTTGACCTGTTTTGTTTTTTCTCATTTTTGTAAATTCATTGCCTAAACTTTGTCGTGACTATTATGTTTATTTTACTAAAAATTTTGTATTATGAATTTAGGACTAAAATAACTCCAGCGGTTTAAGGGCCTTTATGTTAATAAATAAGTAAATAGAAATTCAAGAGTTTTACTCTTTTTTTTTTATACGTACTCAGATTGTACCAGAATGAGGTAATGAATGACCTGTAACGTAACCTTATACCACATGCGAATATTGTCGTTTCGTATAATGCCAGTGAGAAGCCGGCTTCTTAAAGATTTCTTTCTTTTTTTTAATTCTTCCACCTCCCAATCATCTCTCTGCGTCCTTTGAAGAATATATAGGACAGGATACTCCATCACGACGTGCAGACTCGAGTCATCTTAGGACATTATTGAGAATGAGAGGCGAAGAATATGGACGTGAGATTGGGCGATAAACATGCTCCATGTTCTTCAGACCACTTTAGTACCTCCGTCCCATCCTGAGGATGGCTACTAAGTCATAGCCATATCTCCTCTGAGGTCTTGTCTGCTAGGCTATCTATTTACTGTCGGGTATCAATTTTTTTTTTTAACTTAATAATTTTATTTGCACCTGTATAAGTTACAATCAGAAAATGAGTTATATTTGATAAACATAGGCTGGCATGAGGGAGGCAGTGGTGCGTCCTCCTGACATTCAAAAACGAACTATTTTTTTTAGGCTAGGAGATCCCTCATCCGTGTATCAATATGAAAATAGAAAAAGACAGGAATGAAATGGTTTAGGTTACGGTCTAATATTTGACAATAATAATTAAAAAAAAATCTGGTGCGTAAAAAACACGACTTTCAATTGCCTCGGTTGTTAAAATCAATTTAAAAATCCTTAAATAAAGTTAGAGTTTTAAAAAAAAGTTGAAGAATTATATCCAATTCTCCCACTCTTACGAAAATCCTGCCTACGTTTTTGGTAGTAAGTCATTTTTTTGTTCTCTGTAGTGAAATATACCTCAGGAGAGTATTCTGAAACCTTTATAGCTTATTAAGTTCACCTCCATCGTGCATATATAAAAATGCATAGATCGTGTTTTCAATAGGAGAAAACTACTTGTCTTGAACTCGATATTTTTCTTATGATATTGGAATATTTTCATAAAATGTAACAAAAACTAAACTAAACTTTAAATGTATTTCTTACCTATAGGTTAGTTTAAAATAAAGAAAAAAAAATGTAATTTTTTTTTTTAATTTATAAATGCTTAACCATGTATGTTTGTTTGTTTTAGGTAAGTCTGTCTAACCATGTCAACTAAGTTTTCATCTCAAGGTATTTTATTTTTCTATGTTTATAATATCATATTTGTTAGAAATTGTTAGGAGTTGTTTTTGTTTTTACTATATTAATTAATTAATTTCTTCTACTTAAAATAAAATATTTTAGGGATGAAAATAAATGCTCAGTTAGTAACTTTTATAAAGCATTAGATAAGAATACAAATACTTCAAAATATCAATTTTGTTAAAAATGTTCTTTAGTAGCTTTGAAAATTAATATCTTAGTGAAATCTTTTAACTTAAAATGAGTTATTAATTATTTACTGTATTTTGATCTTGGACAAAAAAACCTTTTAATATCAATATAATGCTAGTTTTAATTTAATTATTTGCTTTATTTTTATTTTTTTATCTTGATCAAAAAATTCTATGAATCCATGCAAAAAAAAAAAAATAATAATAATAAAATAAATTATTTTTTTCTATTATTAAATTATATTAAGATGTTGCAGTAAGCAATATGAATTGATCCATATATTCTTATTTACACCTGTGCTTTCATAGTCGTTCAATACTGACAACTACTAACACCAAATATGCCAAACTCCAAGGCTAAAAGATGTATAAATTAACCAATAAACTATACACACACACAGATATATATGTGTATATATATATATATATATATATATATATATATATATATATATACATATACATATATAGATGTATTATTCCGTGTGCGTGTACTTATTGATAATTAAAATTAACTGTGTTTAAATACCCGGCGGCTATTTTAATATTTTCTCCGTGGGAAGGGCGATGGCAAACAAAGCGTGTTAGAAAAAATAAAAAACGAAACAAAGATCGGGTTGTGATTTTTAAACGACCCGTAGGCGTGTTGATAACCTTGACCGGGCAGTACGCTTCTCTTTCTTAACCTTCGTACAAACTGGATAATATACACCGCACTAATTCCGATATCCATTTTTTTATTCAAATAATTTAAAGTTTTATGTTTTTTACAGGACTAATCTGAACTCACAAGAAGAGGATCCCAAATGTGTCTCACCGATTATGATAATTTTTTTTTTTTTTTTCAGGTGAAACCAGACATTAAACCATTATACTCTGCAAAATATTTGGGGCCGACCCTCCTCAGGAGTCTCGTAAAAAAATCGGGAAGTTCGTGTTCGAAAAACACATTTTATTTAATATCTCTCGTTCTAGTTAGTGTTGAAAAATAATGTTGGTGTAAAAATTACCCTATTTCAAAGCGGAATAATAATAATAAAATAAGCCATTGAAATAATTAAGTTTAATGCTTGGTTATTGAATTATAAAAAAAAATGTAATACAATTTTTTTTAGGAGTGAGTAATTTTAATCTGAGCACAGTTTTTTTAGAAACCTTATTAAAAGTACTGTTTTGATGAGATTTATTATATTTTTAGATTTATCACCTAGTATACAACATAAATATTTTAATCTTTTTTTTGTCCGCTTTGATTAATTATTCCGCTTTGAAATAGGGTAATTTTGACACCAAAATTATTTTTCTACCTTCACTAAAACCAAAGCTATCAAATAAAATGTGTTTTTCACACACAAACTTTCGGATGTTTTTACGCGACTCCTCGGCAGTGCTTGGCCCTAATATTTTGCTGAGTCTAATGTAATTAGTTTAGTGTCTAGTTCAACGTAAAAAAAATTCATAAAAATCTGTGAGACACATTTTTGATCTTCTCCTTTCCAAACAATCCGGGATCTAGACAATAACTCGTCGCTTGTTTAATGTCTTTTAAGCAAAGGACAATTACTAAAAATTAGGGAAAAATTAATATTCTCACAAACTTTTTGAAATTCTTAATAATGATCGAGAAAAATAAAAGGGCAGATTCAAAAATCTATTGCGTTAAGTATATCATATACCTTCTACTTATCACTGTACTTGTATTTTTTTTTTTTTTGTAGAGTTACATTTTTTTATCTATTAAAATTCTATAATAAAAAAGATGAGGAAGATGGTTGGGGGTGCGGTCATAAATTAAAAACACACATTTAAAATAAGAGTCTCCTGCAGGCAACGCCTTCACGTAGTCACCCCTGATGAAGGCCCACAATGTAGGCCGAAACGTCGGCACATAATTAAAATAACATTTATTTTAAATGTGTGTTTTTAATTTATGACCGCACCCCCAACCATCTTCCTCATCTAATTTCTCAACGGTCAACAAAACTCCATCATTATAATAAAAAAGATTCACCAACGAATTATATTTTATGAAAGCTATATTTATTGGGTTTTTTTTTAAATATTATTTTAGACATAAGAATCTCGATTATTGAAATGAAATGAAATGAAAAAACTTCTTCATTATCCTGGGACTAAAGTCCCTTAAGAATAAAATAAAATACATAATTGATGACCGGAACAGTGTGGTCATGGCTTAGAATGACAAATTACTAAACTAGAGAAATAATAGAGGTTGTAATATATATACATCTTTACAAGTCAGACTTACAGAATGAAATAAAAAAATAAAAATAAAACAACTAAAAAATAAAAACAGAAATAGCTAATTCATCAGTGATAATTTAAGTAATATAAACACACACAAAAAAATACAATAATAATAATTGCCGTAACGATTAAGAACGGTTAAGATTTGGTTTCACTTAAAGAGCATCCTATTGAGCGATTTGTTTGCATGGTGACGTACCAGTTATAAAAAAATAGAGTCTATCTACTATATTTTAGTCTATAGAAATAGAAATCCAATGCTATTTCCTATATTATTAAAAGTTGATATGCGGTGAATCGATTGGTAAGCGTTCGAAAGATATGCCGAAGCGTCAATGGGGGTTGATTGTGTGAAGTCTATTTCAGGGGCTTGAGCTTGAGAGGTGATTATTGGATAAGTCTGTTTAGGCAGTATTTGCCAGTATCGGAATCGAACTTTCAGGTTCCGAAATCTATTATTATTTCCTATATTTGAGTCTTTAACTTCTGCTCATGGCAAAGAAAAGCTAAAATATATGTTTTTAAGTAATATATATATATATATATATATATATATATATATATATATATATATATATCCACGCAAATTACCTACGTTTTATCATTCGGGCTACTCTATTTTGGAATTTATTGCCTATATACATTCATAAAACCTCATCATTAACCATTTTCAAACATCAATTGTTTCTACGCCTAAACTATCAATCTTCCCAACGTATGTAATATTTAAAGCTGTAGATGAAAACTAGTGGTTACGAAATCTAGTTTCTTCAATTCTGTATTAAAGCCTTAAAAGACCAGTCAAATATAGTTAATTTTTATCATTCTTAGAGGACTATCGTCCCAGAATAAAATAAAATTTTATTGATTTCCTTCAAAGTTCAATCTTTTCCATAAAGCGCTATTTCCAATATATTAAAACTGTCAATATTATTTGTCGGCAAACATAAAGTTTTCTCACGATTTCCTTTTACATAAACTAAAAAAATAAAATTATGTTCCATTGTATCTGCGAAATAGTTTATAAAGATTTATAAAGAAATATATCCAGGTTTCAGAAGC